>CM050925.1:34398042-34968014 GCA_027742785.1 Vigna reflexopilosa | reverse complement strand
AAACTTTAAAAAATAAAGTGGGACTTTAGTTGTAATAAGTGGGTACTTGTGTTATAAGTTTTGCACAGACGGGTTCATTAAATTCTAAATTCATATTTCAACTTCCAAAAATTTCAAATCATGTCCAATAAAATTTTATTTACACAAGGATGCATTGTCCTCATGGTAACATTGAAACTTAGCCAACAACTTATCAAGTTAAACAACATTCCAAACTTTAAAAAATAAAGTGGGACTTTAGTTGTAATAAGTGGGTACTTGTGTTATAAGTTTTGCACAGACGGGTTCATTAAATTCTAAATTCATCTTTCAACCTCCAAAAAATTTAAAATCATGTCCAATATAATTTTCTTGACACAACGATGCATTGTCATCATGGTAACATTGAAACTTAGCCAACAACTTATGAACTTAAACAACATTCCAAACTTCAAAAAATAATGTGGGACTTTAGTTGTAATAAGTGGGTACTTGTGTTATAAGTTTTGCACAGACGGGTTCATTAAATTCTAAATTCATCTTTCAACCTCCAAAAAAATTAAAATCATGTCCAATATATTTTTCTTGACACAACGATGCATTGTCCTCATGGTAACATTGAAACTTAGCCAACAACTTATCAAGTTAAACAACATTCCATACTTTAAAAAATAATATGGGACTTTAGTTGTAATAAGTGGGTACTTGTGTTATAAGTTTTGCACAGACGGGTTCATTAAATTCTAAATTCATCTTTCAACCTCCACAAAATTTAAAATCATGTCCAATATAATTTTCTTGACACAAGGATGCATTGTCCTCATGGTAACATTCAACCTAACACACAAAGTTCTAAACTCAAACAACATTCCAAACTTTAAAATATTATGTGGGACTTTAGTTGGAATAACTGGGTACTTATGTCATAACTTTTGCACAACGGGGTTGATTGACTTTTAAAATCATCTTTCAACCTGCCAAATTTTGTGTATCAATTGAATATTGTTATCAGATTTGCACACACAACTGTTACAAATTTTAGAAGGCTACACTGCCTTTTTCATACAGTTGTTGAACTTCTTTTAATCATAATCACGTTCAAAATGTCTTCATTCCATCAATCATTCCAAAAAAATTAGAAAATATGACTCACATTATGACAATGGTTAAAGGATTCCAAATTTTTGTGATAATAAACAACAATTTTGAACAACATTCGGAATATGGTCATATAAAGTAAAATGTACATTTCCTATTCTAATACAAGTTATTCAAGCACTCATTTTTTTCTTCTAACATGATCAGTATACGGAGTTCTTGTTGCCACACTCTTAATCCGTTTTCGAGGAACAGCTTTCATCCGGTCATACATCGTGCTTTGCTTCATTTCAAGGCCACCTTCAAACTTCGGGCTTTGGTGATGATATTGAACCGGTGTGCTTTGGAAATGACCTTCACTTCTTTGTTCCACAAAATCTTCACTCTTATATTCATTCTTGGCTTCAACCGACTTCTTTAATTCATCAATACTATTTCGCATGTCGGCAAGCACTCTTGTTTGTTCATCTACAACAGAAATTAATTTGTCCGTTTCTCCTCTATTCTGCTTGTTATATGGAAAACCATGTTTTTGAACAGCGTCTTTTACCACTCCATAAGAAAGCTCCTCTTTGGACACACAAACATCAACAACAACCTGCAATATCATTAACAAATATCATCTCATAAAACATTAAATATTAAATAAATTGCTATAACACACTCCTGTAATGAACGACTACTCACTGATCCCTTTGCCAATGCACTTCTTATAAACTTCTCCCCAATATTCATATCAATCCAGTTCAACAACCTTGGGAATTTTGTTACGCGGGTACTGTACATTGACTTTGATGTAACAAAATGGTGACAGAACCAAACCTGGAAATTATAAATCAAACAACCTCCAAATTTAAAATGATGGTAAACAATAACAAATCACTGTATTTTATTAAAAACTACAAAACAAACATGTACCTGCAACAAGTAAGCACATCCTTCAAGATGGAAATTACTTCTACTTCTTTCATTCTTCATTGTTGTTGATGCAGTACACACACTTTGAATAAAGTAATCAAAAACTAAACTGCCCCAACTGTACTTACCCAAAGAACCCAAATCCGAAACAAGGTCAAAAATAACTGGAAATACTATACCACTCCTATTAGGAAGCAAGAACTCTGATATCCCAACCAATATATACAAACTGCAAAATTGTTCTACAGAAACATTTTCATGTTCCTCTAACAGAAACTCATAAACCATTTTGACAGGTACTTTCCCGTCAGGGAAGTAGTCCCTACAAACACAACGATGCCCAACTTTATTTAAATCTATCATTTGACCAACAACAGGCAGCCCTAAGGACATACATACATCAAATTCAGTAAACCCAATAACTTTGTCTCCAATATAAAACCCTCACATGTTCTCTACCCAACAACCACATATATGACCTAACAAATTCCTACCTATCTTTATACAATCTGGCAAAAATAACAACCAACTAAAAACAGTTTTGTGAATGTATGTCTTTTGTTCAGTATTCAAGCGTACATTCAAAGCACCTATGAACTTGGTCTTGCAAAAGTGTCTAAACACTAACTGCATAAAAAACAGACTTACTATTGAAATAAATTACAATACAACACTAAATGTATGCAAATCAAATGCAAATCAAATACAACAAACCTTCTTCCTAGTATCAGAAGCTTGACTGTCTTCACCCACTTCCTCCATGACACTGAACCAAAGCCAAACAATGATAACAACAACCAATTCCAAAATACAAAGCATACTGCAGTGTTTTTGCATCAATGAACTTAGAATTTTCTAACAATTATACATACTAACATTTGTCAGCAAAAAGGAAAAATCTTCACTTATTCTTTCTGAATACAAGACTAGATAATAATCGCTCAGACAAATTAAACACATTTTAAAATTACAAGCCACCCGTTTTCAAACCCCAACAAAATATGTCAGTGCATTGTTATATATTAAACCCCCTACGGTTGAAATGAACATCTTAATCAAACACAAGACATCATTAATCTCTCTCCTTCCCTTTCACATACAGCAATCCACTTGTGATGGAATAATCGCACGCAAATTATTGACTTTTCAATCAAATATAATCGCAGTGTTTACAACAATTTTATGCAGAATACTATACTGTTGTTGATGGTTCATTTAGAGTGACATTATTGCTTGCAACTTAACACTCATCCTTTTTGCATGTTGAAACAGCCAACTGAATATAATACATATGCAGATATTGATGCTGCATATAAATGCCTAAAAGAAGAATACAGGGTGAAAGATGACCAATTGATACTGTATGGTCAATCTGTTGGGAGTGGTCCCACACTTGATCTTGCTTCACAGATACAAGAATTGAGAGGGGTTGTCTTGCATATTCCATTTTTATCTGGACTTATAGTACTATACCCTGTAAAATGGACATACTGGTTTGATATTTACAAGGTACACAGACTCCTTACTTGATTATGCTCCAATCTATTTCATTCAATCTATGGATACTTTACATGTTTGTTTTTTTCTGTCCAGAACATTGCTAAGGTTGGTGCAGTCAAATGTCCTGTTTTGGTTATACATGTAAGTGGCTTTTTCTGTCCCCTCACCCCCACCACCCCCTTCAATTCATTGTGTTCTTTTAAGGTTAGAAGTTCATCTTCTTTGCCTTTGTCGATGATGCATCTAGTTTTTTTTTCAAGTTTCAGCTGTAAATTAAAGTCAAATTCTCTAATTAATGATCTTATATGTTTCTGGAACATGCTTGATTAAGACAAGTCATTTGCTACTGTTGGATCTAAAAAAGCAAGGTTAATTTTTATATATGATTTGAATAATCAAATGTTTCTTTTAATCTGTGTTAAAGGCCAAACAACATGTAAAAAAATTGGGGAACATATTGCAACATATACTCACGCACCTTGTCAAAAAAATTGCCAACCATAGAGGATCCATTTGTCACTGAGTACATTTCCTTAAATATATTTTAATAATTAAAGAACAAAAAATAGAGGGAACAGATGAAGAACATACCTTTCGGATGGTTAGTGGTGGGTGCAAGTATTTGAACCCGAGTAATGGACCACGAGAACAACTGGTGACAAATTTAAGAAGCAGACAACGCTCTTGAGCTTCAAATCCTTTAATCACCTGTACACAATAGGCAGAAACCAAAAAATTAATATGAGTCCAAAGAAATATAATATGCACCATGTAACTAAATGAATTTTCTATTATTTCAAACTCATAATATTCCTTATTTTTTTCATTCCATACTTTTCCATTATGTTTTGCGTTACATGAAAATGAAGTTTAATGGTATTTCTCAGTTTAAAGGTAGTTCAAAAGTATTTGCACATATGGACTATGTATGTCTTTAGACATATTGGACCACTTTTTTTCCTTTTCTCATTGTGATGATTAATTCATGAAACATGCAATTCCATAAGTTCGAACAAGTGCGTCATGACACAGCAAAATGTAACGGATTTAACTTGTAAAATTGTCCTATCACCCATGACCATGACACGACAAAATGTAACGGATTGTCCAACAAAATCGTCAAATTATGTAAATCAACAGTTCTCCTATATTTTTTCAATGTTCACCATCTAAGGTGAATGGATTTGGTTGAATCAAATGTCCTAAAACTAATCACCACAAGCATGCAACACAGCCTCAAATCACAGGGATTGAAACAAAACAAAAATCACAAAATTTAATTCGAAAATTAAATTAGAGAAAGCAAGAATGGAACCGCCGTGGATGGAAGATAGCGGACGGTCGGCGGGTCTACTGCGGCGGCAGTGCGGCGGTGGGCCGGCAGTGCGGCGGTGCGGCGGCAGTGGTGGCCGGTGGGCACGAGATGGGAACAGGCGGTGGTGGCTGCTTCTCGAACGCGCCGTCGACCAAATCGAACCGAGATTCTGAGTGGAGGGAAGAGGGCGGAAGGCCGGCGGGTCTCCGGCAACGACAGTGCGGCGGCAGTGGTGGCCGGTGGGCACGAATGGTCACAGGCGGTGGTCGCTGGTTCTCGAACCGAACGTCGACCTAATCGAACCGCGATTCTCAGTGGAGGGAAGAGCGAGGAAGGCCGGCGGGTCTCCGGCAACGGCAGTGCGGCGGCAGTGGTGGCCGGTGGGCACGAATGGTCACAGGCGGTGGTGTGGCTGGTTCGACAAAGTCGACCTAATCGAACCGCGATTCTCAGTGGAGGGAAGAGCGCGGAAGGCAGGGCGGTCTCCGGCAACGGCAGTGCGGCGGCAATGGTGGCCGGTCGGAAGGAAATGGTCGCGGTGGTGGGCCGGTTCTCCAAGTCGGTGACGTGGTGGCTGCTTCTCTCTCAAAAAAGGCTCCGGTAGAAAGTGGCTGGGAAATTTCAGATTCAAAATAAGTCACTCAATCAATTATAAATGATTTTCCACGTAGACCAATCATATTTGAACACGTGTACCGTGTTCAAATGTTGTCAAATTTAGTTGTCTGAGTATCATTTTCCTAATAAAAAAGGAAGAAGGAAAAAGATTTAGCAACCTTAAAATGTGGAACAGTTTGTTTGACGTCACATGTCACCAAATTTACCATTATAAAATGATGAAATAATTATCTTGCGACCACAACATCAATGTAAAAATTTTTAAACTTAACAAAGCATATCCAAACCCACAAAATAAACCGAGACTTCGAGTGTATTTCAGCGTATACTTTTGATAGAATGAAAAAAGAAGTTGACATGCCCACCAACACCGGCAAAGCGAAGAGGGAAAGGGGAGAAAAGTCGAAGCGAAGCCATTAGGCGAGAAGCGATGGAATCTCCAGAAACTTCACCGGCAACAAGAAAAACCAAATAAATAAATGGAAGGTACAAACTTTTTCTATTTTAATTATTTTTAATTGGCGATATCCATTTGATAGCTGTAATGATAACTTGTTATCGTGATTTGTAACCACCATAGATATTTGAAAGAAGTGGTGGCAGAGAAGAATAAAGAATGATTGATTTGGTGAACGTGAATGTGAGGTAGAAAAGAAATAATAAAGAAATATTGATGGCGAGCTTAAGCTCCCTGTGTGTTCAGTGGCGAATTCATGGGCATGGCCCCCGAGGTTCAGAACTCCGCAAAGCCATCTCCACGCTTGACCTGACGCTACAGCCGGAGGAGGTTGGCAGCCGTCAGAAACTTGTAAACTCCTCCCTTCTCCTCAAAGCCTGCATCAGGTCTGGTAACTTGGAACTTGGTAAACTCCTTCACCACAAGTTGATTCACTCTCGACTCCCTCTCGACTCTGTTCTTCTCAACTCACTAATTAGCCTCTACTCTAAATGCGGGGACTGGCAAAGCGCGCTTTCAATATTCCAAGGCATGGGCGATAACAGAGACTTGGTCTCCTGGAGTGCTCTCATCTCCTGTTTTTCAAATAACTCCATGCACTCCCAAGCCCTTCTTACCTTTCTTCACATGCTCCAATTCGGGATTTTTCCAAACGAATATTGTTTTACGGCCTCAATTCGATCTTCTTCTAATGCTCAATATTTTTCTATTGGCCTTGTAATCTTTGGCTTTTTATTCAAGACCGGATACTTTCATTCTCATGTCTGTGTTGGTTGTGCCTTAATAGATATGTTTGCCAAAGGCAGTGGTGATATCCACTCAGCACGCATGGTGTTTGACAAAATGCGGGACAAAAACCTTGTCACTTGGACTTTGATGATTACTAGATATGCTCAACATGGTTTTCTGAGCGATGCAATTGATTTATTCTGCAGTCTGTTGGTAAGTGAGCACACACCTGATAGGTTTACTCTAACCAGTCTCTTATCGGCCACCGTGGAGATGGGATTCTTCTCACTTGGTAAGCAATTGCATTCTTGGGTTATCCGGTCTGGACTGGCTTCAGATGTCTGTGTGGGTTGTACTCTGGTGGACATGTATGCAAAATGTGCAGCAGATGGATCAGTAGAAAATTCTAGGAAAGTATTTAATAGCATGCCTCTTCATAATGTTATGTCTTGGACTGCTCTCATCTCTGGATATGTACAGGGCAGAAAAGAACAGGAAGCCATGGAACTGTTTTGTAACATGCTTCATGGTCATGTTGCACCAAATTGCTTAACATTCTCCAGCGTCCTCAAAGCTTGTGCAAATCTTCCTGATTTTAGCTTCGGCAAACAACTGCATGGTCAGACAATTAAACTGGGCCTTTCCGCAATTAATTGTGTGGGGAATTCTCTTGTTAACATGTATGCAAGGTCTGGAAGTACGGATTGTGCTCGAAAAGCTTTCAATATCTTATTTGAAAAGAATTTATTTTCGTGCAATACAGCTATTGATGTACATGCAAAAGCATTGGATTCTGATGAGTCTTTTAACCATGATACTGAGAACCTTGCTGTTGGAGCTGGTTCTTTTACATATGCATGCCTCTTAAGTGGCGCAGCCTGTTTAGGTACAATTGGTAGGGGTGAACAAATTCATGCCCTCATAGTGAAGTCAGGGTTCGGAACCGATTTATGCATTAATAATGCTTTAATCTCTATGTATTCCAAGTGCGGAATCAAAGAAGCTGCTTTGCAGGTCTTTAATGACATGGGGCATCGCAATGTAATAACTTGGACCTCTATCATAAGTGCTTTGGCAAAACATGGATTTGCTAGAAAAGCTTTAGAATTGTTCTATGAAATGCTTGAAATAGGTGTAAAGCCTAATGAGGTCACTTATATTGCGGTTTTATCAGCCTGTAGTCACGTTGGTTTGATTGATGAGGCTTGGAAACACTTCAATTCTATGCATTATAATTATGGTATCAGTCCAAGGATGGAACATTATGCATGCATGGTTGATTTGCTTGGTCGATCTGGATTGCTTGTAGAAGCTATTGAATTTATTACTTCAATGCCTTTTGATGCTGATGCATTGGTATGGCGTACGTTTCTTGGTTCTTGTCGGGTTCATCGTAACACCAAACTTGGAGAGCATGCTGCAAAAATGATTCTTGAGCGGGAACCTCATGATCCAGCTACCTATATATTATTGTCAAACTTGTATGCGTCAGAAGGGAGGTGGGATGATGTAGCAGCAATAAGAAAATGCATGAAACAGAAAAAATTGATAAAAGAAACAGGTTATAGCTGGATTGAAATCGACAACCAGATACACAAATTCCACGTAGGGGATACTTCACACCCCCAGGCTAAAATGATATATGATGAACTTGATGAATTGGCTTTAAAAATAAAGAACTCGGGTTATATCCCAAATACAGATTTTGTTCTTCACGATGTGGAGGATGAACAGAAGGATCACTATCTGTTTCAACACAGTGAAAAAATTGCTGTGGCATTTGCTCTTATAAGTACCCCGAAACCAAAACCTATTAGAATATTTAAAAATCTTCGAGTTTGTGGGGACTGCCATACGGCAATGAAGTATATATCAATAGTTACTGGAAGAGAGATAGTAGTCAGAGATGCATACCGGTTTCATCATGTCAAGAATGGGAAATGCTCTTGCAATGATTATTGGTGAATGATTCTATATGCATTCGATTGAGGTTAAACTTGGAAATTTGAAGGTATACAAGGAAACTTGAACCCACAAGCCAATTGCTATTGTTAGAGGCATCTGTTTATCCATCTTTATTTTTTTATTTTTTATTTTTCATGATAGGGCTAGATGCAGTGTGTACGATATACCATTTTCTTCGTTTACTGTGAAAAGGTTATTGGAGAATGTATATATAAATTTATGTTCATTTTTCATTTTTTTCTTACGTCAAACTTTGTTTGTATATATAGCATATTCTCTTCTCTTTTTTTCTTTTCTTTACTTCTCAAAATGTCATGTCATCCCCCCTCCCACATTATTGATCTAAAGGCCATCATGGATATGATTCGTAGTTGTAGGTTGAGAAATCGAGCTACTTGACTAATCTAATTGCAAAACAAAACCGTAAACGCATGTTGATGACTTCTTATGGTACTATTGTGTTCTAACAACTTTGAACATCTTCCTTCCTTTTTAGCAAAGAGTTTCTTTTTTTTATGAAAATGGTATAATTTTATACCAATTGTATTAAAATAGGTAGATTATAACAAAAGTACCACTTTTTGGTGAGTAGTATTTGGCAGGTATGGCTTTTTGTACATAAGTGGTATTCCATGCTCATGATTTCTTACTAAATACAAAGAAGTCGCGCACACGAGAAATTTGAATTTCAAAATATGATACTATCAAGTTGTCTTTGTAGAAGATGACATTCAATTTTTCTAGAAATAAGCAATTCAAGAGATGGTGAGTTTAACTCAAAACCAGAACATTGAAGTAGCGTGTCCAGAGTACGAGTTTCATTTTTCTTTTTTTCAAATTCGAAGTCATAGTGTGCATGACTATAGCTCAAAACCGTTCCATATTGAAATCGTGTGTGCAGAAAACGAGTTTCAATTTCTTTTAAATTAGAATTTGTGCCTTGTTTGCATGCCTTTTGCTCACTGTAAGTGAGTGTTGCAATTCTCTCTCCACCTAATCTCACTGTAGTTGTTTCTTCGTTCTCATTCCCCTTTTCAATTTTTCATTACCTCACTTTCCTACTTCAAATTTGATTTTCAATTCATCATTACCACATTCCCTTTTTCACTCCGTCATATTCAGTAATGGGAAGCAAAGGCCACATGTCGCCGCTCGTTCTAGACGAGGGAGGTATTGTCGAAGTTGTTGGATTTGATGGCCAGACGTCGCTCAGGGTCCGCGTAGAAAACAACGTAGGGCTTCAGATCATTGTTTTTCAGCTGCAGACAGACATTCCTTTGCAGTTTAAAAATCCAAAGTTAAAGAATCGCAGAAAGAGATGTCGTTAGATACTAGTCACTGGTTTCCCATGGTTTAATATAGTCAATGCTGCAATTGCACTTGGAGTGTAGTCCACATAAGATCTCGAAGTTTGTTGTGGAAGGTTGTGTTTTGTTCTCTCTGAAGGCAATAGAAGCTTGACAAACTTTTGTGCAGCAATTATTTGTTCTTCTCGACAACCACTATCATGTATTAAACCACTGTAATATGTAACAAAAAACATGTTAACTATTCCAACAAAAGAACATCCCTCAGATAATAAATTCTCAACTTGAAACATTTAAACTCTTATTTATTTTTTCCTAATGGAAAGTAATTGATAGTCATTCTTACTTGAGCAACAAGGCTAAGTTTGCCGGTTTGCAAGATTGAAAGAGTGCTTCAGGAATAATGGCCTTGTCCAAAAAAATATTGGGAAGTGACATGTACTGTATCTTAGCTTTGTACCGAATGTACCATTCTGTCAATATATGGGCACGATATGCAACAACACAGGGTAATCGTGCAAGCTGCAGCTCCACAGCAACGGTTCCAGATGTGCATAAAGCAACTCTACTTGCCTACGAAGTAGTTTATTTAAATTAGCTATGAAATACATAGGGGACTAGGAAACAAAAGAAAATGGCCAAACTCAAGCAATTTGGACATAATCACTGGCGAACATTTTGGAAAATCAACAGTTATAATGTCATTGCAAGTTTAGATTCAGAACTCAAGCAAGAGTCTCTAAGCATTCTATAATGGACCATTAGAGCAATTTCAAGAATAGATGATTCTATCGGAAGTATAAAAACAATTTTATAGTAAGGCTACACGACATGGCAGAATGAGTTAAAAATTAAAATATTTATTTTTGAAAATGGAGGTCTTGTGGGACAAGGGGGCTTACACTAAAAGCATCATATCTTAGTTGTGTTGTTCCACCTGAAATCAATATAACTGGCACAGGCCATCCATGAATAGCACCAGCTATAAAATTTTCCACATGCTCATTAGGTGCTACATGAATGACTGTCATCAACTGTGGAACTGTGTCTTTCATCAGTTTCACAGTATCTGAAAAGATGGGAAGCATCCGACTGACTTCTTGCACTCTGCTTCCAGGAAGTAAGCTAATCACAGTGGCTCCTTTTGAAATTAAAATTAATGTGAGAATAAAGCAAATATGACTTCAAAGTTAGACAAAATAGCACAAAAAATATCCAAAAGATGGTGTTCATATGATTTTTCTTTTTAAGCTATAACTTCTGCCCCAATGTTAAGAATTTGCGGCATTATGCTAAAGGAAATATCCACAGAGCAAGAAAGAAAAATCATTAAACTAACGGAATGTTAAATATCTGCTCATACAAAAGTACCAAAACGTCAGAAACTATAATTTAGCAAACTTTAGTTAAATATGTGAAGTTCTTAAATTTCATTTTGTTAGAAGTACCTGCTGGCACTGCATACTTATTTCGGAAATCTTCAGCATTGCCTTTTGCCCTCCATTCATGAATCGTGGACTTGTTTCTCTGGAAAGATAAGCTATGCAAAATTAAGTGAAAGCAAATCGAGAAATTTGGATTACGTCATATATAATAAGGATGAAGAAGGACAACTTTTATTACACATCAAGATATCAAAGAGGGATGGGAGAACTACTTTACGAAGTTTTTCATGGGTAAGGATCAGGATGAAATATCGAAGAATAGAAATCCAAAGGTCAAACAAAATTTTGCCTCTTATTGTATAAGAGGTAAGAATAAAAAATAACATAATAATCCATAAAATCGCTAATGCATACAAGCATCACAACAACGCTAAGAATTTCCAAATGTCCCAAGCTCATACCAAATTCAATTCCAGAACATCTTCCAAGACCGGATGCCCAACAGCTGTTGCGTGCAATCCATTCAATCTACATATTCTGTCTTCATTAGGAAGTATGCACAATAGATGATCCACAAATTCTGCTAGTCCTCTGAGTCTTGCTTCACCTCCTTTCCATGCCCAGAAAGATGGTGCTACATAGTGAAAGTGTGATGGAAAATCCAAATTTTTCTGAATGTATCTAGCTGCAAAAGACATTCCCCATTTGCATACAACATAATTCTAAAACCAAAAAGATGCAGAAGATATTCCAGCAAAGGAGAGGGCATCAGTAGTACCTCTAAGTTGTTTCAAGAACCGAAAAGAAAAGCCCTTAGAATCAACCGTTAATACAACATGAGGTTCAAATAGAACAGCTGCTTCAACTGTTTCCTTCAGTTTTAGCTGAAAATTAACAACACCACATGGATTTCACATGTGTAACAGGTAAAATTTCATATACAGATGCTTCAAATGTAATTCAGAAATGTGGCAAAAATTATCAGATAGATATCCCTAGAATAATAAAAGTTGAAAATGAATCAAGGAATAACAAACATTTCCATCATGGCTATAAGTTGTTTAGCACCCATGTTGAAAATGATATAAGAAAGACACTTCATGAACACTTTGAATGCTCCTATCTGTGTTTAACACGACTTTGGTTTTGTAAACTTTTATTAATATATAAATATAGATGGAAATGTCTCATCAAGTTAATTGCCGTTGGATTTCACTATTTCCACAAATGATTCATACTTGGCTAAAATAAACCGATTATCATTTCTGATTTAACATATGTGACCATGTTGATTTGAAGCTTATTTTATATGTTACAATAGTATTGTAGCAGTGTTGTGTCCTATTTGCAATCCGTGCAAGTAACCTTTTTTTCAGGTAGCAAACAGGTACCCTGTTCTTCATCCAAAAGACTTTAGCTATAACATATTGAACAGATTCTAAAAAATCTTGTGGAAAACAAAAGGAAAACCCAGCTTCTGTTCCAGTCTAGAAAACACACTAATTACTAACATCTTATAAACAAAGCACTTACTCTGATTCTATACAGATGAGGCAAAAGCTCCCAAAGCCCCATTACCGAAATATCTTCCATAGAAAATAGAGACTTCAACCCTTCACTTGCCATCTTAGCCCTGAAATTGATAAAACATTAAATTTATACCTAGGAAGCAAATTTCCTCAGAGATGTGTTCTTTACTAAAATACACTTATAGTCTCTCATCTTCTCTTCTATTTTATGACTTTGGTCTCCTATTTTAACTTTTTTTTTTTAACCAGAGTGTCATGAACCCAAAATATTCTTGGTCGAAAATCAATTACCAATCTCTCAAAGGACCCAAAGATCATTTAAAAATACAAACCTCTCTATATAGATATTTTTCAATACATACATTTTGAAAATTGAACCTCTCATCATACACTTAAAAGCACAAGATTATAGAACAATCATATCACATAATGCTGGTTTACTATCGGGTCTCCAATCTAATCATTTTTCTAGGCAACATTTGTAACATTAATATTAATCTTGACTGGCACAACTAGAATTGGTGCAAATGGCATTAATGCAAATGGCGTGACGTCACATGTCACCAAATTTACCATTATAAAATGATGAAATAATTATCTTGCGACCACAACATCAATGTAAAAATTTTAAAACTTAACAAAGCATATCCAAACCCACAAAATAAACCGAGACTTCGAGTGTATTTCAGCTTATACTTTTGATAGAATGAAAAAAGAAGTTGACATGCCCACCAACACCAGCAAAGCGAAGAGGGAAAGGGGAGAAAAGTCGAAGCGAAGTCATTAGGCGAGAAGCGATGGAATCTCCAGAAACTTCACCGGCAACAAGAAAAACCCTCAGTTCTCCATCTCTGGCAGCCATGTCTATTGGAGCTTTGGAAGAAGAAAATGAGAACCGCTGCACACTCATGATCTTTGGATTAGGGTTTCGATTCCATTTCCTTCTGATCAAAGCTTTTGCTCTCAACGAAATCGAAGGAATCCAATTAGAGAGCATGAAGCGCTGCACAGGTTAGATTGCCTTGAAGCGTCAGTCAAACTGTCGTTAGATGACGGCACCGCAGCGTGTATGGATACGGGTATTGGTGGATTTCTTACATTTATAATCGAGATTATAAAGCTTTCATTAATTCAGCTAATTAAGTTATCGTTGTTAACTTTACGGGATCGTGATTGAAATAAATAAATAAATAATTTTGTTTATTTAATAAAGACTTATATCATTTTTATTGAGTGATTCAATTTTTAAAATTTGAGAATATATTAATATTTTTAATAAAAGCTCTTAATATAGAATAAACAATTTTAGGGATAAAGACGTGATTATGATCTCATGATATTAATCATCGTATGATTAATAATATATATGTTGTATACCAGCCAAATATTCCCAGAATTAAATCTTTTAAATAGACATTAAATGTTTTTAACAGCATGTCTCTAACTAATATATTTTTTATTTAAACCTATAAATGATATAGATTCTGAGATTTTAGAAAAAAAAATTGAAACTGATACATACTATTTTATATATAAATATTTTACTTTCTTAGGTATTTGAGCGTCAGAGATTTTTATTGGTGGATCTTTTCCAATTTTTCAATGATTAGAAACATATATTTAAATTCCTCAATCCAATCATCTCATGTGTATGACGTTCCAAATTTTGGTAAGAGCTCATGTGAATAGTAAAAGTAAAAATAAAATTAAGAAAATATATTAATTATTACATATCACAATCAAATACTAAAACAAATTTATTAAAAATATGAATGAACTCAATTATTGGCAGTGGTTATTTCTGTATGTGGGACAATGTTTCGTTGGGCTAAATTGATGTAGCGATTCTTACATTAATCTAGTTGCAGTTTCATGTAGAGGAGTTGTATCTTTTGTTTAGCAGCATGGTCCTGATGTAGATGCATTAGTGTTGTTGGTTGGAGGTGTGTTGCGGTGTGCAGGTTTTGGTAGCGTCTAGGTTTAATAGTGTTGGAGAAACATTGTTCGTTTGAAGAATATGTATATCTTCTTTTTTTGGGTTTCATTACAATATTAAGATGATGTAAAGTCCTATTCATCTAAATCTTTTTTAAATGTGTGAACATAAAAATGTAAATTTGACTAATTCTTAATAAAGTTTGTAATATTCTTTATCGCAATTGTCATGTCCTTATATAAAAGGAGATATGGTCTCAATGTAAATTATTGGAGAAGTTTATCTTAGTGATTTTGACGAGTGTAAAAATTATTTGCATGGACATATTTTGTTAATAAAAGGGGATAAACCTTTTATGCATTCCGATATTTCTAAGAAAACAATTCCTTATGAGAAATGGTTTTATAAATTTTCTTTTTTCACGCTTTAGAATATGAGAAGGATTTGAGTTTGTCTTGAAATCAAATGAGATTTTCTCAATTGCACACCGTTATCTTTAGATTATTACACTAAGAATAAGTCTTGAAGTTTCTTTACGTGTCTTGGTTGATATTGGTTTGTTATATGATTTCCCTAATCAAATTTTGGTAAAAATGTCAAGATTTGCATTTATTGTTGATGTGGAGTATGAGAAATTGTCTCTTTTTTGTTCAAATTGCGAAATGATTGGTCATGATCTATCTAATTGTATACGATTAAAACAATATGTCAATGTAATTTCTAGCGGGAAGAAAACAGGTGACGCAAAAATACAATAATTTTATCGTCCTAAGGTGGTTGGTGTCCAATATGAGAATAAAGACTCTTTAGGTTTGGTTTTAAAGTTTATGGAGGTTATTGTGGAGCCTATTTTAGAGCCTATTGTGGAACCTATTTTAGAGCCCATTGTGGATAGCCTATATTTGGAGTCCATGGTGGAATCTATAATGGAGTTTGTGGTTGAGTCAAGCTTGTAGTGGATCCTATGGGGTAACTTTTATTATTGCTCAATCATAGCTTGAGCGAAATCATGATCATGTTTTTATTATGCTTGAATATTCTATTGTTAAGAATATAGGTGTTTCTAATGGTGGTGGTAGTGTGTTAGTGGACTCTGATTCCTTGGCTGATATGTTTTTCTTGGAGGATATTACTCTTATTATCGATAGTTTGCAGGGTTTACAACATTTAGATTGACCTCTTTGTAATTATAAGGTAGCTCCTAATTTTTTGATGTCTAAGGAAATTTGTTTTATGGAAAAATTCAAAATAGTCTCTAAATGGACTAATATGCTTAATCAAGAGAGAAAATTATAATTCTAAGGAGGAGGATGAGTCAATTCAAACTACAAGGAAACCTGGTGAGAGTACACTAAAGAAAGCTAATATTATATCTTTTAAAGTAAAGATTTTTAAAAAGTTATAGTAAGTTTTAAAGACTTTTTTATATTGTGAACAAGTTTAATATGCTAAGAAATTTGATTATTGACCTTTAATTTTTACCAACATTGGTTTACTTTTTTCATTTATGTATTTCTTAATTTTTTTCATCATTGATACTTTTTCCTGAGGGTGATGTATTTTTATCAAGGATTTGGTGTGGTTTTTCATTTTTGTGTTCTTTTTCCTTTTTTTTAATAAAATATTCATGTTATAACAGTGATACCTAACATGAACTTATAGAGAAAAACAAAAACATAAAATAGATTTACAAAGTAGATTTACGTATAAAAAATTTAATATTTAAATGATGGTGGCCTCCTTTCACTTACTCACCTACGTTTAGTTTAAGTTAAATACCCAAAGGAGGTAGGAAAAAAATGCACCTTTTTATTTAAATTCCATACAAAAATGTTTTTAATTTATTTTAATTTTACTAATAAATCAAAAATAAATTAAAAATGTGTTGGATAAGATATAAATAAAAGTATGTTCACTTTATTTACTATCGAGATCGCTCGTCAGTTAAGTTAAATTAGAACAAGAATATTTTTAGAACATTTATCGATATTCGACGAAAAAAATGGAACAATTTCTCAATTTTGTCATGTGAATAACATGTGTAAAAAGTGTTGAAAGTCCCACATCAATTAGAGATAAGACCGATTTATAATATATAAGTAGGGTGCAAACTTCACCTTAAAAACCGATTTATAATATATCAAAGTCATGGTTAGAGTCTATCCTAACAAGATCTATGTGGACATTGTATTCTAACCCCTGTCATCAATCATTCAAGGAATAAGTGAGTTATATATCCTCCTTTAATTATCTAAAGTTAGATAATCAAACAAAATGAAAGTTTGAAACAAAGACTAATTTCAATTTTACATTATAATTTAGAAACCAAATATATATTTAACGTTTATTTAATGTATAAAGTAAATAAAATTAACTTTTTTTTATTTCCATCTAACTTTTATTTTTAATATTCTATTCTATACATTATTACTTTCAATTTATTCAAAGTCGCGCTATCCATTTTTTTTATATATATTATTCTTATTAGACAGAAGAATGTTCTCTTATTGAGATATAAAAGTAGAAAATTTGTAATTCGAGTCATAGGTAAAAACATGAATCGTTCCTCTGATAATCATTATTCAAAGTGTCATTGATTCTTTATACCATTGTAGCTATGTCATATTTTTAAACAAAGTAGACATCTTTTAAAAAATAAAAATAAGTGTACTCCAAATTGTTTTTTATCTTATTCATGTTGATATTTGAGATCTTCTTAAACATACCACTTATTATGATTATCGATATTTTCTCACTTTAATTGAAATGAATATGCTTAAACACAAATTTGACTATATAAAACTTATTCCTTAATGTTTTTTTATGTTGAAAGTCATGTTAAAATTCTTATCAAAGTCTATTGGTCTGACAATGCAAAAGATTTTTCTTTCAAACAATTTTTCTCTAATAAAAGTGTTTTCCATCAACTTTCAAACCACCACCAACACTATTAAAAATATGCTTCAACATCATTTCAAACTAAAATATATTGAATCCTAAGTTTCTTCTTGGTTTTTTTTTCTCAATGTCACACTATGTTCCATTCTCAAATTGTGGTATGTTGGGTTGTAAACTTTCTTCTATTCCTGTTATTCCCAAACTTAAGCTTCACTCCACTTTTGGATACCTCTCCCTAATCCCTAATGTCTATAGACGTTTAATGGGTAGTTACTTTATTTAACCATCCCTACACTTTATATTTGTTATACTGTTCACAAGCTCATCCAAGTTTGTTACTTCCTTATCCTGAACATATGGATGTTTCTCATTTTCTTAGATATTTAAAACACATTGGGGACAAATTATTTTATTTAAAGCTAATTCTAATTGTAAATTTACATGCTTATGTTGATGGGGTTGTTGTCTTGATAGTAGAAGGTTTACTACTAACTTTTATATTTTTTTAGCCAATTCCTTAATCTCTTGGAAAGCAAAGAAGCAAACAAACCTTCTACTGAAGCTGAAAACAGATCCCTTATTATTGTTACCACTGAACTTACTTGGGTTCGTAATTCGCTTTCTAATTTTCATATTTGTTTTCCTTTTCTAATTGTCTACTCTGACAATAAAGCCATTATCACATTATTGTTGATCCTTTTCATAATGAAAGAACTAAGCATTTCGAGATTGACCGTCATTATATTAGAGAAAAAGTTGATAAAGGATGACAATAATGTTCTTTTCTTATTTTGACATATTATAATATGTATGATAGTTATACATAAGAATAGAGAACTATATATTTAATGTCTCCCAAAATATTAAAACTAATAAATCAACATTTTAGAAAAAACATTCCGACACTTTCCTAAACAAGTTTTTAGTACACGTGTTCATCTTCCACTCATCACAAGAAGATATGGACAAAATACACCAAAAAAAAAGGAGTGATATGTTTGTAAACTTTAAATATAAATCTTAATAAACTTAACATTTAGTTAAACGAACCTAAGATTTGACATGCTTAGCATAAGATCCAATTTCATTTTATTAAATATATAAATTCATATTTCATTTATACAATTTATTATGAACATCAAAAAGTTACTTAATAAGTGATTAAATAGTTAAATATTTTTCATTAAAAATATTCATACAATCATAATTATCATTTTTTAAATATGTATCATTTTTAGATCACTAAAGAAACATACAATGACTATGTTTAACATATATATTATGTATTGATCTATGAATAACCTACTTCAAAGCATTAATCTAAATTAAGTATTCACCTATTTAGTGATTAAATGTAGTATACTAAACTATAAACTATGACTTCTTAAACATAAACTCTCATACATTAATATATGTCAACTCATTAAAAGGGAACCTATGACTCTTTCCCAATACCAGTGACATGTTCAAGAATCATGAAATTCGATAACCAAAAGTTACATCATGTTTTATCTTAAGTAATTAGTAAATTACATACACAATCCAAACAAATATAAAAAAAGACTTAAAAAATATAAAATAATAATAGAACATATATATCTTTCTATTATCCAAGTTTATTGAATTAGAAATGAATTATTTACTTTTACTTCTTTCTTCATTATTATTACCATTATTATTATTATTATTATTATTATTATTATTATTATTATTATTATTATTCCATATACTTCTTTTTGAATTATATAAATGTTAAATTTCAAAATAATACAAATAAAAAGAAAATTAAGAATTAAAGTAGGAACTTTAAATAAATAATTAGGCATGTGTCAATATATTACAAAGAATGATTTTGAAAATAATAAAGTAAAGAATTGAACTAGCATATCATTGGAAATAAAAAACATAATAATAAAAATATAAATAAAATGAAAAGAAAAAATAATATACTATTAATAAATAATTATATAATAAGAAATGAAAATAAATTAAATAAATATAAATTAAAACATAAGATCAGTACATAACTAAAAGACAAGTACATGGATGTATATTAAATTATATAAACATAAATTAACAAAAGAGACTCATCCATGAATTAGAATAAATTTCAACTAATTCAAGAGTGCCACCGAAAAATGTGTAACAAACAATTCTCAAGGATTAACAAATCAAAACAACCAAGGACAGTGAGAGCAATTTTATTGTCACTGCAAAACTTCGAAAGCCTGAAATTCTATAAAAAAAAATAAAGTAAAAAGCAGAATATACAGCATATACGAATGTATATCGACAAAAATGATTTAAAAAGGCAGACTCAACTATTGTTGTATTTGCCGCGATCTCATAACAGCAATAAGGATGACAATTAATATCAATTGCCCCATTGCTTCATAAGTTTGTGTTTCTGTACAACAAAAATAATTCATAATATTAAGCCAATCTGGCAGGTTAAACAGTTTCAAATAGAACTCGGCGCTCCAAGAGTTCTGATAAAACACCCCTCATTTTGTCAACAGAAATAGGTTTTAATATAAGGCCATCCATTCCAACCCTCATACAGTTCTCTTTTGTTACCCTTTTGGTGTTTCCAGTTAGAGCAACTATCAGTGGTCTATCTTGATGTTTAGTAAACTTCTCATGTATACGTACTGCTAGTTCATAACCATCTAACCCTGTACAAACATCCATGAAGACCACTTCATGTTCCAGAGAAACAACACGAAGACATTCTTCACTCGAGCTTGCAGTGGTAACATCGCATCCTAAATGCATAAGAAGTCCCTTTGTTACTGTCCTGCTAACCCTGTACACAAGCTTCACCATCAGTTATAAGAATCAAACAAAACAATAAACTTCAATGGCTTGCTTTGCTTCCAATTTCACACACACGGCAATTCCACCAGCCACCACTAAACAATTTTAACTTTATTGAAAGTAGAAGGCGAATAACAAGAATAAGACTGCACATTGATAAAACCATATTACATGTAGAAAATGACACATTTTTTTCTTAGAATTTAATAGTTTTAGTAAACTCAGATTTTGGAATGTGCCATGGTGGCAACAATTTGAGCCATAGGTAATCAGAAAACCATGCACAATGAAAAAGAAAGAAAACAGCAACTTAAATTGTTAGAGAAATGTTATTCTGGTGTATTCACCTAATGCTTAAACTTTTAGGAAGGTAAGTTTGTGATATATCAAACCTCTATTAATAGCTAAGATTTCAATGCTTAAGTGTGAGTCTGTGCATTGCACATGCTCAAAGTCCAAGTGGCTTCGGCAAAGAGATGTTTTAGAATTAGAAATATAACACCATTCATGTGAGTTTGTTTTGGCAGCATTGTTCAAAAAAATCCTGTAAACTACATCAAAAGATATATATATATATATATATATATATATATATATATATAAATTTTGAATGAAATGTTCAAATATGAAATGTATATAAAAATATGGAAGTAGGCGTGTCATAGAGCAATTGCTACGGAGTGTCAGATTTAGCTATTGTAAAGAAGGACAAAATACTTTGAAGACCAGCACTAAGGTGGGTTTTAGAAATTTGAGTAAGCTTCACATTTTCCCCAAGAAATCATGATTCATGATTAATATTAACTCCATGCCCTGACAAACTAAGACCGATTAAAAAATTACTTTAAAAAGTTAACAAAAATATGTTGCCAGAATTGAATATATGTAATCTCCAAATTAAACTTTTCTATCACTGATATGATGCTCTAAAGTCCTGAAGACTTTTAGAGCTTGTCAATTATAAATTTTAATAACATGAACTTTCATGAAAGACCAATGTACTTTGGATTAGAAACTGGCAATGCCATCATTCCTCAGCATCATGCTTTCAAAAACATAATTGAGTCCCGAGAAATTGGAGCCTGAGCTTAACGTGAATAATCAACTTAAGTTTACTATTCTATGATATTCCAAAAAAAAGTTTCAAACTTTTTGGAGCATCTTATATCAAGATGTATGCATACAACCTATGCTGCAATTTTAATTCAAGCTCATTAATCCTCGGTTCCAAAAATAAAAATGCTGAAATAATAGATACTTCAGGCCTATTGCTTTATCAAATCTTACTCAGGTTTTATGCAAGGTAGAAACACATCCGACTGTACTGGTGTTGTTTCTAAAGGTATTGATAGATTCAGTGGAATGGTTTATACTAGGAGAAATAAATAAAGGAGGCAGTTATAACCTCCTGTTGTTGTATAACACACTATATATATCTATATAGTCTGTGAGAGGCTGTTGTTAGTAGTTTTTAGGAGTTTTGGAGGAAGAGGGATTTGGGGAGAGTTAAGGTCCTCTCAAAACACCTTTGTGTTGGAGGAACATTGTTGTAATCCTGTCACATTGATAGAACAGTTTGGTTCTTAATAAAAGTCATTCAAGAACCTATCTTGAATGTCTCTGTAAATTCTGGTTGACCTATCAACTGGTAGCTGTGTTGAACACAAATGGTTAACACTAGAATGGACTCCAAATTTGAAAGTCTGGAACCCATGATTCAAGAAGATAGATGCGATAGACTAAAAGCAGAAAATGAGTAACTTGAACGTCTTCAAAGAATGGAGAATTTGATCCGTGGATCATCGGGAGTGGTGGAAAAGGTCACCTGCAATTCAACACCTGGGTCTAATAATATTGACTTTTCGGCCCAAAAGACTGTTGAAAAAGATCAAGCTGCAAAGTAAATGGAGGTTCACGGTGGCACAAACTGGATATACCAATCTTTGCAGGGGAAGATGCTTTTGGCTGCACTTATAGATTGGACAGATATTTCCGTTTGCAAGAAGTCTCTGAAGTTGAAAGAAAGCAAGCAGTGATGGGGGCTTTGGAGGAAAAAGCTTTAAATTGGTTTCAATGGTTGGAATCTTGCAACCCATATCCCACTAGGGAATCTTTCAAGAAAGCAGGGTGCAACGTTTTCTAAAGATCCAACCATATAAATTCAAATCCTTGGCAACAAAACCTAATGAAAAGCTAAGTCCTTGCTATTATGGTCCTTATCAGGTGGTGGAACGCATTGGCCAAGTTGCTTACAAGTTGCACACAGTCACATTCATCAAGTCTTTCATGTTTCCTTGCTCAAGCCAGCAGTTAAAGATGTGCCTTCCTCTCAGCCCTTACCCCCAATGCTATCTGAAGAATATACACACACATTAATTCTACAAGTGAATTAGAAGTGTGGCTCAAATGGAAAAAGCTTCCGGAGATTGAGAACAGTTGGGAGTCTTCTGCTGCTATCATCAAAGAATTACCAGTTGGAAGTGTTGAAATATAATTTCTTTGTTTTATTTATTCGTGTATGGGAACCCAACTTTAGGGTTAGGTTTAGGGCAGTGCATTGACCCTTTGTATTCTGCCCCTATGTACTCTATATAAACAGTAGAAAAACTGTAACATTGTAAGAATTTATTCACTGTTTTACTTCTCTAAATTTCTTCAAGTAATTCCATGGCAAATTAGCCATAGATGGCTTAATTGTATGGAGAACAATAGTCATGATTTTACATTTAACTTATAATCCGAATAGGCACTCATGGTGGGATAATGTTCCTGAATTTCTTAATCCAAAGTTTTCTAGAGATAAATTTGATCTACCTTGTTTTGTTTCATAAGGGGTTTTGACTTTACCCTCACTTTTTTCGTATAGTTTCTCTTTTATGCAATAGCACCAACCTTTTATTCAGGAGTGGCTGCAAATAATTGATGTTTCTGACGCCAATAAGTTGGGATAGTAAACAACATAGTGATGCAATAGCACCAACCTTTTTATTTAAAAAATTGAAAAAAAAAGAAACTCAGCAGTAAGTTAATGACATAGAAACAAATTTCAGAACTAAAGGTACGAGAATAAAGTTGTGACTGACCCATTGTCATCCATGACAAGAACCTTGAGCTCAGCAAAGTTTGTACGTCCATGAACATGATTTCCCTGAACTTTAGGTACAAAAGGTAGCTTAAGTTCATTTGATCGGTCTGGGATTCCAAGTTTTACAATAAACGTGGCTGTACATCCTTTACCAATACCTTCACTTTCAATCCAAATATGCCCTTCCATAAGATTTACAAACCTGTTCATAATCAACCGAAAAAACTCAGGAATTCTAAAAAGAACCCAATTCCAATTGGACAATATTCTACGGAATAGTAAATACAACAAGTGCTTCACATCCTAGTTTAAGGTGGTAAACCGACAAGAATATAGTACCTCCTACAAATTGCCAGGCCAAGTCCACTTCCGGCACGATTTCTTGTTGCTAAAGATTGGTTTTGTGCAAACTTGGTGAATAACTTTGGGATGTCCTGTGGATTGATTCCTGATCCTGAATCTTTTACCTATAATTTATGTAACACTTATTATACTCCATATTTTGATTCGGATAATAGAAGACACAGTACCCCAAGGTAGAATATTATTAACTAAGCTTGAAGAAACCAACCTGTACTCGCAAATAAAAGTGGCTATCACTTGGCACTGGAAGAAAGTCAGGAATTCTAGGATCCCTAAAGGATTCAGGCTTTGCAATGAAAGCAGTTATGGAAATGCAGCCCTCTTTTGAGAACTTAACAGCATTACCAACAACATTCAGAATAGTTTGCATGAGACGTTTTTCATCACCAATGGCATACATTGGCAAATCTGAAGCTAAATGTGAAGTGAGTGATAACTTTTTAACAGATGCAACAGGCTTAATCAAGTTAAGGACCTGCAAGCAAAATAACAGCTCCGACAACATCAGCTTTTAACATAAAGTCAGACAAATTAAATGGAATTTCAGAATTTAGCATGAAGAATTCACCTCTCTGAACAAAGAATGAAGGTTAAATGTTGCTTCTTCAAGTTGAAGACTGCCATCTTCAAGCCGTGAAAGATCCAAAACATCATTGATGAGGGTAGCCAACAAATTACTGCTTTTCAATATTGTCTCCACCATTAGACGTTGCTCTGCTGTCAAATCTGTTTCCTGTAGTAATGAAGAGAGTGCAATAACTGCATGCATGGGAGTTCTCATCTCGTGGTTCATAACAGCTAAAAAGTCATTCCGAGCACGAATTGCAGTTTCTGCTTCTCTTCTTGCCAGATCCAGTGCAACATTCTGCTCCATGAGTTGATCCCTTGCCCTCATTGACTCTTCCAGGATTGCAGCATGTGAAAGTGCGACAGCTACCTAATGTAGTAGACAATTGTTAAAGGCAATTGAAGGCATAATCATACGAAAGACTAATTCAGAAAAAGAAACTGATGGTTCCCACATCATATATTTTTAATGCAAATGATTCATTAAACCGCAGTACATCACTTAATCTTCTGATGGTTTCTTTACCATAACTAGCTTTTGTGCAATGCAGGCACACATTCATATAAATTTTGGAAAAATAAATCACAACTATTTGCTGTTTACTCTGAACCGAAGAGTAAAAGTCAGTTTTAATAAATTTATCAAAAATTGTTTGAAAGAAAGAAAGAGTTTTATCATTTATAAAAATACAGAAACATAACAAATTGAACTTAGGAAAATTGATACATGAAACAAATAACTTAAGCTCATTTATTAGAAATAATAACATACAGATATAACAAAATCACTTTATCACAATTCCAAAATTTAGTAATTTAGCTACAAAGTAATAAATGAAAAATATATAGATGTAAAATAATTGGTTTCAATCAAAATGAAAGGCATGTAAGATGGAAATAAACTGTTAGAGAAACGTAACTGAATAAAATGGAAAATTGCTAACCTGGTCAGCAACTACCTCAACCAATTCTAACTCATGCACATGCCATTGTCTAGCACTATCTGATGGAAGCATCAAAACCATCAAAGCATAATTTCTAGTTGAAACCTCAGGCCAATCATATATTTGGAAATTAGAAAGATGTAGGAGAGGAACTCGAACAGCTACAACTGCCCCAGGCATGTATTTTCCAGCATAAGGTCGTAATCTAGCAACAGGACAATTATGTGAAATTTTTACTGCCCTGTTGCTACTAAATACTTGATTGATCACAGGAAGATGAATGGGTACCGTGTATCCAACTGGGTTCTGCTGTCGCAGTGTGTAAGAGAGCTGAAGCTCTAACCCAGTTCGTGTTGGCATCCATAAGGCACATTCCTCTAGTGCCAAAGTTCTACCCAGCTCAACAAGAGTCGTTTTCAGTATTGTGTGTCTATCAAGAGTGCTTCTAATCTCATGAGTCAGCATCCTAACATGTCGACCAGTTTCTTCTTGTGTGCGAATCAGGCCCATTTCTCTATCAAGCTCGGCAGCCTTGTTCTTCAAAAATAATTCCCTTGTTTTAACACTTAATAAATCAGGAATAATATGTACAAGCATGAGGGCAGTTGCACACGATACCACAGCAGTTAAAACCTTAGCAGTGGTCATTACAATGGCCACAGTTCTTGAATGAATTCTAAAGGTCCATAAATTAATTAGATGTGTTGCTCCACATAGAACTATGAAAGCACCAAACTGAACAAGGACCCATCTATATGGAAATACAGCTGATTTCTTAACAAAGTAGATAAGCTCCAAAGGGATTGAGAAATAAGCAAGGGCAATGAAGAAATCAGACATATATTGGTATTTCACCAATAAGTCATCAGCTGCCATTTGTGGGTCAATACAATTGCAGGATTCCATAGTGAATGAATCACCTCAGCCAATTATTCCCTTTCACATAACTACATTTAAAAGATGGAAAAAAGTTAAGCATAAGATAGAATGGAACAGATCAAATCAACAATAACACTAAAGTGAGAAGAAAAAATAAAACTAGCATCAACTGAAAATTAATATCAGAATATTTAGTGCTGAAAACGAGTGAAATCAGACCTAACCAAACTTGACTTAGTTCAATACAAATGGAATAAGCTTGAAGTTTAACTCAAGCTCAATATGAACCTTTAAATTCAACTTGAACTCAACTCAAGTCAATCTGAACTTATAATAATTTATACAAAATAAAATTAATATGAAACTATTTAAAAAATTGTTATATAAATTTTATAATATAAAATATATTATTTAATATACACACACATATATAAGACAAATTGGTTCATAAACATCAAAGTCAAATGTACAAAAACTCAAGTTCAGCTTGTTTATTTGAAGAACTCAATGTTTAACTCACGTTGAACTCATTCATCAAATATGTAGTGCAGAACTCATCAAATGCAACAAGCGGGGCCCTTTTATTTCACAAAGCTCAGAGCTAGTCAGCTTACAAGAACATAGAGCATAAATGCATCAGTGAACCAGGTATTTGTATATACAAAACGTATTGCAAGCATTCCCAAGTGGATGAAAAACGGAAGAGAGATGTGTAATCCTATGCATAGCAACTATGAGTAATATAAACTCCATTGAAACAATCATGATTAGAGCACTAGAAAGAAAGAGGAAGCACTCTGAAGAAACCTACAAAGGGCATGCTTGGAAGGAAGTTATTAACATGATTTAAGCTTAATTTGAATCTTATGGTGTTGGTCATAAGTGCTTAAGTACATATAGAAGATATATTTTTTTGTATTTTATTCTTGTAAAAGGGTTAAAGCACCCCAAGTGCTCTGATAAAAAAAAAAAATCCTATTCCTCAATGTGAATGTAAAGGCAGAGATAGAGCGTTCGAAATATGGTGTTACTGTGCAACCAATTACTGCAGAGAAGGGCCATAAAAACATGCCCTCTTTATTCCAACTGAAACCTTAAAATTATGAAGGGAGAGTGCTGCAGGGTGGAAAGACATACCTAGGGTCAATTAAAAGCAAGAAAAAGGTTGGTTATTCCAGAACATAAGAACCCAGAGCCCAATAAGCAGTTATTTAGATTCAATTGAAGAAAATTAGAGGTAATTTGCAAAAACTAAGGCATGGGAATGAATGGATTGAAGGGAAATCGGAAGGAAGAGAGCATGAATTTAGGCATACAAAAAGAGTAGTGGGGTGGTGTGAATGATCTGTGTATGAACGCATTCAAGAGCAGGAACAGAGATGAAAATGAAACTTACATGAAATGGAATGAAACAGATGAGATGATGGATGGATGCAGACACAGAAGCAGAACAGAGAAGAGCAGCAAATTGCTTAAATTAAATTGATAAAATATAAAAATATTATTTATTTTAATTTTAATGTTCGTTATTCCTATGGCGGTCAAGTTCAATGAATTGCATTCTGTAGAATAGCAGCTTACCAAATATGATGGAGACATCTCCCTGCAAGTCTCGGACAGTCAACCTCTGCACCATTTTTACCTTTCATTTACACAAAAATTATTACACTCTCTTAATTCTTATTTTATCATTTTTGTAATCAATGAAATTTATATTTCATTATTCACAATTCTTTTCTTAAAAAATTACTTATAATTATATAAAAATATAACTGTTAATTTCCTGTTACTGTATTCATTTTTTGTTTCTTAAAATTTTATATCTATATCGGTAAATTTTTCTGCGACAACTTCGAAAAACTTTTATTATTCAATATTTTATTCATTACATAATAAATAATAATTAAAATAATTATTTTTAATTATAGTATTATAATGACTTAATTTATTAATCTTTTAAAAATAAAAACAAAAATATCGTTATTTTTGTCGGTAATAATAATAATAATAATAATAATAATTAGATAACATTTTTACAATATTTAAACATTATTTATGTATTATGTGATTATAAAAAAATATTGTTTAAGTATCATTATTTAATAATAATATTTTTAAAAAATTTACTTGAAAAGTGGTAAACAACTTTTAACATTGAAGATGATTTGTCTTGATGTCTATTTTGCAGACTAAAATATTTTATTACTATAATTAGGATTAAGAAAATATGGTGAGATAAATAGATAAGATAGGTATATATTTGTTTCAAAATATTATAGTAGCTTGGTACTGTATGTATTCTAAATCATATTACTCATCAAACATAAAACTAAATTATAGGTTTCCGCAATGTCAGACAAATAATTATAGGGTTAAATATGTTTCTAGTCCTTATACTTTTGGACGATTTTGGTTTTAGTCCATTTTCAAATTAAGGTACAGTTTAGTCTTTTAACTTTAGAAAACTCTGGTTTTAGTCATTTTTACCAAATTTTTACTTTATTTGCTGTTTCAAACACTTTTCATTATAAGATGGGTTCATCATAATAAAGTTTCGTCACTAGTGAGAGAGAAAGCAGAATGTGCCTATGAAGGACAAGAGCACGAAAATAATCAATCAAAACAAATGAAAATCATACATAAAATAGTTAATTAACGTGCATTTGTATCAAATGAAAGAAAGATTACATGTAATGGTCGTCAAAAGAAAGAAAAAGGTGTCACGCGCTAAGATAAAAAGTGAATGAATTTTCAATCTCTTGCTCAAAATTTTATTGAATTCACTAACCTTTTGACGTATAATGCTGGGACATTCGATGTTTTATATCCTTTTACGTCGAATGACAATTCTAAACGATGTTTAATAATAGCATTTATTTACAGAAATGTCACCGGTCATTTTTAACGTTAGTTATTCAGTGGTTGGATGTTGAACGTGTAACGTTATCCGCTGTTTTTTCACTAGTGTGTTGTCTAAACTAAAAAATAGGGATATTATTGTTATTATCATGAAAGGTATATTGATGTTCATTTTTTAAAATTCAAGTTACAAATTGAACTGAACCCCTTGGTTTTTAGGAAAAGATCCAATAAAATCCAAAAGTTCTTTTGACTTTTGTATGTCTTAAGTTATTTGATTGCTTTTTAGTTTGGAAAATGTTATTTTAATAACCAAATTTAATAATTTGACAATGTCACATGCTATAGATTGATTTGAGATATGCATTTTTGTATAATTTTTTGTTCCAATGGTCTATAAGGGATTGGTGGTAATATTGTGAAGATTTTCACGTTGGATTTATTTGTGTTTGACTCTCTTAGGCACGACAGAAGCAATTATAGAAGAATTGACAATAATTTTCTAAGTCTTATTATTTATTGTTGTTTTGTAATTTAAGTTAGTAGTTAGGTTTTAAAAATCTTTTATTATGTGTGGAGGCCCAAAATTTTCAAATATTTGTTTGTATGTTGTTGAACATGAATGAAGACAGCATGTCATCATTAACAATTCAGCATGTGATACTCCAATCCAACTAAACCATTAGTGTATTAGATTTAAATATATGTATGTTTCATGAATGTGGGTCGTGAAAATTAATATATTTGCAGCTGTCATTTTTGCAGACATAATTGTGGTTTTAATGTTTTGAAAATGATTGAACAGTGGGATGATGTACCGAAATACAATGGCAAGAGCATGTTGATTACACCAATGTAAGTAAGACAAGGTTTTGTTAATGTGAACATTTGTTAAAAGAATTGATAATCTTCGTATTGTGTTGTTATAGTAAAATGGGTTGTGTTGGTTTTAGGAAGAGTAACAATAGTTCAGGAAAAAATATGTTTATGATTGGATTCTTAACAACTTACAGAGGCAAGAAGTGTTGCAACAATTAGGATTATTGTAGTTACATAAAATGTATTAGGCTTGTACATGAATTTTGTCACTGACATTTATGTTGTACATAAGGTATTCGCTAGGTTTGATGTACACAATTTTAGTATCACAGATGTTGGATAAAATGTACTCATTAGATTTGATGTTAATAAATCTCCAAGTTTGGTCCTCGATCGTGTTTTTTTTTAATGTTGAAAAAGTCGAAGAACATGCTTGTCAAATTGTTTATCCAAAACTTTGAACGTGACTCTCCAATTATATGAATATAGCTCTCTAAGGTTTTCACCAATTTGTTTTTGGTTGATTTATCTAATTGTTGACTGGGGTGGGTGATGATTCTCACCATTGTTGAACGTTAGGGGATGAAGAACATCCAATTGATTCATATTCTTTTATTCTTTTAAGAGTTTTGGAAGAATTTAAATAAACATAAAATATAAAACTTAATATTCTTTTATTCCTATTTTTGTCAATTTTGTTTAAGGTGTGACTCATTTTTTTTTCTCTTTAGATATTCAATGTGGTTCTATTTTTGATGATTTATGTTCAATTTAGTCCTTTTTCATAAAGTCGTTTAAATTATTAATTGCATACTATACAGGTTTACCGTGTTTGAATGATCGCTTCAATTTTTTCTCACGTGACTCGTCATGCATTGTGTAACTTGGAATTGGTTAATTTTATTGTATTTTGAAACCGAAATTGGAAATAAAAAAGCAATAGATTTATTAACTTCATCTGAGTTTTTTCGTGGATGAAAACTAGTTTTGCAAACTCCTCCCCTTAAAGAAATCTTGTTGCAATAGTTGGGGCAACCAATTTTTCCAATCCCCTAAGAACTCACTTCCTCAACAATAGAAGTTGTCTCCTTAAAATACTCGAAATCAAAATAGTACCTGAAATCCTTCGCTTCCTCATCCTTGTTATTGGGATTATAAGCCAAACAAACACTTTTATCCATAACAAAAGTCCTATTCAAGCACATAGCTTCTTCTAATGGACTTCAACTCGAGGAGGTTAAACCTCTGAAAAAGATAAGGATGCAAGGATTAGAGTAATTTAGGGTTAAGTCACAATGGACGATAGAGGGAAGCGACAGGACTGTGGAGTTGGCGGTAGAATTTAGGATTCGCTGTTCAGTTTTCTCAATGAATGTTTTGGTTAATTACAACGACGGTGGAAGGGAGTGGCGAAGGTAAAAGAGATCATGTGGCGAGGGGGTGAGGTCCTCGCCAATTTTGATGACGGAGGAGATGATTTGACAGGTGGTATTTTGAGATTGGGTAAAGGGGTTGATTATGAGTTTTATGATGTTTTGTGCAATGGGTTTGGTTTTGCCACTATTGATACTATTGGTGGAATTAGAGTCCTCCATTTTTAGGGTTTGAGATATGGATCTAAGAAAGAGAAGAAGGTGGGGTTAGAGAATGAGCTTAACAGTGACAATGGTGATGATGGAAACGGTGGATTTGAATCTGGTGACCCATCATTCAGTGATGTGAGTGTAGTGTGCTAACTTCTTCATTGCAAAAAACATCAACACATTGGACAAAAACTAACACAGTGTGACAAAAACCCTAAACTCCACAAAAAAAAAACAATCACATTACTCATTTATGAACACAAATTAAGAAGTCAAACTCACCTAATCGATTATTAATCCCTTGGAATTTCAACGAGCAATGTCCAAAATCTACCACATCACTCTCATCTTCACATGATGTTGATGAAAAATCGAATAACCTTTGAATTAATTCAATTAATTTTAACTCACAGAATGCACGATGGGCCACGTAAGCAAAAAATGCACAACTCATTCAAACATTGTCATTGTGTACACTCTGTCGTTAACAATTTAGAAAACGTAATGAAAAAAGACCAAATTGATCATAATTTATCAAAATAGGGACTACATTGAACATGCAAATATATGTTATAAGGGTGTGGTGATAATCACATGTAGAATAATTGGGTTTTATTGTGGTATAACATGTCAATGATTGGACTTGGATGATTTAAGTGATGTATTATACATGTTTGAGTGTGTTTACACGGGTATGTGATGCTTGAATGCATGTATGATGTGTTAAGTATGTTTTCACGTGATTTAGGGTTGATGTATGTATGTTTTAATGCTTGAATCACGTGATTTAGTTATATAATCGTAGTTGGTTTATTTCCTTAGTTATTTTAATTACTTTTATAATAATGTAATTGGACAAGACTTTTGAAACTATTATGTTTTAAATAAGTTATGCATGTTTAAAGGATAAGGTTTTTGAAAAATACGTTTCCGCGTTATAAGAAAGTTTGAAACTTATCGGTTTTTGTAAACCTGTGACATCCCATAATTTGGGATGTTACAGAAAGCCATGAAAACTGAAGGGAAGCTTGGTCCATGAAAAGTAAAGGAAGCTTGGTCCATGCACAACGTAGGTAATTAATTCCAAAGTCATGGAATCACTCAGAAATTGTGGAATTGGTTACAATGTCGGTTACTCGCTCCTTCAAAGGCTCGTGGAATCAATTCCACCTCCTTCAACTTACACCATCAAATATGTTCCAAGGAGTTCCTGGTTCGTTTTCAACCTCAAAGTCCTATTCATTTCCACTTGTATAGCCTCAAATTTGAATTCATTTACGAGAAATGAAAAATCAATGAATCTCACAAATCATTACCTCTCCTTATTTCTAAATTCATCTAAGCGAATGCAATAACCAATGCAAATCTATATGTACAAATACTCTTTAACAACGTATTATCTCAAAGAGAACACAAAAATAGACATGTTTTTTAATTTAAGAAAATAATAAAAAATGATTTTGTAGTAATATTGAAAAAATAATAATGTAATATTAATATTTTGATTAAAGTAAATCAATATAAAAAATAATTTATATATTACTTTTGCTATCACATGTTTACTTGTGCTTGTAACCCTTTCACAACCTTAAGAATATTTCTTTTTTCTAGAAGACAATATTACTATATCATATACTTATAGTGTTTTTTGAAAGGTTTTTTAAAAACCTTTTAAATTCTATTGAATCAATCCCTTTTAGAATTAACTTATTATTTTTGCAAACAAAAAAATTGTTTGTAACTTTGTTGTTTGGAAGAGAGATAGTAATAAAATACTCTTTTGATTCAAAGAGAAGAGGATGTAACTCTGTTGAAACACAATAATACCTAAATATTTACTTATATACACATGTAGAGACTATATATCTATTAGATCATTGCACAATGTAAAAATTAAGGACATAATTAAATTAATCATAAAATATAATGTTACTTTTTATATTATAGTACATATGCCAAGTGTTTGACAAAAGGATAATGATACTTAGACAATATTTTTGTGATAACATTTGAACACTATCTATGTATTATTCTGTGATTGGTCTATGATAGTATTTATGATTATTATTATTGATTGTGAAATATTTTGGACTAAACATAAAATGACACATAAATAATATTTAAATATTATAAAAAAAATATTTTCTAAATATCATTATTCTTGACAAAATAAAAAAGGATCCATCCCTAATCTTTATTTTAACATAAAATATTATATAAGACTTCATGTATGACGTGGTTGTTTTGAAAAAAAAAACCAGAGAGGAAAGAAACAGTTTTTGTCTCATCACTCTACAACATTTCCCTCCCAAAAAGGCTTCTTATATATAAGACTTATAGGTTTCCTCCAATTCGAAAACATGGTTCCCGCCGGTGTTGAAAGCCACCAACACTAGGCGCGCCACCGGTTTCATTCTTCCATCTATCTATCTTTGGCCACAATGGACGACGCAAACGCTACGGTGACGACTCTAGCGGAACTCCTTCAGTCTCCTCGCCCCCTCACTGCCACCGCCCATTCCATCTTCTCTTCCACGCCCCCGCCGCACCGCTCCACCACCTGCCGTGTCCTTACAGCTCTTCCCCACTCCACCGTCCTCGTCGGAACACTAACCCTTCCCGTCCTCTCCCCTCCCTGTTCCTGCCTCCGCTTCTCCGACGCCTCCGCTACCCTCTGCTGCGACCTCCTCCGCTTCCGCCCCACCGCTCTGAATAGGGAAATATGCGTCACCGCCTGGAATTTCATCCCCTTCAAGCGCCACGGCTGCGATGTCGCCCACGGCCTATTAGAGATTATCAATTGGCGCTTCTCCGACCCCAACCAAGGGTCCAACGCTGTGGATTCGCTTCCGCTGGCGCCGAACTGTGTCCGACAATCCGGTGCCAGAATGAGAAGCCTCCACGGTGTGGTGGAGTCCGTTGGTCCCCTCTTTGTCGTGCAGTGCACCATGGCGGCTAGTACCTCTGACTTGAACTCAGGCTCTAAGGTGAACTTGCCAGGGTTTTTAGTGCAATTGGTGTGTTGTGAGTGTAGGTTTTGTTGTTCCAAGGAGGTTTTGATTGACAAATTGAGTGAGAGTAGGAAGGGACATTCTTTTACCAAAATGGAGGTTGTGTATTTTTGTGGCAGTGCTTCCTCTTGGCACCCTGCAATAACCAAGCTAATTGACGAACGTGTTGTGGTGTCTGGTTTGAAGAAGAAGCTAGTTTACCTGACGAAGGAGGAGTCTCGAGTGATGCATGTGACTAAAGATGAGTCTGTTCTGCATGTTGGGTCTTGTTCGGAGAAATGCATGCCAAGCCTGAAGCGTGAGATCAAGGGAAAGGGTGAATGTGGTTCTTATATTGGCGTAGTTAAAGGTGCGTACATGCAAGGGATGGTTCTGGAATTGGACCATGATGTATGGCTTCTTTTAACTGATCAACTGCATACCTCGATGCATGGTCTGAGAGTTGGCTCCATTGTAAGTGAAGCAAATTTGCTGTTTTCTGAGATATCTTTTGGATTGTGAATGTAGCACCATATTGAAGAACAGGGTTCTTTTTTGCACTGTCAGGATAAATTTCACCTCCTGAAGTATCTATTGGGTTGTAAATGTAGCACCATCTTGAAGAAAACATTTCTTTTCCCAGACATCCAATAGGATGTGCTCATTTATCACATCTCATCCATTAGTATGATGTGGCAATAGGGTGAATTAATGTTAGATGTCCGTGTAAAAATGTTTTACATAGGAGTGCGTACAAATTGAACTCGTGAACTATATAATCTGCAACCCATTTTGAGTTTTAAGTTTTGACACCAAAAATCATGACCGTTTGCAGTTAGCTGTAAGAAATGTGCATATTGTGAATCCGCACTTTTCGTGGACAAAAGTAATTATTCTTGGGGCCTGCATCAAGACCAGCATTATTGTGCAATCCTTCTCCCCGTGCCAAACTGTGTATGTATTGCTACTATAACTGTTCTTGCTTGTGTTCTGCTCAAATTGACATTGCATAAATGCTTAAAGTTCGACAGTCTGTAGAAGTTGAGCTTGGACCAATGCAAGCAACTGCTTGTGACTGAAATACTGAAATATGCATGGTCATGTTCTGAATTGTTGTACGTTTTGCTTGATACAATATTAGTTGCATATTTTTCAAAAGCTCTCTCAAGAAAGCAGCCAAGAAAAGCAATTGATTTCTCTAACAATTATGCACAAGTTGTTCCCTAAATGTTTCTGACCTATTTGATAAGTCTATTTGCCTATTCATATTCTTTGCAGAAAAGTGATGATTCAGTTCAGTATTGCAGGTGTAATGTAGTTTTTCTTTCTGCCGGTATGCTAGGGAAGTTCATTCAGTCGTTACCATTTTCTGCAAGACTCTGGTATTAAATAATTTGATTTACTTTTACTGCAATTGATTTGGAACTTAAGAGTTTTAAAGATTGTTGGGATATATGTCATTCCTCTTTCGTGGCAGGGTATTACTTCTTGTCTCAAGCTTCCGGAAAAAGTTTTCTGGTATCTTATCTGACAAGGAGATTTTGGGATCAAAACATGTAATCTTCTTCCTTTGAGTTAAAGGTGTTCTTAGTTTGGCTGAAGCTCTTTGATCACTTCCATTTCTAATGAATTTATTATGCAAGGTTTTAACAGAAAGAAGGGCTAGTTCAGATGTATGCTAGTTCACTTTTCCCTGCGTCAATATTTCAAACTCAGGTTCGTCAACAAATTGACAGTTGGGAATATTTTGTTAGTACCAACTTTCTGCCTTATATTGGTAATACTGTTTTCCTTTGGTAGCAAGGTGCTCCTGTGTGGCTGTGCACACATGACTTGAATGGTTGTGGTAGAGTACTGAATTGCAGTTTTCTGAAATTGGTATGTTATTTGTGTTTATATTTAATTTTCTTCTGATACTTTGTGAAGTTTGGATCTAACATGGTCTAGATATAGCATATAGGCTTTACTTCATCTGAAAAAAGAATTTTGTTATGTTTTAATAGAAAGAATTTGTTATTAACCACTGAAGGATAATTACTTCATCTGTTTTATTACAGTTAATACCGATCTCTATCTTCATTTGTCACTGTATACACACCTTGCTAAGAATTATGAAGTCAGAAAATCACAGTAAATTATTGTCCGTTGGCAACCATTTCAGTATTTTATCACGTGAAGCAAGATATAATGGTAGATCCTTTAGGAGGATCATTCAAAGTGAAGATATAGGTGTTGTTTTGCTTGGGTACCTTAAGGTTAGTGGTTCAATTTATCTTTCATTTCCATGCTTGTGAATAAACCACAATTGTCAATGGTTGTTACTTCTTTTTATTCTTTTTAACGTGACATGATTTTCTTTGATCTTTTAAAGGAGACACAGCAAAAATTTAAATGATTCTCGGAGAATGTTGATTACTAATAATTTGGTTTTCATGCTTTTGGCTTTTTGCTTTGCCTATTCAGGTTGATCCATCGACTAGAAGACTGCAGCTGGTTGATGCAACTGGTGGTGTTGATATTGTTATACCTGACCTTCCCTTAAGTTGGAACCCCAACGAAATATATGAGGTTTGTTGTCCCATATGTAGTCCATATTTTCTTAAAGAGGGACTAAAATGAGACTATATATTTTTGAAGGACTAAAATTAAACACTGCATTTTGCAGACTTAACATTTCTAACCCTTATAAATTTATTAGCCAAGAGGTTCTGCTGTACTGGAAAGTGGGTTGCTTTGGTAGACTCAAATGATGGTTCAACTGATTTCATAATTTAGTCGATACTTGTAGCCAAGTATCTAATTTCTTTTACAAGTTGATTTTTGTGAGGTTGAGATGGCTTCATTAATTATTTTTCTTGACAGTTTGAAAATAGTGTGTTGGTTTTTTAACGTATAAGAGACAAAAGAATAAAAGGGAAACTGATATCTTTTATTGAGCATAAGCAAGAAACATTTATAATTCATAATTTGTAACTGACTTTTAAAAAATATATGCTAAACTAATTAATTTAAATAATACCTAAAATTCTCCTAAGAAATAGAATATGAATATTTTTATTTAACAACTTTGACTCTTTCAACCAAATGCTGTTTGAGTCACAAAATTCCAATACTCCTCCTTGACTCAAAGTCAGCATACTCTAAGTTTTTTCATTCTTGACCGCATCATCTAAAGTTCCTCCACTTTTGGAATTCTTGATCACTTCTTGTTTCTTTATCTTTTCAAGAACTGCGTCTAACTCTGAGTTGTCAGTGTCTTTCACCTTTTCAGTATTGTCTTGTTGCTCCGCATTTTCAGCTTTTGCTTCGAGAAGAGTTGTCTTAGGATTTTTTTCTTCCTCTAATTTTCCTGGTTTAATTTGACTTTATCAACTTTAACACACACTAGCTTTGCTTTCTTGCCATTTAGAGATGGGGTTCTTTTATGTCCTCCAACATTATGCAGCTTGTTTGTTGCTCTCCATTTGTCTTTTGGAAAATGCAACCTCGTTTGTTTTCCATATTGCAAAGTCGTGCATACGAGTGATTTCTCTTCAATTTCAGGCAGCCTTTGTTCCTGCATATTGTCTTCAACCTTGAGAACAACAAATTGCTCTTCATCAATCAAATTCAAAGCAAAGCTCTTGCCTTTCATTTGAACTCTGAATAATTCTTTATTATCTGAATCTTTAATCATGCAGCTTTTATCTTCAAATAAAACTTTATAGCCTTTCTCTAGAAGTTGGCCAACACTCAACAAGTTTTGGTCAATTTCAGGAACATATAAAACATCAGTAATTAATTTCAAACCTGTGCAACCTTTGATCGCGATGGTTCCTTTACCCTTCACTGCTATTTTTTTCCTGTTTCCAATCCTGACATTTGTGTTGTAGGTTGCATCAAGATCTTTGAATAATTCTTGATTGTAAGTCATGTGGTTCGTGCAACCACTATCAATTAGCCAACTTTCTGTTGATCTTGTAGTGGCAAAACAAGAAACAACAAAAAGTTCATCTTCTTCTCCGTCTTCAACCGCAGCTTGTACATTCTCTTGTTTTTCTGATGACTTGCATATTTTCTCCACATGCCCTAATTGTCCACATTTATGGCATTTCACATCTGGCCTCCACCAACACTTTGTATGTGGATGATTATTTTTCTTACAAAAAGGACATGATGGAAAAACATGAGAGGATTTGTTATTATTTTTGTGATTGAAACTTCCTGACCTTTTTTTCAGCAATTTAGCTGCTAAAGCCCCTTCAATATGACCTTCTTCTCTCATGAGTCTTCTTTGTTCTGGAGCTTCAAGTGCAGTCAAAAGTTCTGCCAAGGTAATAGTAGAAAGATCCTTTGAGTTCTCCAACGAAGTCAATGTGGCTTCATATCTTTCTGGAATTGTTACAAGTATTTTTTGAACAATTCGAGAATCAGGAATCTCAGTACCTAGAAGACATATTTTGTTTGCAATGCCGAGAAGTTTGTCCGCATAATCTTTGATTGTCTCTGAATCTTTCATCCTCTGCATCTCAAGTTCTCGAACCAGATTCAAAGCTTGCATTCCTTTGACTCTCTCATTGCCTTCATACTCTTCCTTCAAAAACTTCCAGATTTCATGTGCCGTTTTCAACGTCATTATTCTGTTGAAAATGACTGGAGATACAGCTGTGAACAAAATTGATTTGGCTTTGGACTTTCGAAGCCTGCTTTCTTTGTGATTTTTCATTTGAGCAATCGTAGGATTATCTGGCAAGGGAGCCACTTCGTAGTCTTGTTCTACCGCTTCCCATACATCGTTAGCATCTAGATATGCTTCCATTTTGACAGCCCACATTTGATAGTTTTGTCCATCAAATACAGGTATAGAAACAGTAGTAAACGAGGTTTGAGATTCCATTTTATGTGTGGTGGCTATTTTGTGGTTGTAGGTGTTTATGGGTTATATCACAGATCCCGTAAGATCCTTTTTGCTCTGATACCAATTGTTGGTTTTTTAACGTATAAGAGACAAAAGAATAAAAGGGAAACTGATATCTTTTATTGAGCATAAGCAAGAAACATTTATAATTCATAATTTGTAACTGACTTTTAAAAAATATATGCTAAACTAATTAATTTAAATAATACCTAAATTTCTCCTAAGAAATAGAATATGAATATTTTTATTTAACAACTTTGACTCTTTCAACCAAATGCTGTTTGAGTCACAAAATTCCAATATAGTGCTTAAAATTTCCTAACTTGATCACATAGTATTAGGTAATTAGGCTGTCCTCAGCATTATGTGTTTAAACTAAACAGTCATTTTGGATTTACAGGTGATGGACTATGAGGTTTTTATGGACAACATAGACGAACCTGTGGATCAGATCGAAATGAGTGAGTCATTATCATGTAGAACAATCTTTAATTGCTCCAAAGCAGAAAGAGAATTAAGCACTCCATTTTTTGTTTGCTGTCATTGGAAGAATGTTAAATGCAGAAACATTCCCCTTTACTCATGCATAAACAGTAAGAATGAAAGTGAGACTCTAGAGCCTGGATCCTACCATTTGCTTAGAGTATCTCACAAATTTCCTCTTCAAGAAAAGGTTTGTTTTTGTTATATTTTGTCAGAAATTATAGTCATTAATTTCAATATGAACATCTATCAAATCTTCATTAGAACAGTTGAATGGTAAAAAAGGAAGTCTAGAGTTAAAGATGAGAAGATTGTGAAGTATCAACTTAGACTAATGTGTTTAACCCTTTCATATTTTATTTCTGGAAGTTTAGTTTCTCTGCAAGTTTAATATAATTATATGACAGACTGGTGGCCTATTATGTTTTAAGTATTTTTGTTTATTTGTATATAACTAATCTTTCTTGGTTATGATAATTTCAAGATCCATATTACATAATTAAATGCCCTATGGTCATTTGAGATTCTTGAAAATCTTGTTAAGAATACAATCTGTAGAAAACTTAAGATTTATGAATTGTGAGACAATGAATGAAGAAATTTCCAATATTATAGTTTCCTTGATCCGGTAAATGTCAAATTTACCCATTAATATGAAAGAGCACAGACGTGAGTTTTTCTGACTTCTGACTTTTCATAGGGAAATAGAATCCTAAATTCGTCAAAGACTACAAATTCCTAACCCTAGTTATTAGGTGGGTTCTGGAGATGTCTTTTTGTCTCTAGCTTGATCCCAAGAGTGAAAATTTTTTAGTTTTTATTTGAAGCATCAAACATGGTCATAAAGACATGCTGGCTAAAACCCTATGTTTAGTTTATAATTTAACTTGCACATAGGAAATAGAAACTGCCATATTTGAAGTTTTGGTGTCATGTCAATTATCGAGGATTAAGAGGTTAAGCTATTACGCGTGCTTAAGAGTGGATTTTTATATTTAATAACAATATACAGAATACCTTAATTCAATAATGTACTCTGAAAATCAATGTTATATGAGTACAATGCCGTTTAATTGCTTGCAGATCCATGTAAAAACTTGCTGAAGTATTTTTATGTGATAAAGGAGGTGCTTTTTTGTTATTAATCTTTTCATGTGTAGCATTATGCATCCTAAAGTGTTCCATGGTTGTAAAATATCCACATTCTTTTTCAACAATTCTACTCTGCTAAGGCCCCTATTTCAATTATTGCAGTACTCTAATAAAGCAGGATGTAGCAAGTCAAGTACATTTGTTGAAGCCATGCTTTTTCCATTTATTTTATTGTTTGATGGGAGGAGTGGAATTGCTCGTCCATGCAACGGTTCTTGGGATAAGACAAAGGAGCTTTCGAAATCTTGTATGAGTGGTAATAATGAATATAAATTTTCCAATAAGAGGCAGAAACTTATTAAGGAATCAGTAAGTTCATCAAAGGAAGAATTTCATACTTCCATATATGAGCTGAGTGCTTGTTCTAATTCTTCCAGTAAACCAGAAGACAACAGAAAATGTGTCAACATGAGATGTTCTCATGATTTTTCTTGTCTGGTTACTTTTAAAAGCCTCCAAAGTGAGAATGAGGTTTGCCCAGCTATCTTGCGCTCTACGTTACCTATGAAAGATACAAGTTTTAATTCAAAACCTTCCTCAAGGAAAATTTTGCTAGAGTTCTCATCAGATAGATTTTTAAAGTACCAGGTATATCTTATTGTCCTTGGCCTGCCTACCAAGGATAGTAGGTATTGATTGATTTTATATAGTAGTGCAAACCCAAGTATTAATTTACTATCAACTGCATTTCAGTTGTTGCAGATTGGTGATTATTACATCATAGATCATAAGAGAAGGGATTGCTTTGGAAGTACAAAAGATGCTGACTTTAGTAGGAGTGACAGTGCTAAATTACTTGTTGATTCTGGAAAACGTATTTGGAGCCTTTCATTTATTTATGATGAGAACCTTTCTGATCATCTATCAGAATATACATCTGCAAAAGATTCTTTATCTCCTTTGGTTGATGGAGTTTCATCTAATCATCAAAAACTTCTGACGAGGTCCAACAGTGAACCTTCTGGTGTCAGTGCAGATGTTTTCCTATATCTCCCCATCAGTCTTGTAGATGTCTTTGAGGATAATGTTATGGAATTGGAAGATAGTCGAAGCTTGCAGTCTGTAATATCGGAAGATAGTGTTAACCTTTCTTTAGGTACTGGGACTTCAGAGGATAGACCTAAATCTTGTTTTGGAACTCAGAGATCAAACAACCTGTTCCCTGAGGGCAATTTGATGTCTCTTGAGGGAAATGTGATTGAAATTCATAAAACTGGCTCTGGTTTCTTCAGTTCATGCTCAAGTGGTGCAAACGTTGATTCTCTTCAGTTGAAAGGCCTCGTTGGGACTAGAAGCAATTTCTGCATTCATGTTTTAGTGCATCACCATATTGTAACTGAATCCCATCTTATTCTATATTTATCTTCATATTTTTCTGTGCTTATTTTGCAACATAATCCTGTTAGTTTATTTCTTATTAGGTGAATATTTGTGGTTCGATAAATAAACATACTTTCCCCACTGGATTTGGACCTGGTGTAACTGCAGTATTTCATCGAATTCTCTATGCAAGGTATGCATTTGATTATCGGACAAGAAACAATTGGAAACCAGTTTTTGTTTCACTGCACTGTTAAAGAAAAAATAGTAATATTGACAGCGGTGAACTGCTCTGTAAAAACAAAATCCATTGACGAGTGTATTTCATGTGTTCTTGTATGCACTTATATGAAGGAATATCCTCCCATTTATCATGTGAAATGTCTTTAATTTTCAACATGATTGATTCCTTGTCTTCTGCTCTGCAGGGCACAAAATAAATTTATGTTGCTGCCTGTGTCATTTATTGTAATAAAGTCCATAAAAGTATGTGATAAACAATGCGGTGACAGGCCCTCTGTTTTAAGCTCTACTAAAGATGCCGACGATGCATCTCGAGAGTATATCTCTTGTTTGATCTCTGAATTGCCTCAGGGCTTGACGCACAAGAAAATAGTGCTTCGATGCAGGGTAAATTGATTTTACATTTATCCATCAAATATTTGTGCTCTCATTCTCATAGAACACTGTTTTTTATGCTGTCATTTGCGAACAGGTGGTTGCAGTCCTTGTTTTAGTTATAGAGAGAAAGACCCCAAATTTTATTGCAGAAACCAAAGTTAATGCTCAGGGGACTCTTTTGGACATTCCACTTGCTTGTTTTTTGTTGGGTAAGTTATGTATAAATGTTACTCGAGAAAAGTCAGCTATAATCACTTTCTTTGTCTTGCATGTACATGTATTGTTGGTCGAATATGGTTTAACTGACAGTTGTTTTACTTGGTGTTTTATACATTATAAACATCTTCTAAATATTTTATAAATAATTCCACATAATTTGTCTACTTTTTGTGGCTTGGGTGAGTTTCTGTTTCCTAATTCTATTTAGTTTGTGTTCTTCTATCATTTCTGACATGGACTCCTTGTTTAATTATTGCGTTATGCCCATATCTATTAGTATTCACTTGGCAGTATTCTTATATAAGTTGTATTTATATGTTGGGTTGTAGCAAATTTTGTAGGAAACAAACTTTCCCGTGACCATTTTTTTATGGTATTTTATTCTTGCAGAAGATGGATCATCATCATGTTGTTGCTGGGCTAGTGCTGAAAGGGCAGCAACTTTGTTGAGCTTACGTGAAGAACTCACCACATCCCATCATCTAGGGAGAATTTTGAAAAGGCACAAAAAAATTATAGTGAAAAGCCACGGAATATATGTTGATTCTCCTTGCCAAGATCATATTTTTACAGTTGCTTCTGGGAATGCTCTTTGCAGTTCCGACGAAAACATCCTCAAGTTCATTATATTCAATGCATGCATCGGAGGACTATGGGTGAGTTAGCATATATTGGTTGGAAGTAGTCAGACATGATTAGTTTATCATGAAGATCTTGGAGAGTAGAGTAATATTAAGTTTGGTGATGTGATAATTGTGACATTCTGGGATTTGTCGCTCACAGCTTGCTCCCCTTGTTTATAAATTGACATTTGCATCTAGCCTCATATCATTTCAGTTTCTTTGGCTCTTACAGAGTTTTCTAATTAAGGCTTTTAACCTGACACGAGCAGAATGTTTTTGCTAGTGGGATGGATGCAGAGGAAACAAGACAGTTCGGAGAGGAATACCTCACAGAAATGCTGAATGTGCATAACATGCAGAATATGTGGGCCGAAGAAGTCTCTTACCCACGCACTCGGGCTGAAGCAAGACATATGATTCAGGAACTTCTGAAAAATTAATGCCTATGGTCAGACTGATTCAGGAACTTCTGAAAAATTAATGCCTATGGTCAGACTTTTATTTCTATGTAAAATTTAGAAGTAGCATGCTGAAATAGGTCAGACAAAGTGAAATGATCTTCCTCTAATTTTAGCCTGCCTCGCCCCTGACCTGTCGATCCTCTAGTATGCTATCTTCATGTTGCGGCAGCCAAAAGATCCAAATTGATGACCAAGTATAAATGGGAATTTTTGTAGACTATGATGTAAGGTCTAAAGACTATAGATTCTACAATCTCAAGCAAAAATATTGTTATTAACATGGATATTCAATTTGTCAAAAATTCGTACAAAGATTGGAAAAGTAATCAAGCTTAGAAATGTCAAGTAAACTTGTCTCTATGAGTATTATCAGAATAAGCTTCAATTTCAATGAAAAATTCTTGTATTAACTTGACAGAGGTAGGAATAATATATTTTTTTTAATTTGGGATGAAGAAGAGTATATACATATTTATCTTGTCGATGTTTCCATTCTAAGTTGCATCCTCATCCCCTTCCATAGTCAATTTTTTTAAATACTAAAAATTTATAATTTATTTGGAACATATCAAACTTATCTCCAATGTTCTCTTGTTTGTACTTAATTTTATTTGATTTGGAAAACCCTTATGTTTTTCTTTTATTATATGACTTTTCATTCTCTCACTCAATTTATTGTATGAGTTTTTCAATATTTACAAAGTGCACTCGTATCCCTTAATATTTTTGATTGAATGGAAGGTTAGGACTATTTCTTTTTTTTATTATTTTAGTCTCCCTGAAGCTTAGGTAAAAAAAAACACATGTTTTTGGATGACAAAATTATATGAGAATAATTAAATGTTAAATTAGAGTACTTTTTGTGTGAAAATTAACGTTTCTCTCTATATTTTCTTTGAAAGTCTAGACATTATTCAACAATTTTCTTCATTCAAGTAATGACGTGAGATTTGAAGAAAGATATAATTTTTTTTTTAAAATTTCATCTAATAAGTGATTACTAAAACAATTCTATTCCACTTAAGGCGTTTTTCTCTCATAAATTTAGTATCATCCAAAATATTATCTACTTAACCAATACAAGTGGTCTCTCATAATAATTTAACAATTTAAATGATAAATTTTTTCATGTTTAGTAGATATATGTTAGTGACATATACTTGATCAATAATAACTTCAATTTTAAATTTATACATTCTAATACGAGATATAATAAGACAAAGGTATTAATGTAAAAGAAAATTCTTCAATTTTTAAAGAATTTATAACTCAATCACCTAACTTAATCACTTAAATGGACGAGCTTTTGGCATCAATATTATGAAATCTTCACCTATGAGCATACTTTCATCGTAAAATTTCATGATCAACAATTTTTCATCATTAGAACTAAAAAAAGAAAAAAAAATACATAGAAACAATACACAACTAGGCATAAATTGGGGTTTATTTATAAAAATGGTGCAAATTTATGGAGAATTTACATGGACAAGTTTTGAAAAAAATACGAATATAACAGAGTCATGCTTAGACTTTAAAAATCAAAAGAAGTCATCTTCAAGAATTCAACTTTAATTTCAGAAATGTATTTTGTTTATTTATTTATCTATTTTAAATGTTCAAATTTCTCTTATAATTTTTTTTGGTATAAAATCATGCCTTGTGGCATGTTTTCAGTTTGTTTATGTTCCTTTTCAATAAAATGGTTTCGGAGGATGATACATTTATTGATAGGTTTAGACACCCTTCTAGTTTGGTGGAAAAAAGGGATCTTTCAGTTATCCTAGATCGTCACGTGTCTCTGTACCTATAGAAATAGACTAAACAGAAAGGTTGAAGAGAGAAAAATAGAGATGATATAATATTGATATAGTGAAAGAAGGAAGCTAGTGAAAAAAAAATGGTTTTTCATCTCCCAACATGTCTCAAGGTGTTGTTTCAATATTTGTCTAAGAAGTGCGAAGGGATGATTGGTATTTAAGGTTAGGTGGGAATAAATTCTAAAGTACTTAATGAGCAGAAGGGCCATATGTTTTAGTCTTGGAAGGAGTTTGAAGGAGATCGGGACATCTGACATAATGCCATCCTAGTAAGATCAAACACAACTACAATATTTGACACAATTTCTGCTCACAACACATGTACACAAAAAAAATGAAGCATGAGAACAGCAACTTGAATAAGGGTCAACTAATCTATGCCTCTAATTCATCAAACTAGCATAATGGCATTCTAAAACCAATCTCAAGGTTTTTTAGATTACAATTCTTTTTATGGTAAGTCAATATACAATATTATAAACAAATCAATACAATCAAAAGCTGTCTAAATGATTTCTCTGGCAAAAAAATCTCAAACCGCTTATACATCCTCCACACTAACAATTCAAATTTAACACTTGCTAATCATGATGAACATCATACGCAAATCACAGGATGTAAAGTTCATTAAATACCGCAGAAAATAGAACATATAATTGTATTTAGAGAACCAAAATCAAAATTAAAATTGTTTACCAGTAGCCTTAGAACGAGTAATCTAAAACTAAAAAATAACATGGCAAACCAACAAACAGTAAAAAAAACTAATATCCTCCTTTAAGATCATTAACCACGTCATAGGGAATGGGAGTTACAGTTTCAATTAGAGCTCCTTCCACCATAAGGAAACCTGGTTTGGGACCCTCAGGTTGTCTCTTGGTGCTAATTTTCTCACCCTTTGCCTTAGCATCCGCCTTGAGTTGATCATTCTTGATCTTCCTCAAACGGAACTCCTCAGTGCACCTTGAAGGCATAACATGTTCAACACGCACATGAATCCTCTTTCTAATAATTCTGTTCCCAACCTGCATAATACAAACTACTTATTTAACACGAAATCCCCTATTTCAAAAGGCATACCAACGATTTCATAACAAAACCTTATAAACTAAAATTAATTTCCTAGGAAGAAATCAAACAAATAAAACAGCATCAGAGCACACAAATAGTCTAACAGTAACGAGCTCAAGGCACAAAATACGAAATAGAAAGCACAGCTGTAAACCTTGAAACTAAAATCAACAATGCATGGAGTATAGAGAATTGACAACGGAAAAGATAATACGACGCATAATATTAAATAGACAATATGACGAATCCAGAACAAAAGCAATAATGGCGTTAGGGTTTCCGGGAGAGTGAATACCTGTTTGTTAACCTCGACACCAATGGCGCGTTTGGTGACGTTCCAGACACGACCGGTGCGGCCATGGTAGAACTTGTGAGGCATACCCTTGTGGACGGCACCGTTAACCTTGATGTCAACGTAATCGCCGATGTGGTATGTTCTGAGATAAGTAGTGAGGGCGATGGTTCCCTTCTTCCTGAAGGGACGAGAGAATGAATCTCTCGTGCGAGATCTCAAACCGTGACCAGCCGGCATTGTTCCTTACCTAGGGTTTCTCTCTCGCTCTCTGCGCTCGGCTTGGAGTAGAAGGAGCAATCAGTCAATATAGTTTCTTTACATTTTTTTTTATAGTTGAGCAGCTAGGGTTTTGGAACGGGTTTTTCCTTGGGCTTTTATTAATGTGCTGATTGGTATATCTCACAAATTAACTTGGTGTGCTTCCTGCACCTCCTTCTTACACCTTCAATTTTCTTGAAAGTGACAAATTTGTCCTATGATGAAAGCTTTTTACCTTAGGTAAAAAGTTTGAAAATTTGAAGAGAATCTCTATGACTAAACCTAAAAAAATTCTAACCCCTCTCTTTGTATTTACTCATTCTCACTTTGCACTCACACTTTGCTCTCCAAAGTTGCAGCTCCCACCTCTTTTTCATGGCATCTTTTTTCTTTGTTCTTCTTCTCCATACATCGTATTTTCTGGTTTTTTCTCTCTATCTACATCTATCACAAGGTTCAATGTTTGAAGTCGTTCAGCTCGGGTTCTTTGTATAAAAGGTTGGTCCTCGTTTTCTTTCAACTTTGAATGAGTTTTAATGTTTTATTGTATGTTTGTATAGAATTTGAGATTGTATGAGCAGAATTTGAGCTTGAAGCATATGTGTACGAAGGCATATGTTAGAAAAGAGTGTGGTCGGAGAGAAAAATGATTTGGAATTCGGTTTTGACAAAAATAGATTTTGAAAATTGTTTTTGTCTTTAATATTTCGAAATTCATTTTTGTTTTCGACATATTTTAAAATTTGTTTCTTCTTTTAACGAGTTTCGAAATTCCTTGAAATCAGAAACTGATTGTAAAATCTATTGAATACATAAATAATTTTTAAAATTCATTTGTCTTTTTAATTTTAGTTTAATTTTTTTTAATTAATTTTTTTAAATAATGGATTTATAATTGTTTAATTTTTATGTAATTAAAAATTTTCTTATGTGTTATTGTTAATAATATTTTAGTATTTGATAGATATAATTATTTTAATTAATTGATTACATTTTTATTAAATTTTGTTGTTTTGAATTATTTAATATTTTAGTTGTTTTATAATTTTGTAACTTTTTATAATTTTAAGATATTTTGTTATTTTTTTCAATAAAATATTATGATTTTATAATTATATAAATATTTTAATTAATTAATTTTTTTTGAATATTTTTTTTTGTTTTGAATGTTTGAATATTGTTGTAATTAATGTTTTACTTTGTTTTATAAATGTGGAATTTTTTTATAATTTTAAGTTATTATGGATTTTTTTAATAATATATTCCGATTTTATAATTAAATAATTATTTTAATTAAATAATTTTATTTGATTTAAATTGTTTTATTTTGAATTATTTAATATTTTGTAATTAATATTTTGTAATTATTTAATAATTTTAAATTGTTTTAGTTGTTTTATATAGTGTTGTCAAAACGGATAATCCGACTCGATTTACTGGCTCATTTAATTACTAGTTTTTTTTATTCAAATCCAAGAAAAAATTACAAAGTTTTTGTAATTCAAATCTAAATAAATTTAATTCTAAAATGTTAATAAACTCCAAAGACAATTCAAAATAAAAAATATATCATACAATCCAAATGTAATCCAAAAGCAAGCACAAAAAGCAAACAAATAAGTTTCTAATATTGATCAATTTTGTGTCACTTATCCATTTATAAGATTAGAGTCTTTAATGGATAAATCTATAATATTTTGCTCTCTTGAAACATTTTTTCTTTATCTCATCTACAATAAAATAAAATAAAATGTTAACTAATAATATTGAAACACAATGTAATAAATAATTAAATTAAGGGTTAAATATGTTTTTAGTTCCTAAACAATCAAATGAATTTGTTTTTAGTCCCTCTTTCAAACTAAGCTACTTTTTGGTCCTTCTCCTTTAGGAAAACATAATTTTTCGTCCTAAAAAACCAACAGCATTAAAAAGAAGCTGAGGTGGCTAACGTCTAGCCACGTGTGATGACATCTTTCCTTCCTAACTTTTGCCACATGTGATTGCATGTTTGATTACATGTGTTCAGTGACGAGGTTGTGAAAGAAATTAGGGTTCTTATACTTAGAAAATTTGGGATTTATTTATGCGAATGAGAATTGGGGTTGTTATAGTTAACATTAGTAACTGTCTTGAAGCTAAATCGCGATTAAGGTTCGTGTTTCATCGATTTGCTTTCGCGATTGCTGTGGCTCGAGTGATTGGTGATTATTTACTTTCACGATTAGGGTTCGTGTTCCATCAAAGAAGGTAATTATTTACTTTTGGTTTACTATGGCTGCAGTGTTTGTTGTGCATTGTGTGTGTAAATTTTTCATTTTACCATGTAGTATTAACAATGGTTTTTGACGTTTCTCTACATTACATGGGGAAGTTCATGAAGAATAAGGTACTAGAATATGTGAGAGGAGAAACACATGTTATAAAAGGAATTGATCCTGACAAGTGATCTTACTTTGAAGCAGTGACATTTGTTAGAAAATTCAAGTATGATGCAGAGTTCAAGCTATGGCGGAAGGGGTCAAAACAAAAGGCCATGAACAACCCGAGAATACTCAGTGATGACAGCGAAGCAATGTTGTTGGCTAACTATGCAGAGACAAATAACGATGAGGTCCAAATCTATGTCTAACATGTCCAACCTAGTCAGCCAGCTGAAGTTAATTTTGTTACTTTTAGTGAAGAGGTACATGAAATAGAAATAGAGGAGATGGAGGAAGAGGTAAATATGGGTGACGAAGAATCGTTGATGCATTTAATAGATTATCTCTAAGATAATAAATTAAATATGCATGGACATCCAACTTATTCTAAATAATTAATTATTTGTTTAAGATAATTAATGTTTCACGTAAGATGATAATTAATTATTTATGTATTTACTATTTAAAATAGTCTTAGAAGCATGAAATAATGATTTTTTTTACAATATAATTGATTAATTTAATTTTTGTGGTTTTTCATCAATATTTTCCTTAAAGATTCCCGAAAGCAAACTCAAATATTCATAACCCAACATAAACAGCACATAGGCATTTCAGACATGAATACACACTTGCTTTATTACAACTAAGTTGATATAAAATAAAGCATTCAATTTTACTTAAAAAAGAATAGGAAAACTTCAATGGACCTTGATTTGTTGATATCTAAGCTCAAACAATTATGGGTACAATGTCAAATCTTAAAAAAATACATTGAAACCAAGATATTAGTTCATTTAAGAGTGATTAAAAAGCATAGTTTTGAGAAGGAAAAACTAAGTATTATTTTAAAGATGAGATTTTGTTTCCATATACAAGAAATGTTCCTTTATGGTAGATTTGTATTTTTGCCTTTCTTTTATAAATTTGGTTAACTTAAATTAGATCAAAACTTGGTAATAATTTTCTTTTACTACAGTAGATAAATTTGTCATAATAATCCTAGATACTATTATTATCTAATCAGAATATTTTGTAATGTCAATTCGATCTACACATTATAATTTTATATTATATTAGTTATATGGAATCTAGTATTATACAATGTAGTGAATTTGATACTTCCAATTACTTGGATTTGATGATGGATGTGTTGAATAGTTGAAGGTATAGTTAATTTTATCTTGAGATATAATTTTTAGGATTAGGGTTTGTTTGAGTGTGTGTCTTCCTTGATCATTATATTTTATGTGCCAACATTATTTTTGAAAGTTTACACATGTTTTTATTTGGTTTTAAATTAAAATCAATAAATTACAATATATTTTAACCCATTGAAAAGTCATAGTTTGTAAAAAAAATCACAAGCTAAAGTATTTCAATCAATTAAAAGAAGTTTTTAATTTATTAAAATCTCAAAACTTTTTTTCAAAATTAGTTTTACATTAATTTAATCGATTAAAATGTAAATCAATGGATTAAAATCATGCTAATATAAATTATTTTAATCAATTAAATTGTGAATAAGCTAATTGAATTAGAACTTATTTAGCCCTATTTCAATAGCCTATACCATATTTTCAATATATTTTATTAGTTTAATAAATTTTTTTTCTATCTTTTTACTTCTCTAGACAAAACGTATTTTATTGAAAGATGTTTATTGATAACATAAGATTTATCGATAAATATTAAATATTGATGAATTCATGTGTTGCATTTATCAACAAAAAATTTTGTCGATAAATTGAAATTATCAACAAATTAATCGATAAATGTATATATTTCATTTATCGATATATATATCCATTGATAAGGTATTATGATTTAGTTTGTTGAATGATATTTTCGTTGGTATGTTTTTTTCGCGAAATAAAGTCAAAATTTGGAAATTCTCTCTCCAAATTAACTTAGTATATGAAACCTCAGATCTTCCTCTTTCATTCTAGTCAACTCTAGTCTTCAAGTTTCACTCTAGTCTTGAGGGATCTTGGTTAAGGAACTTTGGTCGAGGGTCCCTGGTGTGATTTTTGTCATTGTCGTGGTCATAAAAAGACTACCGTCGTTGATGGAGGTTGTCAAGAGGTCTTGCCGTTGATGTAAGTTATATGTTTTAGAATGACCAATAAGAATTTATGCCTATGTTCTTCGTAATAAGGTGTTAAAAATGTGCAATTATAGGCATTATGAAATCTAATTTTATAGTGTGTTAAAATTGAGAACAATGTTGTTCTCTATTAGTGGAAAAATTGTTCATATGTTGTACACCACGAATTTCATTTGTTTTTGTGTATGTTGTTTGATTCAGAAACATGATTGGTTTCTCATTGAAATCATGGGTAATTGAAGATTAGAAAGTGATGTCACAAGGAGAAACCTCAATCATTTTTTGAGAGGGTAGTGTAGTACTGAGGGAATGTGATGAGATAGTAGAGTCCTAGTGTCGGGTTTCTTTTCTTTTTATTTTTTGGTAGAATAGAAGAAGTGAATGAGGATAAGAACATAGTTCAAGTCCTGCTGGTATAATTGGTAAGCACCAGACTCATATCTCATTAGGACAAGGACATAGATCGAGTCCTACTATAGATGTGAGGACCTTGTTGGTGGATAATGTGTAAGTATCTTTATAAGCACTCATAGAGCTTGAAGGTCTGCCTGGCCTTAGGGAACTTTTGAGAGTTATCTCATCTAATTTTTTTTTCTAACTAAACAAAACACTCATTTCTAAGGATATGTGTTGATAAGGGGAACACAGTGTTAGCTAAACTCAATCCCTGTGATAGATCTGTTTTTGATGATGACAACACATTGTTAATAAAAACACATGTGTATGTACTGTGTTATATGCGCTTATGCTTATGCTTACTGCGGAATTTGCACATGCATATTGTGATTGTCATATGTGACATATTGTGTTGATTGATGCATATTACTGTGTTTTGTAAAGTGATCATAATTGTGTACGCACAATATATGTTTTGGAAAGAGAAAAATCACATGCACAAAAGCATATCTACATGACTTAATCGATTACAGAGTTGTTATAATCAATTAAGGTCATCCGACAGCTTGAGTTTTAAACTGTGGCAAAACAACTAGTTTTGAATCGATTACATTAGTTGGTAAATCGATTAAAACTCTTATGTTTGCATTATCTTTTTCAAGTGTGTTGTGATGAATTTTGGAAAGAAAAGTTTTCAAAAATATGCTAAGTGTTGAAGCTTAATCGATTACATGAATCATGTATTCAATTAAGTTTGTTAAAGATTTGAAAATTGTTTCATTGCTTGTCATAATTGTTCCAAAGGTCATATTTATATTTATTTTGACTAAGCATTAAATGAATTACATTAATTGATCATTCAATTATGTGATTTGACTGTTGTTAATTTGTTACAAGTGTTTAATGTAACAGATTAGATTAATAGCGTAATCGATTAAATTGCGTCAAAATTGACTAAAACTATATGTAGACGCGTTGTTTGAATTTTTGTAAAATTGAGATTAACACTTTCATATCTTATTCAGATTGAGTTGAAAAGTTTTACAGGGTGATCATACGCTCCAAGAAACAAGAATTTGACGAGGTGTACATTTCTTGAAGATTTCTTGAGAGACAAGATTGACTGATTTGAAGAGGCTGATCTTTTTGTACAACTGAGGTGCTTGTTGTGTGATCAGGAGAAGTTTTTGCAAACGCTGTGTTGTTGTTTCCCTGTGCGTGTTGCGAGAAAGAAGAACGTGTGGTTCTTGTACTTTGAGAGGGTTCTCAAAGGGGTGACTGCATGAGATGATTGTTCTTGTTGCAGGTCTTTTGTATTTGGCTATATTAGATTAGTGAGTTAGAGAGGTGATTTATGTTTTGACATTGTGGTCACTGTAAAGCCCTTGTTGTAAAAACTCAGATCTTTATAGTGCAATTGGCTTTCAATCTCGGGTTCATTGGAAGGACACTGGATGTAAGCAGTTGAGGCCGAACCAGTATAAACCTCAAAGTTTGAATTTTCTTCTCCCAATCTCTCTACATTAAATTGATTACATACTGTCTTTATTCGAATACGCATATTGTTACATTGCATACATTTTTGCTTGTTGTTCAAGAAAAGTTTAAAGACTCATAATATTTGCGAAAAAGATTTCAAAAGCAATTATTTTTATAAAACACCAATTCAACCCCCCCTGGTGTTGAGAAACAAAGCTTATATATTCTAACAATATGCATAATTAATGTTTAAGGTAAAATATTTAACACTTGAAAACTTATTATATAAGATTGTAATTATTTGAGCCTTACATTGTATGGAATGGTCTTTTTAGGGGTCTGACCAGTTTGTTGATGAAAGGTCTCGAAAGACTCATGTAAGCAAACACTTTTAATATTATTTTCTTTAAACTTTAAATTTGTTTTATTATAACCTTTAGGGACATTGTGCAAAATGTTTAACAAGAAGAATTTTCAGGTAGACTCTCACATGTCAGATTGGAGCAAGGGTCATGTCTTGATGCATTAGAATACCATAAAGATGACGATAACATGATTAGGACACAATGTTGGGTTGACATTGTTGGTGGGAAGGAAAAAGGGCAAGCCTATGGGATAAGACAATTTGCTGCAAACTACATTGTGGAAAAAGGTACCTTGAAGCATCAACTAGAAAGACATGACCAAGAATACAACGATTTGATACAAGAGTTTGCAAATTTCAAAGAACTGGTCATGAGATGGTTGTCTTCGCCTTCACAGACTTATATTCCACAATATTAGTACAACATCCCTCTAGCCCAACTACGACCTTCTCCAATAAAGCCCACCCTAGACCACTCAACGTTAGCCCACACCAGTCCAGCCATCTTCACAATAATAACAACATAACGATGAATAAGAACAAGACCATCAAGATGACTATGTAGATTATTAGCATATTTTTTGTGTTTATATATAAGGTTTGCGTTAATTATTTATCAATATGATTATCTGGATTTTATTCTAATGTTGGATTACGTGTGTTGTTTGCTTAAGCTTATATTCAGGTTCAATTGTATGGTAAACTAAGAATATTTCATTACACTTGAATTTGTCATAGCATTTACTGATGAACTTATCCATCGATAATGTCCAATACTGGTTAACGAAACTTATCAAAAGATATATCTCTCGATAATTACTGACAGTGTGTGTCCTTTGGTAATTATCGACTGTGTGTGCGCTTTGATAATTAATGATGGATATTGGATAATTACCGACGATAAATATATATTGGTAAATGTTATTGACAGTAATTTTATACTGTTAGTAATCCATCGAGAAACAATTATTATTAACGGATTTTGACTGTTTTCAACGAAAAATTATCATCAATAATAACAGTTTTTTTTGTAATGTTCTTAAAGGGAATTAAAAAAGTTTTTCAAATACAATATTTTTACACATGAAATCCTACTTTGTTGATTGGAAAACTTTCTTAAAGCTTTCATTTATAAAATCTCTCAAAATGTAAAAGATCAAGTGTTCTTGTGGGAAAATAACCTACTTTTGTTTTTAGAAGTAGTTAATTTTTATATTTCACTATCCAAGTGGTTTTTTGTTTTCAAATTGTTTTCTTTTATTGTTGGTTATTCTTGATTAGAATTATCAAAAGGATTTTCTTGTGACAGAGGTTGCAAGAGATCTTGTATGGTTAAAAATCGTGCATTGCATTGTACTTTTCTGTTTTTCTTGTAAGATGCTTATAAAAGCTTAAATTAATGGATTGACTTAGTTAAGATTATTGAACAATTGGATGTAATTATCTTATTTGATAAACTAGTATAATTAGTGATATTATTGTATTTTCCTTTGAGACTCATATGAATTACATTAATATGTTTTATTGAATATTAAAAGAAATGTTATATCAAACATTTATCACAAGTAAAAAATTATAATAATTAACTAGAGTGCAATGATCCATATTTAAGACCACAATAACAAATCAATTATCACAAACAATTGAATTCATTAATTTATTCAGTAATAAAAAAGTGAGGTTATTTAAAAAAAATGTTTTAGAAAGTAGTATATTTATTAGAATTAGAAAGGATCTTAAAATATGGAAGACATTTTTTATAGATGACGATTACTTATTTTTATGAGAGTATTAATTTACACAAAAGCTCTAAATTGGTAAGACAAAATCTTAGATTTATGGATGAAAAATAAATATCATATACCTTTTGTGGATTCCAAAAGAGAATTTCAAAGAATTATTATTTGTCTGATGTTGGAGGGATCCACCAACCAATAGGAGCAATGTGTTCCCATACCACCATTCAAGACAAGCTTTCCTTCATTGTCATATCATATGCAACTTGCTCCCTCAATTCCCTCCTTGTCGAGGGATTGAATCATTCCTTCAATCACCAAAATATTAATAAAATCAGTTTTGATCTCAACGTTACCACCATAGTAAGTGGTGTTTAAAGTGATATTCTGCTTGCACTTCCGCATTTTCTTTTATCTCATCAATAATCTTATATTATTTAAAAATAAAAAATTAAACCAGTTTAAATATTTTTTTATTTATTTCAGCTTTCAAAATATCTTTTAAAAATAAAAGTGTTCTAAAAAGTCAATATTTGGAACGAATAGTAATTGATCCTGATAACTTCATATAATTACTTTTTATATCATTTTAAAAAATTTCTTTTCAATAAAATATCTACATGTATATAAATTTATATCGGTCTTTTTTTTTATTCAATATTAGACTTTATTTGTATTTCAACACTTTTGATGACAAAAACATGAAAAAGAAATCTGGGATACCTTGAAGGTACGATGCTATGGTGATGGAGCAGATTGAGGATTATGAGAACTTGTCAGCTGCTGGAGTTGCAAGTCCATCTTTTTGTGCTTCAGATGGTTCCTGTAATCGCTCCATGAAGGTGGAAATTTTTCCAACAGAACATTAGCAGGAAATTAAGGTTCTGTTAACTTGTGGCATCTCAGGTTAAATCAAAGGACTGAAAAATATGCATCTTATAAATACATCTGATGAAAATGAATGTTCTAAATGTACGTTTTGTGTTGAAGCAAAATTTACAAAGAAACCTTTTAAACATGTCACTTCCATATACATTCTGAGTTGGCTGATTTAAATAATAAAAAAAAAACGAGTAAAGGTGGCAATAAATATTTTATAACTATATCTTATCCAATCTATTTTTCAATCAAGGATTATCTTGCCCAATTTGAAAAATAAAAGTTAAAACAATAATTCTGGATAAAAAAATTAAAAATAAAATACAAGTATTTTTTAATTTAGATCATATGAATGAAATTAATTCAAATTTTTAATGTAAATATTTTATACATAAATTCTATCACTTAGGTGTATTTTAACAAAATAATGTTACGCGAAAAACAAGGTTGAAAATTGTCTTATTACATTACAACTTTGAATAATAACAAATTAAATTGTTGAATGAAAAATTAGTAAAAGTGATGTAGAATATTGGTATAATTTTACAAGTTGTTAAGGTGAGTTTTCTATTGTTATTTTTCATGTTTTTCGGCCAATGAAATCTGTTTTCCCTTCCCAATACTGTGATTACAAAGACTTCATTCATAATATTAATCAAACTTTTTTTAAATACTTCACAAATATTTGCTTTCATATTGATTACGTTGTTTGAGGAATTGGCTATGGCCTCCGATGATTTTAATTTGTGAAGAATGAAAGATGAGTTTTAGACATTATTAGATATAGAAAATGCATTCAAGTTTTTAAAATTGTAAAGAGAATAAAAAATAATAATAGCAAACTATAATTAGGAATAGTTTTAATTTTGTTTGTATTACTATGGCTTTATTTTTATACACTTTTAGGTTTTACTAGGATATTTTTGTCACTATTTAAAAACATTTGTCTTACTAGTTTCTCCATACGAAATTGATAAGAAATAAATTGAAAAATGTATTATTAGACTGGAAAAACGAATAATTCGAATAAAGTTGATAGTTTTGGTATTGTCACCTTATTTCCGTCCAATGAAAGAAAGGTTTAGTGGTGGCCAAGGAAACGCATTTCAAGTTGCCAAAAATATTTAATTATTTTTTTTATTCCGATATTCAGAATACACCAATACAAAATAAAGAAAATGATGATCTTGAAGAACTACAAAAAATATAAATTAGTTTTTAAAATTACATTTAGTACTTTTATACATTAAACGTAAAGATTAAGCAGCACTTAAAATAGATAATTTAGCGGTTAAAAGAGATTTTACTTTATCTTTGAAAAAGTGAGTGAGTAGCAGCTGAGCTGACACAAACCTTATATAGGCATCATCTGATTACTGTCTGTGTCCGTGTCTGGTATACAGTGTGAATAGAAACTTCAAAATCAAAAAGGGGCCACCTTTGGAATCTTTGAGACATTCATGAGGATGGGGATGATGATGGCCATGGTTGTTCTCATGTTCCTTCTGCAGATGGTGGCATCATCGGATCTCCGACCTGGGTTTTATTCAGAAACATGTCCAAAGGCAGAAGTTATAGTACGAGATGTGATGAAAAGGGCCCTTGCCGTGGAACCCAGAAGTGTTGCCTCTGTTATGCGGTTCCAGTTCCATGACTGTTTTGTGAATGTACGTACGTTGCAATTCCTGTTTTTTCTTCTCCTGTAAATTTGTAATTTTGTGAGTGTTTCTTTGATTTCTGATTTGGTGGTGCATGATGGTTCAGGGGTGTGACGCCTCCATGCTGCTTGATGATACACCCACCATGGTTGGGGAGAAGCTTGCTCTCTCCAACATAAACTCCCTGAGATCATTTGAAGTTGTCGATCAAGTTAAGGAAGCCCTAGAGAACGCATGCCCTGGTGTTGTCTCCTGTGCTGACATCATTATCATGGCATCCCGAGATGCTGTCGCTCTGGTTCCATTTTCTTTCTCTCTTCTCAAAACCCTTCTCTCCTTCCATCTCTGTTTTACATACAAGTTCCTCTGCCTGTTACTTTTTTATGCACTGTTCCTTCCTATTTTCCATCAATGAAAACTATTTTCTGTATATAAAGTTAACCTAATTATACAAATCTTGATTTTGATCGCATTTATTTTTCTTTGTCTACAGTTTCTTATCTAAGTGCATTTGGAAGTGTATCTGATAATTAATTAGTAGTAAAATTGAAATCAGTATTCTTTGAAAGAGGTGCATGCAGATGTTTGATGATGAAGCAGTGAGTCTGGTATGAGTATGTGTTGTGTTTACTGTGATTGCAGACAGGAGGACCCGATTGGGAGGTGAGGTTGGGAAGATTGGACAGCTTGAGTGCTAGTCAAGAAGACTCAAACGAAATAATGCCGAGTCCAAGAGCCAATGCGTCTGCTCTTATAGATCTGTTTCAGAAGTACAATCTGACTGTGAAAGACCTTGTTGCACTCTCAGGGTCTCACTCCATTGGTCAAGGTCGGTGCTTCTCCATCATGTTTAGGCTATACAATCAATCTGGAACTGGAAGGCCTGACCCTGCCATTGAAGCTGGCTATAGGGAAGAGCTTGATAGACTTTGTCCGCTGGATGTTGATCAGAATGTGACAGGGAACCTTGACTTTACGCCTCTTGTGTTTGATAATCAGTATTTCAAGGACTTGGTTGCTGGTAGAGGGTTTCTCAACTCTGATCAAACACTTTTCACATTCCCACAAACAAGGGAGTTTGTCAGATTCTTCAGTACAAATCAAGATCAATTTTTCAAAGCCTTTGTAGAAGGAATGCTTAAAATGGGTGACTTGCAGTCTGGTCGACCTGGGGAAGTTAGGACCAATTGCAGAGTCGTCAATGCTCGCCCTGCTCATTTGCTCTTTGAGTCCCAACACAACCTCCTCAGTAATAATAAATCAATTTACGATATGTAAATCAATATATGATGATGCATCATGTCTCTTCAGATTCATGCCTTCTATTTATGTTATCCAAGTTTTCAACTATGAACCAAACTCCACTGTTAAGGTTTGAACCATCTTTGGCTAATTAATTTTCGTCTTTTTCTTCACATTCCAACTTTTCAGATTATAAACTCTTGGATAGTTCAGTAAATGCATTCAATTTATAACGTACAAAATCAGTATATTCATTTAGTAACTATTAGTATGTTGAACCGTAAACATGTCGTGGAACATTGCTGCCAATTTATAAATTGATCAATGATTTATACAAGTAAACATCAACTTCGATTAGCACTTGTTTTTCTTTTTCTTTTTCTGAGTTCTTATAGAACTTAGCTAAAGAAATAACAGAGAAAGCAATTTCAATGATAATTTAATATGAACGTGCTAAATGAGTATAATTATGATATATGAACGTTCAAACAATGATAATTTTTATTTACTTAATGCATCTTTAAGAAAAATCAAACTGGGATAAGTTTGTATACTCATTGTAACAATTTCTCGGTGTGCTAAAGAGAAAATTGAATATAGTATGTGAGTTGGATGAACCACTATAAAATTTGTTGTACACATGATATTACTGATTTAAATGGTCTAAATGGTCTAATCTACTCCTATGAACTTGAATAAATTTGTATACTCAATATAATCATTTCTCATAAATTGTGTACTTAAGAGAAAATTGCATATAGTATGTGAGTTGGGTGAACCAGTATAAAATCTGTTGTGCAGATGATATTACTGATCTAAATGGTCTAATCTACTGCTATACAAAAATAGTCTGAAGTTCGATTGAACTCGTCCTGCTATACAAAAATAGTATGAAGCTCGATTGAACTCTACCTTCTAAAGTCAATTGTCCTATCAATTACATTTATAACAAAAAAAAAATTTAACTTAAATATTGTATTTAAAAGTCAATTATCTATTGTATATATTCTTCACAATGCGCATGAAGCTTTACAAACTCTAGGTTGAAGAATGTGAATGAAGATATGAAATCATTGAAAAGAAATAAAACATGGGAATTGGTAAATTTTTCAATTGAAAGAAACCATAAGATGTATATTGTGAAATTTAATACATATTGTATAACTAAGAGATTCAAAACTAGATCAGATGATTATACAAGCATGTGGAATAGATTTTAGTGAAATATTTGTTCTCATAGCCAAAGTTAACATAGTTTGATATTGTTATCTAAACTTTAATTTATGGTAAGAAGATTGTACTATCAGAATTTGACAGAAAAGGATTCAATCAAACTCAGTCAAATGGTAATAACAAAAGGGTCTCAAGAAGTGAGAAAAGGCGAGAATATTTGGTCATGGCATAATCATTTAGATGGCATAATCATTTAAGACTTGCATTTTTTGATTACATAAAATAATTATTTGCCTGAAGAGTTTTCAATATGAGAAAAATTTAAGAAAGTCAAACCTAGACAAGTTTGTGTACTTATTGTAATCATTTCTCATAAGCTGTGTGCTTACGAGAAAATTGGATGCAGTCTGAGAATTGGAGTGAATCAGTATATTGTTATGCACATGATAGTAGTGATCTAAATGGTCTAATCTATTGTTATACAAAAATAGTCTAAGGCTCGATTAAACTTATCCTTCTAGAGTCCATTGTTCTATCAATTACCTTTATAACAAAAGAATTTCTAACTTAGTCAATTATCTTTGTATATATTCTTAACAATGTGCATCAAGCTGTAGCAAACTCTAGATTGAAGAAGGTGAATGAAAAAATGAGATCATTGAAAAGAAATAAAACATGGGAATTGGTAGATTTTTCAATTGGAAAGAAACCATAAGATGTATATTGTAAAATTTAATGCAGATTCTATTTGCCCGAAGAGTTTTCAATCTGAGAAAAATTTAAGAAGGTCAAACCTAGACAAGTTTGTGTATTCATTGTAATCATTTCTTATAAGTTATGTGCTTAAGATAAAATTGGATGTAGTCTGAGAGTTAGAGTGAACTAGTATACTGCTCTGCACATGATAGTAGTGACCTAAATAGTCTAATCTACTGCTATACAAAAATAGTCTAAAACTCGATTCAACTCATCTTCTAGAGTCTATTGTTCTATCAATTACATTTATAACAAAAAAAATTCTAACTAAGTCAATTATCTATTGTATATATTCTTAATAATGTGCATCAAGTTTTAGCAAACTTTAGATTGAAGAAGGTGAATGAAGAAGTGAGATCATTGAAAAGAAATAAAACATGGGAATTGGTAGAGTTTTCAATTGGAAAGAAACCATAAGATGTATATTGGTGTATATTGTAAAATTTAATGGAGATTGTATAACTAAGAGATTCAAAGCTATAAAGAATTATAAAAGCATGTGGAATAGAGTTTACTAAAATATTTGTTCTCATAGTCAAAGTTAATATAGTTTGATATTGTTATCTAAACCTTGATTTATGATAAGAAGATTATACTACCAGAATTTGACAGAAAAGGATTCAAGCAAACTCGGTCAAATGGTATGCTAACAACAAAAAAGTTTTAAGAAGTGAGAAAAAGGCAAGGATATTTGGCCGTGGCATAATCATTTAGAAACTACATTTTTTTGTTACATAAAATAATTATTTGCCTGAAGAGTTTTGAATCTAAGAAAAATTTAAGAAAGTCAAACCTAGACAAGTTTGTGTACTTATTGAAATCATTTCTCATAAGTTGTATGCTTAAGAGAAAATTGGATGTAGTCTGAGAGTTGAAGTGAATCAGTATATTACTCTGCACATGATATCAGTGATCTAAATGGTCTAATTTACTGCTGTGCAAAATTAGTCTAAAGCTAAATTCAACTCATCCTTCTAGAGCCAGTTGTTCTATTAATTACATTTATGACAAAAAAATTTCTAAGTCAATTATCTATTGTATATATTCTTAACAATGTGCATCAAACTTTAAGAAACTCTTGATTGAAGAAGGTGAACAAAGAGATGAGATCATTGAAAAGAAATAAAACATAGGAATGGGTAGACTTTTCAATTGGAAAGAAACCATAAGATGTATATTGGTGTATACTTTGAAATTTAATGCACATTGTATAACTAAGAAATTCAAAGCTAGATAAGTAACAGAGGATTATACAAGGATGAAATAGGTTATACTAAAATATTTGTTCTCCTAGCCAAAGTTAACATAGATTGATATTGTTACCTAAACCTTGATTAGTCCTTACAGTAATTTGTGGTGAAAATTTCCTTTTTAAGGAGGGAGTTTTCTAAAGAAATTTATATGGAGTTAACTTCCAAGATACATAAAAAGAAGTTATGAAAGATAAAGAACATACTAAAGCCACACTGCAAGCATGAAGTCCATAGATTATCTCATGTTGCAAGATTATAATTATAGATAATATATATTTGATTACCTAAATTATAGGTTTGTGTTTAATTGATTAGCTAAATTATAGGTTTGTGTTTAATTTTTGTAATCAAAATTATAATTTTGTACAAAATATAGTATAATGAGAACTTTCTCAATTTAGTCCTGATTTATAAACTCTGGTGCAAGTAATACTATGTAGGGATACAGTACTACAATAGTCATGATTTATAAACTCTGGTTCAAGTAATACTTTATAGTGAGTACTACAAGAAGAGTGTATCATTGTATAAAGGGATAAAAAAAATATTTGATTGAATTATAAATTTGTCTTTAATTTTCTTACAAAATTATAATTTGTACAATTTTGTATAATTTTGTACAAAATTATAATGTCATCTCTGGTTTAATTCATACTATGTTGGGATAAAATACTATAAGAAGAATCTATCATTATACAAAAAGATATGAATGAAAATCAGAACAGATTCTTTTTCAATTTCTAGATTAACATTTTTCTTACTTTCTCTTGATTCTTAGAGAATTTAGACAAAGAAATCAATATTAATGTAATATGAACATGCTAAGTTAATATAATTATGATATAGGGTCACAAACTAATGCAGATACACAGAATAAATATTATCTTATATCCATGTAAAGGTTATAGAAGATAGGGATATGAAAAATGCTATGCTAAAAATCAAATAATACAAAGATGACTACTGATGTCATTGAAGCCATAATTGACTCTGCATGTTCTGTTTATGTCACTCTATATTAGACAGATTTAAAATCTTAAAACTTTCTCACAAAAATGTACTTTTCACATTGTATCCTTATCTAAATAGTTATTCAAATCATTAGTTATCTTTAATATGTTTTCTTAATTACATTTATTTAAAATGTTATAATACATAAATTTCATTTATTATAGTAATTTTTTAATACAAATGTTATTATAAATAATATAATTTTGATATTTGATAAATGAATATTATTGTAAGTAAAATTAAGGTAATATATATAATATTATTTTTCTTGAATTTATGACATATAAAGTTGTATCTTTTTGTGATATTGATCTAAATAAAAAAATATAGACAAACAAATTATAAGCTTTAGAATGTGTCAGCCATTAAATTTAAGTACTTGTAATTTTAAAATAAGCAGTGAAAATTTAGACTTGAGTGCAGACTTTTAACATTCTATATCTTTTTTTTTTATTATTATTTTAACTTTGTATTTATGTGTGTATAACTTGAACTATGTAAAAAAAGATAAAAGAATTCTTTTATTGATAAAAAGTATATCAATTACATTCTCACGATTTCTATTTGTAATAACCAAAACGTTTAAAATAATAACATAAAAATATGTTAAAATGAATGGAAAGATTATGAAGATATGGTTTTTCCAAATTATTACGAATATTTGAAAGCACTTTTATTCTATAAAATTCGGCTTCTGCACTATATACTTATTTTTTTTTTCTTTTTTTTTCTTATTAACGTCATCAAACTTTCTTCATAGAAACATGCATTTCTTAATATTTTTTTTATCCGTAAAAAAGCATGGTGCATTTCTCATAGGTAATTTTTTTTATCCGTAACAAAACATGCATAGCATAGTTTGCGTCATTATATTTCTTCAAGATAAAAATATTTTCTTTCTTGAAGAGTAACCCATTTAAGAGAGCAATTACATTTTTCTTTGGAAGATGAAACTTTCCTTCTTTTTTTAATAAATAACCTCTAGTTCATGGAAATACTTAAGTTTTAATATGTTTTTCATAATAAATTTGGCCACAAATTTTTTTCTTTAAATCCAAATTCTATATTTCATCATACCTGCAGTAATCATGCCACATATATCAATAGTAATGTAAGTTGACTTGTAATAGAGTGTTTTATAAATAAAATATGACCTTGATTTTGCATGTACCCTAAAGAAACTATTGTTTCTGAATCTCTCAAACCATGCTCTTTAAGATATTTCAAGACCATATAGTATTTTGGGAGGTAAAAATTTGTATAACATCTAAGGTAACATTAAAGTTATGATGTCTATTAGAGATTGTTAAGACAAGCATATTAAGAAATAAGATATTTAGTATTTGATCTTTCTTAATAACACTTACCTCATCATATTACCTTTAAGGCTCTTCAACTTTAGGTTAAATAACTTTTCTTGCTTTTAAAGTATAAGTGGATGGTCTTATTTGGTTTAATCCCATTTCTGGTGACTTCATAACTTGAATCTTGAGTCCACTTCAAAGATATATATGGTAATAACAAGAAAGAGGACTCTTCTTCTTCAAGTGCTGTCTCCACTTAAAGCATAAGGATGACAAAAAAGAATGTTGTTTCATGACAGGTGACATTGATGGTGATAAATGCACAATGATTGAGGATGATAATATTTGTAAGACTAGACAAAGTAAATTTCACAATAGGATAAAAGAGATAAAAAGACAATGCACTTAATGCAACTAATAATATTATTTAAGATATGAGTGACTAACCTATTATTGTCAAAGTATCTTAATTTACAAAGTATGTTAATTAACAAACTTTTTACCTATTATTGTCAGAGTAACAAAATATGAACAAAACAAAGTGTTTTTTTCTTCCTTTTGCTTTTGCAACCTTTTTCCTTTATCGTGGTAAAAATTTATTATCGACATCGATCGTAAATTGATTCAATGATTTTTTCCCCGTAATGTTCTTCAAATTTCATAAGACAAGCAAATTGAAAGTGAAAACCTTCAAATAAATATCAGTGTAGGAATAAATAATATGAGGATACCAGTTCTCTACTAAAGCAAAATTTATTCAAATCTTGTGAATGAAAGATAAGAAAAAACTTCATCTCTCACACTAATTCATTTGCCTCAACTCAAATTACTCAAACAAATGTGAATCCTAAATAATGAGTCACAATTGTTACACTAATTTATTCATTTCTTATACTAATCCAAATTACTACTAAAATGCTTTTTAAAAAAAAAATTGAAAAAATTGGATGCAGCATAGTTCACAAATGAAATTACATGTCTAGTCAAGAGTTACAACCAAAAGCTCAAATGAACCTCAACAGTAAGAAAAACAAAACCTGTTCTTTGCGTTTCAGTCCCAACATCATTTCTTCCCCCAGGACGTCTTGCTTCTCAACCTACGCAATTTCTAACATGCTAACGGTCAAATCATACATATCAGTACAAAAGAAACTTTATGACAGACTTTATTATTTCCAACCCGGTCACAGTAACAAGGACTTTTCTGAATACACTTTGCCCGAAGCCCTAAGAATGAAATATAACATAGCAAGGACAAAAAAATAAGAAATAATAATCCAAATTTTGCAAAATCACTATAGACTAAGCAACATACAACAAAACCTTTACATAGAGTAGCCGTCCCTTAAAACATGTTGCCTGGCAAGATTTTCTGGAATCTCCCATCACACTAAATGTCTCCAAGCACGGGATGTTGCACAAAATGTACAATCTCAGCAGTAACCTACTAATACATGGGCAATAGAAGCAAGTTACCCTAACAAATCCAAAAGGGGTGGCTGCTCAGCGTGTGACTTAGTGTGAGAGGACCTAGTGGTTGACGCAGCTCCCCTCCCTCTTCCTCGTCCTCTACCCACTGCAGATGATGGAGGAGGTGCAAGTTTAGGTGCAATGTGTTCATTCTTGTTGGAAGAAAATATTGATCCTAGATCTGTTGCTGGTGACTGAACATTATTGTATGAAACATTGGATGCTGGAAAAGCTTGACTTTGCTTTAGGAACCCAAGAGAATTCTGATGCCCAAGGCCACTATTCAGGCTACCCACTGTGGAACTAGTCCTTGAGTTCAAACTAATGGGATCGGCAGAAATTTGGGGACTAGCAGACCAACTCATGCTAGTTTGGGAACCAATATTGCTTGAAGTATTTGTCATCGAATTAAACCCAATGTTCAGTGGCATTCCTGAAGTACCACTGTTGGGAATTCCAGATCCACTTGATACTGAGCCATTGGGACGTGGAGGCCAATCAGCAAAAGGATCATCAGATTCAAGATTAGATGTGGATGAAGTTCCTGCTCCTATTGTGTGCTTCTCAGTATCACTAAATTGTGGGGTAACACCAGGAGATGCCCGAGGTGGCCATTCTACATCTACTGACGGGCATGACTTGGTTGTTTGCTGAGCAGATAAAGCAGTTAAGGACAAATGCTTTTGTAAAGATGTTACTTGACCCACATGGCTGCCTGCCAGAGATGGACGGGCTGCATCAATAGAATTCTCAGTAGATGAGGCACTGTACTCTGTTTTGGGACCCCAATCTTCATCCCAAGAGGAGCTGCTTTTAGCTGAAGCAGGCACAGAACTGCTGCTTGTCCGCAGGGCTTCGGATTGAACACCATTAACCACGGGAGACCGTTTTACCTCTGGCATTCCAGAATCAGTCACAGCCACTCCTCGCTTCTCTTCTATTTTGCTGTACAAAGCAAACAATTCCAAAAAATATTAGAGGTTTGTCAGAGATCAAGAACAGAGGGGAAGACAAAGAAAATGTAAGAGTTAGAGGGTGTGAAAAATTAAAGAATACTGGAGCATATCCTTGACAAAGAGCATGTATTTGGCAAACTGTTGGACGTTCAATTGTTGAGCAGACAGGAGGGGCATAAGCAATGGAAGAACATGCTCGGCAACAAATTCTACTCCGTACTGAATACGAGAAATCAAACAAGACTTAGGTATTACTCCAAAATGCTATTTAACAACAACTCCAAATATCATTGATCATAGCAGTCAATAATGTAAAAAACTAAGATTCATGGCAGGCAAATATCATTGGAAAAATCACCTGCTTGAAAATAGAATTTGCAACCCCCAGGGTACACATAAGGGTTGGAGGGGAACGGTCAACAGCAGTACAGCGTTGAATTGTTTGCAAGATGTCCAAGACAGAATGTTTATCAAGTCGGTTAACCATGTCTCCTAGGCACAACAATGCGTTGACTCTAACCTATCAAACAAAAGAGAGAAATACAGATATGTGTGCATATAAGGAGAAAAGACCAGCTTACTAACACAATGTCAAACTCAGATCTTACCTCCGAACGGAGGCAGAAAAGAAAACACAAGATTATCACACGAAAGTCCTACCAATTATATAAAATTAAATTCAAGGATACACGCACATCAAATAACACAAATAAGCCATAATAATGATAACATAACATACACATCTAGCTGGGTAAAACAAAATCAGGTCAAGCATTAAAGAATCTCCCAACTCTGAATGCACATCAGATACAAGTTTGTAAGGTTATGTACTAGCCAAGACAAAGGATCCTAAACTACCAAAGACAAGCCTTGTAAGAAAACAAAAGGCTTCTAACCTATCAAAGGCAAGTCTTGTAACAAAATAGGTTTCTAAAACAGTTGAAGTTAGTTGTAGCAATTCTCAACATTAATGAGAAAAGACTGCGATTATGTGGCAGAAACAGGGGTACCACAAGCATCACTCACAGACCAGCACAGCTCAAAATTTGAATACCCCAAAACAGATTAGCAGACCCACAAACCAGATTGCAATAACAGAGTAAGGTTATTGCATTCACGGAATCCAGCCAAGAATAGAACACTCATTTATGCAAAAAAAAAGGTGCCAGAAATCAGTCCCATCACCCATTCCAGAGCACAAAAATCAAGGTGGAGCTTCAAAAATACAATAGCAAGAAAGGTTCAAAGAATTAGAAACCCATAACACTTGTCCAGCAAGAGTTTGAACAATAATGAGCGGACCTCACAGTAATGTTCATAATGCAATTTGAAATAAGATAATAACAAAAACAACAGTATTGACACCAGAATGTTCATTTGTTAAATGAAGGAAATATATGAAACATGAAAAAAAAAATTATATGAAACTTTGACATGCTAATAACTACAATTTAATTAAATAACAACCATACAATCAAATAAGGATCTAATTATTCTGATTTAGGGTTAGATGCTAAAAAGACACCATATATGTGCATCTGAGCGTGTGGGCAGAGTGTCAAGCTGAGACATTACAAGTAAAGGTAAAAGTTCAAACAAAATATTAACATACCGCTGCAACCGTTGTTTTAAGTGCTAATCCATGAACGCGGGGCAAAACCACTTGTTTGACAAGCTGAAAGGCAGAACAAGAAAATTAAAAAATACAACAGATGTTCCTGCTTTGATAACAAACATTTGAATTGAAGTTTAAAAGAGTTAAGTTTATCTGGTTATGGGCTGGACAGCACTAGGGAAATGGAGAAATAAGGTGACAATTAAGATGGCAAGGATTATTCAATTTATTGTAACTTATTACAATAAGGTACATTCATTATAACTGTTAGCCTTTCTCTCCATTTTTCCTTTTCGTCGTTCAAATCATAACGTTTAAACAGTTCCCAAAAACAAATATTGCAAGTTGAAACAACAGAAGTTAAGAAGTTTGTTCCCAGTTTACAAAGTACTAACATTCAATGGAAAACATTTGACAATTTGAAGAATTCAAGTCTACTCCATTAGAAAAGAGCACTCACCTGGGGATCTAGTTGTTTGGAAAGGAATGTAGACTTTTTCAGGACCTCTTCTTGCAAACGAGCATCATTATCATCATAGGCCCGAACAATCATTGGAAGAACATGAGAAACTAAATGCTCTTGACTAGTCTAAGAGAACAATAATGGTCTGATAAGTTCGAATAAACTTAGCCACTAGATACATAGATTTTCAATCAATAAAATAAGGAAACTTATATAAACTCTCAACTACCTTGTTTATTATAAGATCAGCATGCTTCACAAGCAGTAACAGTGTCTCACCAGAAGCAGTACTCAACGCGGGGACAAGAGCTGGAAGTGTATATTGCTCAAAATCATTCTTGTCCTGAAAAAGTATATTATTCTTTGCACTTCAATTTCATGAATTTCCATAAAATTAAAAAAGAAACTTAAAATATTAATCAATCCCTTGCATGTATGTGATTTATTATTGATACACTACTCTTGTTTATCAAAAACCAAAAAAGAGGTTAACAGTTGCAACAAAATATTAACTCATTTCATCTTTGCAGAGACTGAATTGTAAAATTTCCTAAACCATAGATCAAGATAAAGCAAAAAACAGAATGTCTGCTTCAAAATAAAGCAAGCAGACACAAGTAATGAGATATCTGATAAATTAACAACCAGTAGGGCAGGAGAAACAACCAAAGCCTCATCTCACAAGGATGGGTGGGGATAAAAATAGGGACCGAACCACACCATTGGTCTCCATTAAAACCAAATTAAAAAAAAAATAAAAAATCAGAGCAATACAATTATTAATAACTTCAGAGACTCAAAAATTTAGATATTCTAAGGAAGTGAGGAAATGTAAGAGGGGATATTAGTACCTGAGACTCTGCAATAGTAAGAACCATTGGTAGAATCATTGGCTGTATCACCACATTCCTAAGCTCTGCACAAAGTGGTGGAAGGACCTGCATGAAAATTTATTTGTCCAAATTACATTAATGACAAAATTAGAAAATCATAACTCAGAAGCAACCATATTTGGAGAAAGCAGAACAACATGACTTTAACACATGCAACATAAATTCAAAATTCATGAAAGATAGAGTATATATTGGCTATCAAAGTTACAGGGCACAGGACTAAGTAATCGACAGAGTAAGATTATACTGAATTGTGAATGCTAGCAAGAGTACATGAATTGTGCATGATGGGAGAGAGCTACATAAAATTGACTAGCAGAAACAAAACAGAAATTTTAGCAAAACAGCATATAGCATACCTTGTATCGCAAGACACGGGAATCAAAATCTTTCCACATATCTGACAATGCTTTTAAGAACTCTGTCTTCTGCATGTTATCTCTTTCCTAAAGGAAAAGAAGACACATAATCAAGAAGTTCAACTCTAAAATTTGCATGTTATCCATTTTGTAATACTAACAGACAGCTAAAAATTCTTACAAGCATGTGGTCAAGGAACCGTAGGGCACGCAACCTAGTGTCATGCCGAAAAAATGGTGATCCTGCAAAAGTGAGAAGCACGTATTATCGTGATGACAGAGATTATAATGGAGCCAAGAAATACAGCAATCATGTTCAGCAGACTATCTAAAGGCTCCAACAGCCAGCAGCAGAGACTATATTAATTGCAATATTCAATGCCAACCAAATGATTTTGCTTACTTGATCCTGTAGAATTATACATGTAATCGATGCAGACCATAAACAGTACAGGCAATAACACAATAATCACCGGACGAACTTAAGAGAAGGTGAGTGTTTATTTCAGTGAACTAAGAAATTATAGTATAGAAAGCCAGGTTCCTATGTAGAGATACTGCCAAAGAGCAACACTCCTATAGAGAACTACTAGCAACCCATACCAAATATACTTAATTTTCACACAGACGTTTTATTACTCTAATCCCATCTCTAGTAACCGCACCACACTCGCATAACTAATTTCCTCCCTACTTCCCTCTCTCTTCCAACACAACCATCACAGCATCACCCTCTATTCCTCCTAGTGCACACCTTCCAAGTCTTTTAGGCCCACTTGACATGGTTATCATGAATGTGCAAGACCTCTCTCTGGATTTCCAAATTCTTTAAATTATTTTGTGCCCTATCACTGCCACTGTCTTCAGCTTCAGCCTTGTCCTCAAGGTTGAACTTTGGAGGCTTGCTAACAGTGCAGCAGGCTCCAGCACATCAGCATATTCTCTCTCCAAGCCTAACAGGCAACTCTTTCCACATGAAAATTCCCAACGGCCCTCTTTAATAATGATACAAGAACATGAGATGTATCCTTGAAGTGGAAGGGAGTTCAGGCTTATAGGCCACTTCAACCAAACATTCCAGCAACTAAAAATGTCCATAGAACCATCCAGACAGATCTTGGCACTGATTCTTGTTTATGGGGATGCAATTTCAGAGAGAGAAAAAACCCATTCTCCTACTTCAAAGCTCCTCTCTCAAATATTTATCCTCCCTAGTGCCTCTTTGGCATGATATTTCAGTGTCCTAAGATCCTCATCCCAACGAATTAGTTCTCTTTGAACTGCTTGCAACCATGTTTCACCCAGTACGAACATTGTACTCATGGGTGGCTTCCTTCCATAAGCTGCTTCAGAGGGTGTCACGGCTATAGTTTCACGAAAATTAGTGTTAAAACTCATACCAGTATTCAGCCCAATGCAAGCATTGAATCAAGTCCAGAGTTGATCAGTAATAAAGCATCTCAACAGTCTCCAATCTAAACACACCTACTAACAACCTTGGTTTGCCCATTTGTTTTTGGAAGCCAAACTCATTTTTTATGTTGAGTCTCTAGTAACTTGAAGAATTATTTCAAGAAATTACTTGGACAATTGCAGTGGACACTGAATGCAACCTTGTCATCTGAGCCTTCAACCTCTCAAACTCCTATACATTTTCATTAATACAGGCCCATTGATGTAGAGTTTTTAACAGCTCATAGCTTCTCCCTCCATACCTTTTTTATAGCTCTAATTTGAGCTGCTACCATATCAACCCTAGCTCATAATCAAGCAGCCAGTTGAAGAAATGGATAGTGGTCATTCCATACATAACTGTGTTAGATTCACTTCTGTGTCCTGCACCTGGAAGTATATTTACACTCTAGAGATCTCAACAGTGGGGATCGTCACCATCAAACCCTGGCAAGAACTGCTTTGGAATTCCTCCAATGATTCCCCATGCCTTTACCTTAATTCCAAGCTTGTTCAATTCTTGGAGCCTTCTAATCTTTTGCACCTTCGTCATGCTCTGATGTCATCTCATCATTGTGTTTTGCTTTTGACCCAAACCTTTCTCCAGCGTTGACACCAATTTCTTCCACCATCAACAGCATTGTTGCTAAGGTTGTCTTGAGGTTTGTCATTTCATTCTCCAGAATGGCAATCTTAGCATCCATTTTTTAATGCCCCTTTCCTAAAATTCTGATCCCTTTCCTCCAGACTTCCCCTCTCAACAAATCAAATAGATAAAAAAGTTTGATGCAATCAAGAAGCCGTATAGGTAATAACACAGAAATCATTAAATGAAATGAAGAAAATGGTGGGTATTGTTTCTGTAAAGAATAAAATTATAGTGGAGAAACCCTTCTACAGCAACCAACCGCCAAGCTCCTACAAAGAACTACTGCCCCCACCCAAAATAAACATGTTTAATTTTCACCCAGAGGACTTTCTACTCTGCCTGCATTATCTAATAACTGCACCACTTATGTAACTAACTTCGCCCCCATTTCCATCTCTCAGCCACTCACAGCATCATTCTCTGTCCCTCAACCATTCAAGAAGATTCCTAAAGATATTATGGATCTGTGTGATGTAGGGATACTGCACAGAGCACAAATTGCTCCCTAAGATCTCAACCGGAGAGATTTACTTTAACAGCAAGGGTAAGCAGACCCAGTCTACAAAGATTTTCCAGACAAGTAGCTGCAAGGCTGTGAGAACAGCTGCCACAACCTACAGCACAGTGAAAACAGGAGAATAATGGGGGAATCAAGACACTAACTATAGGGAAAAACACAAGTCCCATGTTAAATATACATAAGGCCAAAGTAACGTATTTATAGGTGTGGGAGACAACCATCACCTCACAAGCCTGTTCTGTAGGGTTGAGATAAAGCACAAACCCAACTTTTATGATGGTATCAAGTTGTATCTTAGCCTTGTCAATGGATCCACCTACTATATTATTCACTCACCAAACCGATATGGCTGGGCATGAGAGGGTGTCCCAGGAAAAACCCAAATCCTACATAAACTAGAGATAAGACGAAAAGTGTGTGTATATAAGTGGGGAAACCTTATCTTGAAAGCAAATATGTATGATTGAGTTAGGATCAAACCCAAATTCATAGAAAAACAATGGTTTTGATACCATGTTGATATGTTTAGGAGAAAAAGAATGGAGACTCACAATAATATTCTGAATGAATGATAATAGATTGATATTGATGTGATATAAATTACAAAAGTTTTACCTATTTAGTAATGCACTACAAGCAGTACTAGCCTAGACCAGTGAAACAACCAACCTAACTAGATAATATAATAGCACTCAAATATTCTAACTTTCAGGTTCAAACAATTCCTAAGAATACGCCATCAAGGTAACCAACTCAAGAGTCATCTGTTGTGAAATGTAGAATTATACCTTCCTGTTCAGATATGTCACCAAAAGCTTTAATTAATGAAATTAACACCTATTAGAAATCCATTTACAAGAAATTCACCAAAAAAACTACTCTAAGATGTCATGTGTTTTTTATTTAAGCAATGGAGAAAATGCATTGATTCTCCAAGATATCTTTACCTGTAAAATCCATTGCTGTTGGCCTGGAAGACTCATTCGGAGAAAGCATCCTTTGCAGGTCATGAACCAGTTCTGATGGGATAGATGAGAATGCATCACTGGATAAGTAAGTCAAGGTATTTGTGTACTGCATAAGTACAAAACCAAAATTTCTTATTACCTTCTAACGAATGAATAATAGAACCTAAAATCTTGTCGTCAAGTAATGAAACTAATAATTTTCCTTCCTTCTAATTAAGTAATCAAAAAGTCTCTTCAAGGACAAGACACGTGCAACCACCAATGAGAATCTATTCAGAAAGTTTAAAACCAAAATTCTATAACTTTAAAATCAGTACAGCTTAATTGCAGTAGAGGGGCAATTAAATGATTTGTACCTACCACCTTCACATTGTTCTTCACATTGTTGTGGCAGTCAAAAGAAAAAAAAAAAAAAAAAAAAAAAAAACTTAATTACACAAGGTAAAAAACTAAAGGATTTGTATGTACCATCTTCACATTGTTGTGGCAGTCAAACAAAGACTTGCGGGTGATTAAATGATAGGCAAGGCATCCCAAACTGAAAATATCAGATGAACTCCCAGCTGAAGACCCAGTGCTCCTCACCAGCTCAGGAGCAGTGTAATTAAGTGATGGCTGAAGAGGCAAAATAGAGTCCTCGACATCATATTCCTGTACAGAAGTTGAAGTGAAATAACATCCATTACAGATTGTTTAAGCAAAACTTACTTTGCCCCTGAGGATGAGAATGAGATAGATATAGAGATAGTATATTTGTCTTTTAGAAGTGATAACTTTATGTGGCCTTCTTATAAATCGCAGCTTAGACCCATATATTACAATTATAATCACAAAAATCAAGCCACAATATACACAATCATGTTACATGTACAAGGAAGAATAATAGCACAGGTATGATTACAAAATGCAGATACGTACTTCCAGAGGAATATAAGGGTACTGAAAGTAGAGTTTGTGTCTAAAAATAAGCAAAGGAAGAACATGTTGAGATCCTGATGAAGATGAAACATATAACACGAAAGAATCACTTTGTAAAAAATTATATAATATAACTGGTAATATAACACTGAATTGATCAAATATATATAACAAATTTATAGAAATGAGTTATTAGTATTAAAACCAAAAAATAGACATCATATACACATCAAGGAGATCAAGTGAACAAAGTTAATATTAATCTTATTAATTGTTCCACTCACAGCATAATGGAAGGGTTGCAGATTAGATGAGTCACCAGAAGTCTGAGTAGCAGAAACTGCAAAACCAAATCCAGCAAGTTTCCAGGCTCCACTCAAGGTGATAAGAATGTTCTGCAGAACATATGCAATTATATTTAATTCACCAATCTTAATTTTCACAGTGAAGGAACAGAAAAAGATTTGTACCACAGGGTAACTATTAAACGAAGAAGTGGTCCATAAGAATGAACTGTGAAAGGTTAAATAGGACACCTCCGAAAGAATTCAAAGAGCATAAAATACCTTTAAGGTTAAGTGACAATTAGAAATACAATGCTACCGACGGGTACAAAAAAAATTTACAATACAATTAATTGCTATAAACCATTTCCAGTAATATGCCATACACGGGCAACTTACTAGCCAGAATTTCTTCGTTTATAAAATATGGGACTAAACAAAAAAGAAAAAAGAAAAAAGAATAAGGGGGGAAATTAAGTTGAAGCAATATTTTCAAACAGTCCACAACTGTGTTTTAAGTCGCGTCAATACTTTTTTAGGTGTCAACGACCACAATTGTGGCCCCATTGTCCACAATTTCCTACAATATCATGAAATCCGAAACTGCGACCCATATTAAGACCATGAGTCGCAGTAATGCTAAAAGATTATCACCTCGGGTGCTATAGCTCGATGAATAAGATGAGCTTGGTTGTGGAGAAAGTCCAGGGATTCTGCAATCTGAAGTAAACCATGCTTCACCTCCAACAGTCCCATTTCCTGAAAAGCAAAGGCTCTATCATCAGCAAGAAGTGAAAAAAAGTGTAAACCCCATTCTAGTCCCCTAAATTTAGAGGAATGTAAGTAAATCCCAGAAATTTAAAATTCGAGCCTCTAATATGCACAATTTACTATGTTTACAGTCCATCGCGAAGTTAAAGGCAGAACTAAAGTGACTAATCGATTCAAAGACAGGAACCAACAAAAATAAAGACAGAGACTAAAGCGAAAACAGATTTAAATCCCAGGGATTCATGTGCCACGGTATTAAAATTCTGAGACAACTGAATCAAAACATCACGAACTCAGACTAGAATAGAAGTCTATTCCGAAAAGAAACAGCAAAGCAGTGAGTAGATCGAGTGAAGCTAGTAGATCACGTAACAAAACGAAACGATATGTGAATCATTTACAACGTATAAGAAGGAACTGAAAAAAAGAAGGTACCATTCCCCTGAGATCTTTAGGAAGAACGGGAATGTTATCAACAATGGCAAGAGTATTGGCAGCGGAAGCAAACAAGGGTTCGGTGACCATAGCCATGGCGTTCTTGCTCTCGTCGAGGGCCTGGACGACGTGAACGACCCCAGGATGCCTGAGGCGAACGAGCTTTGCGGCATCGGTCCGAATCAAATCCAGAAAGGAATCCTCGGCGGCCTTGGTAAGGCCCGCGCGCATTCGGGCCTCGGAAAGAGAGCGCTTGTCCAACACCCAGACACAGACGACAGGGTATTGGTGCTGGCGCGCTGGATCACGGGCCCGGGCCGAGTAGAGCCTCCAGACGAGCCCGGGCCCCGCAGAGCCGATCTGGTCAAGGAGCTCGTAGTCCTGAAGTGCCTTGGGGCCCGTGACCTCCTGCACCGTTGTCTGCACTCTCTTCTCTATGACCGCGGCGGTTTTGGCCAATGCTTGGGTTAGGGTTTTCATATTGAGCGACATTTTTCGAAGATTTTATGACTGAATTAAACAGCACGTCACAGGGCACAGCTCTCTCTAATTCAATTCAGGCTTTGAAGATGGATTGCAGATTCACACTGTGCCCCGATCACCTTCTCTCTCTCCTCTTTTTCCCTTTCTCTTTCTATTTCTCCTTCTTTGCTCTTACATCTCATCTTCCTTAGCCCACCCACCTTCTTCTTTAGTCTATTTTGTCCTCCTTCATCTTTTTCTTCTACCATGCCTTCTTTTTTTCTTTTTTAATTATTATACTATTCAACGCTTCTAATTTATTAACTAAAACCATAAATATATCTTTAAGATTTTTCATAAATATTTACTTAAGCTACTAATCTAACTACATAATTTAGTATTTTAAGATTAAAATAACCAAACAATGTGACATACACTCTTCTAATAACTAACTCATATTTCGTGGTATAGTGTGTTGTTCTCAACTAACAAAGTCATTCTAAGTAGGAAAATAGAGTCTAACCTCTTTAATTTAATAGATGCTTTAAATTTTAAGTAGTCCTAATTGATCTTAAATATTATTTTTTTAGTGCACCTTAAACGTTAATTATTATTTTTTCTTATTGACTATTTTTTACAAATAATAATAAATAGGAAGATAAAAGTAAACAAATTCCTTTACTTTGTAATTTAGGTCTTTCACTTCTAACAGACAATTTAGCTAGTAATATTTACTTGAGGCTAAAATGGTCATATGACTTGGAATTAAAGTTTCGCTCAAAAATTACAACACCTCATTTTATGTTCTTACATGAAAATTGGATCGTGATATTTTAACAACACAGTATTGACAATAAATTGACAATGTCACGTGTCAGCGTTGCATTGGGTCATTTCAAACAACTTTTTTTAAAAAAAAAATCTCATTTTGAAAAGGGTTAAGGCTTCATTTCTGAATATTTCGAAAGTACTCTTCATTCAGTACTGTCCCCTCTCTCCAATTTAGGGTTTTCATTCTTCATTTCAACTTCTCATTATCCATTTGGTCATCTTTTTTCTACGGTCGTTGAAGAATATCTCTCCTTCGTTCAATAATCTCTCCCCTTCGTTCAAGAACATTTCTCCTTCGTTCAAGAACCTTTCTCCTTCGTTCAAGAACCTTTCTCCTTCGTTCAAGAACCTTTCTCCTTCGTTCAAGAACCTCTCTCCTTCGTTCAAGAACATCTCTCCTTCGTTCAAGAATCTCTCTCCTTCGTTAAAGAATCTCTCTCAAAGCTGAACAAGTTTTGTCGTCGTCAAAGTCTATCTTTCTCTGTAGATTTCGCGATTTGGGCAATGGGTTCTTCTAACAAGGTATGTACTTTTTCCCTTTTCCATTTTCGTATTTTGGGATTGGGTTATTGTTTTCGGGTTTTGTTGGTGATTTTGGTGGTTATTGGTTTTGGGATGTGAGGTTTATTTTGTGCAATGGGTTCTTCGAACAAGGTATGTACTTTTTCCGTTTTCCATTTTCGTATTTTGGGATTGGGTTATTGTTTTTGGCTTTTGTTGGTGATTTTGGTGGTTATTGGTTTTTGGGCTATGACTTCTGTTGGTTAATGTTAACAAAAATATTTTATTTTTTTTTTGCAGTTGTTTGTTCGTCATTCATTGAAAACCAAGTTTGTTGCTGGTTTGAATGAAATTTTGAGTGAGGAGCACATGTTCATTATTTCAAAGAGGCAATTTGCAGGTTAAGCTGCTTGAAGAGAATAACAAAGACGATGGTGGTTACAATACGCCTTGTGAGGGAGGAATTTACAATGAATTTGCATGTGAGGGAGGAATTTACAACCATGAAAACGTTGTGAAGGAAGGAGTACGCCGAAAGCGTTACAAAAGCAAAGCTTGTAGAACTCCCTACACTGGATATAGTCCAAAACTTGATTGACTTATGTAATTTGTGAATATTGTCGTATTTAGTACATGTTCAAGAATGGATAGTTGTATTTGGAACCATTATTTTGATTGTTAATAAAGAAAGTGCTTATTTTAATTGTGATTGTTATTTTCATTCCATTTGTTGTTTGGTATTATTATTTAATATTCATCCTTTGTGATTGTTATAACAAATGTCCAGTTTTGTCACCCTTATGTGGATGGAAGACCAAGTAAAGGTGTTTGTAGGTTGGGAGGTGAGTTCATGCAGCATTGACACAGATTGATGCAGTGGTAATCAATTACAGAGGTCTTGTAATCGCTTACCAGTGAAAAAATCCCCATTTGTACCAAAAGCTGAGGAGTGCTCCCCAGTCATGGCTGAAGCACTCCCCAGGAGTCCTTACGTGTGTGTTTTCAATTTTTTGTGGATTTATTAACCTTGTTGGCCATGGTTGAAGGTGTCCACAACAACAAGTTTCAAGTTAGGTCAGTCTTATGTGCATGAAAGACCAAGTAAAGGTGTTTGTAGGTTGGGAGGTGATTTCATGCAGCTTTGACACAAACTGATGCACTGGTAATCGATTACAGCGACCTTGTAATCGCTTACCAGTGAAAAATTATCCATTTGTACCAAAAGTTGAGGAGTGTTCCCCAGTCATGGCTGAAGCACTCCCTAGGAGTCCTTAAGTGTGCATTTCCAAATTTTTGTGGATTTATTAATCCTATTGGCCATGGTTGAAGGTGTCCACAACAATAAGTTTCAAGTTATGTCAGTCCTATGTGGATGGAAGACCAAATAAAGGTTTTTGTAGGTTGGGAAGTGAGTTCATGCAACATTGACACAGATTGATGCACTGGTAATCGATTACAAGGGCCTTGTAATCGCTTACCAGTGAAAAATTCCCCATTTGTACCAAAAGTTGAGGAGTGCTCCCCAGTCATGGCCGAAGCACTCCCCAGTAATCCTTACGTGTGCGTTTTCAATTTTTTGTGGATTTATTAACCCTGTTGGCCTTGGTTGAAGGTGTCCACAACAACAAGTTTCAAGTTAGGTCAGTCATACGTGCATGGAAGACCAAGTAAAGGTGTTTGTAGGTTGGGAGGTGAGTTCATGCAGCATTGACACGGACTGATGCACTGGTAATCGATTACAGGGGCCTTGTAATCGCTTACCAGTGAAAAAATCCCCATTTGTACCGAAAACCGAGGAGTGCTTCCCAGTCATGGCTGAAGCACCCCCCAAGAGTCCTTAAGTGTGTGTTTTCAATTTTTTGTGGATTTATTAACCGTGTTGGATTCCTTGTGACTGTATTTTGAGGGTTTTGTGAATGGATCATTAATGGAATACTTCTTGTTGGAATATTTCAATATTAAACATACATAAAAGGAATAATATAACATAACAATAATAAAGGCGTATACATTAATAGAAAAATGTAACAACACTTCATGAAACAACAAGTTTTGAAATGAAAAGGTACATAACAATATGCAATGAAATGCAATCTAAGAAGGTGGTTGTTGATCAAATTGGTTGCGGAAGTTAATAAGTTCTTGCTCTACGATTCCAACACGATTATCAATTCTGTCAAATCTATCGCCCACGAACGTCCGCAGATCTTGTATTTGTTTGATTACTTCACTCAGTGTTGCAGAAGATGTTTCTTCTAAATTTTGAGAGGGTTGTCTGACTCCATGTTCTTCATTACCAACTTGTGGTTCTTCATTGCCTATTTCTTGTTGTACATTGCCAATGTCATCTTTGTGAACCCATATTCCTTCAGCATTTTGTTGATAATCAGATGATGATAGAACTTCGAAACCAATCCTTTGTTTAGGCTTAACTTTGAACTATTATCTTCAATCAAATAATAACAACCTACAATAACAAATAAATAAAGGGGAAAAGATACATTTCAATACATTAACTAAAAATTTCAAGTAATGATGATAAACCTTGCTAGAAAAAACGCTTTGTACGCCACGGTAATAGGGGAAAATGGGTAACCACATCCATTGTGATACAAAGTGCAAAGAAAGGAAGAAACCACGGACAAACCAAAAAACCACAGGAACGAAGCGCGAATAAACAATATCTTTGGAAAACAGACGAAAATGGCTGTTGACAAAGTCATCACCACACCCAACCGACGAAGGAACAATGGTGGCAGCGAAAACAAAACCTTTCCACAAATGACGAGAAAGGTAGACCAAAGCGAGCCTTCCTCCAGCACTTCAATGGCGGAGCGGTCATAGCGAAAAAACGAAACATTTCCATAAATGACGAGAAGGATAGACCAAAGCGAGCCTTCCTCCAGCACTTCAATGGCGGAGCGTCACACACGAATACATCCAAAGAAAACATGGACCAAAGAACGATTTCCACAACAATAGATAAATAACACTTCGATGGTGGAATGAGAGATTGTAATGGAGAACAAAAAACTAGTAATATAAAAGAAAGACAAATATTGATGTATTATTTCAAAAAATATTTCATATACTTTAAAAAAATTGTTAAAAGAAATTGTCTCGTATAGTATCTCATATTATATTATGAGAAGTTTCTTCTAAAAATATCGTTTTGAAAATCTTTTTCAAAAGAGTTTGTGCCAAAATATTTTTAAAATAAATAATTTAAAAGTCACCATTATATATATATATATGTATATATATATATATATATTTTTTTTTTTTTTTCATTTTAGAAATCCTAATAAGAAATCTTTAGATTATTAGTGATCTTTTCGAATTATGGATCTTTAAATAGAAATGAAAATTTATATAATTTTCCGAAAGGTATTTATCATATTTAAAAAGAAAAAAGAAAAAACATCACATATATTTTGGAAAAATTATTCTAAAAATCTTATTTTTAAATTTTTATTCAAAAGACTTATTTTAAAGAATTTCTAGAATAAATAATCAACCAATCACCATAAAACACGGAATGATAATGTTAAAAGTTATAGGAGTGCAAGCAGTAGGTATGGTGTGCAGGAATAAACACCTTTTACCAGATGATGTACCAAAAACGGCGCACGTGGCACATATATATATATATATATATATATATATATATATATATATATATATATTGTCCATGTGTTGGCTGGTTAGCTCATGGAAGAAGCATTTGGGCAATCGCTTTCCATCTTGTTCGCGATACCCTTTAGTTTATTTGCCTTTGGAGCTTCGTCAGGATTCTTTTTACGGTTCCGTGTAACACTAGCAGTCCACTCGAGTCATGGCTTCACACATGGGCGACGGTGCCAAGGAAGAATTCCTCAGAGATTTTGGTGAACATTACGGCTATCCTAACGGCCCCAAATCCATTGATCAAATTCGAGCTACTGAATTCAAGAGATTACAATTTCAAGGTCATGCTCATACTTCCCATTGCTTATCCAGTTTCAAAACGCTATCAACATGATAAAATAATATCTATTTCCACTTGCGAATGGATTATCAATTTTCTTCTATTTTTTTTTGTTTATTTTTGGTTTTCCTGCTTTTACAGATCTTGTCTACTTGGACCATGCTGGGGCAAGTCTATACTCTGACCTGCAAATGGAATCAGTTTTCAACGATCTCACCAATAACGTATATGGAAATCCTCGTATCCTAACATGTTTCACAATCTTTATTGTTCAATATTCTTAAGACTGACTGCAGGGTGAATTTGCGTAAGTGGTGGTTGACACCGACTTTATGGAGTGAATTTCCTTAACATTGATACTAGATAGCCAAAGTGACTCCAGTTCTGCAACTCTTGACATTGTGAAGAATGCCCGCCTGCAGGTATATGTAATTTTTTAATTATTTAGCATGTTAAACGTCTTTGCAACTAAATTATGATAATTTTGTGATTTGATTCGGGATGATGATGTATCTTTTGTAGTGAAAAGTAGATGTTAATATTTTATGCAAGAATTTGTTAATCTATCTCTGGAGATGATAAAGGAGAGAGTAATAAAGTTCATTGGCAAACTGAACGTAATTAATTTTCCTGGGTTTACTTTGTATTGCTTTGGTTGACTGGAGTGGACCATGTTGGGTCACCCAAATAGGTGTGTCCAACTAGTAGTTGTTCACCAGGAAGTTGCTATTGGTGTTTCTTTTTTGTGATTTTTCATATATGTTCTGGAAATTTTTCTACATTTGCACGTATTATTGAACTATCAATCATGCAGGTCCTTGACTACTGTAAAGCATCACCTAAAGAATATACATGTATATTTACCTCTGGGGCAACAGCAGCGCTGAAGTTGGTTGGAGAGGCTTTTCCATGGAATTATAGCAGTAGTTTTATGTATACAATGGAGAATCATAATAGTGTTCTTGGGATAAGAGAGTATCCTACGCAATTAAAAAATGATACATTGTTCAATTTTATAATAATTGCCTTTGGCCAACTTCTGGATACCGAAGGTTAACAATGCTCAACAACATGGAGGTAGAAGACAGCATGATATTCTAGTGTTCACTTTCCTGTCACTGAGCTGTTGTAAGGAAAAATGATGAGTTTATCATGATAGTTACTGTTCAGTATATCACTATACTGATGAAACAATACCTTTGTTTAAGTTTAGTAAAATGGGATGAATCTTGGCATTAGATGTCTTGAAGTCATTAAGATATTTCTTTTGGTCCTGATGTGACTTTAATTCCATTTCTTTTCAAACCATTTTTCTGTTCGACAAGATTCAAAGACTTAACTATTTTATATAATATTTTCAGTGATTTTTTTTTTTACTTTATCAAGTTTGTGTTCAGAGAATGTCTTATTTTTTCATTCTGTCTGTTATTGAAAATAATTTTCTCTTGCAATAAAACTGCTGTAGTACAAAATTCCTGTTACTTTCTGATAGATGTGGATATGTTTTTAATTTTCTCCACAGCGACTGCTCTGCTACATTAGATGACTAATAACACCGTTCTGTGTACCCCCTTAACTAGTATAGATATGCTCTTGGTCATGGAGCACAGGCCATTGCTGTAGATATTGACGAAGATATACATCCTGGAATGACAGGAGAAACACTTTCTACAAAGATGTCACTGCACCAGGTTCAAAGGAGAAATGTCGCTGAATCACCAGAAGGAGAGCCAACAGGTAACTCTTTAGGTTATGGATATGTTGCTGGATTTTAGATGACTTATTATATTCGTTTCTTCAATGCAGGTGATGTGTATAATTTGTTTGCCTTTCCCTCAGAGTGCAATTTCTCTGGATTAAGATTTGGTCTAGACTTGGTGAACATTATCAAGGAAGACTCAAGCAAGATTTTTGGAATTTCATCAGTTTGCAAGTAATATACGTCATTCTCTCTTATTGACTCCTTCAATATGGCATTGAATCTTTTGTCCAAATAACATAATAAAGACTTAGTTATGCATATCTATTTGACAATGCAGACTCTATCTATCAAATGACTTGTATGTCAAACTGATTACGCTGTGCAATTTATTATTTTCTTGTTTGTCCTCATTCAAAATATTCTTTATGTTTTCTTTTCAAAAGGTAAAATATTATTTTTGTCAAAAATAGTATACGATAGACAATAATTAAATAAACTATAACATTCAAATGTGAAACCATGTATGCAAGTTTTGTTTTTACACTTATTGTATATGCTAAATTCCTAAATAGTAGAGCTGCTGTGTGACTTGGGATTTTTGTGTGCATGTGTTATGTTTAAAACCCAATCCCTCAAGAGAAGCAGTAATTTAAAACAAAGGATGAAATCTGTGTGTGTATTATCTAAAGTATGGAAGAAAGCTACTAGAGTAGCATACAAAGAGAAAGGACTGAAAACCAGAAATTGTTGAATTGCCAAAAAAAAGCAGAAAGGAAGGGTTTGAATCAGATTCTTTTCCCTTTCTCCGTAACAGAATAGCTATATATTAGACCCTGCCCATATGTAATCCTTGAGACTTGGATTGACGCCCGCATGTAATCTTTGAGATGTGGATTGACTGTTTGATTCTCCCACTTATGCTCTTTCTCTGATTATGCGCATCTACTGCCACCTGGCCATTAGTCATTTCATATTCAGATTCTTCTGTGTTTCATTTGTCCTTTTTGTATTTTTACTTGTTACAACATGCATATATTTACAGCTACATTTACTTTTGAGACATCTTTGAACACTTCTGAGTTATAATAATCACGATTTCTTGGTTCATTTTTACTGTTTTTTAGAATATAAGGACACATCAATGAGACTAATCCTGTATGCAGGAACTTTAATTTTAGTACTCTATTTCTTTTATAAGCAAAAGGTTTAAGAGGGAAAACAGAGGTACAGAAGCTAGATGATAAGAAATACTCAAAAACTATCAAGAATAAAAGGGTAAAAAACGAAACATGTAGCAGCATTACGATCTCTCTAGATCTACCAAAAACACCACTCTAAAACAGAGCATCAGTTGTACAACATTTATACTTCATATATTTATTTACATGCTTTTTCTTTTATAAGCAAACGGTTTAAGAGGAAAAACAGAGGTACAGAAGCTAGATGATAAGAAATACTCAAAAACTATCGAGAATAAAAGGGTAAAAAACGAAACATGTAGCAGCATCACGATCTCTCTAAATCTACCAAAAACACCACTCTAAAACAGAGCATCAGTTGTACAACATTTATACTTCATATATTTATTTACATGCTTTTTCTTTCACTGTCTTGTTCTTTTCAATATGATGGATACCCCAATGACAAAAGAAGACTATATATAGATGAATTACTTTGTCTTTTTTAAGTCACTCTGAGAGAGCTTTATTTCTTTTTGGAAATTCTTTGAAGCATAGATGTTTCGTGTAGGAGAATATAAGCAAATGTCAATTTCTTTATTTTCTGTTTTCTAAGCTGTTTGTAAACGGTCTCTTATTCTTTGTATCAGGATATAACCTTCATCATTACATTTATAACTAACAGAGCTATCACCTCATGGCTATAGCTTTCATTTAAAATGTTTATATATATTTCTTGTGCAGAGAAACACTTGAAAAGGTTAGGGCAGAGATTAAAAGTATGGAAGAAATTATGATTCAAATGCTTGATCTAAATAGTACAAGAGGATCCATCATACAGAACTCTTCCACCCTACAAACAAATACAAAAAAATGATAACATGAAGAGCTTTATTTGTCTTTGAATATTCTTTGAAGTGTAGATATTTGCTTACTTTTTTCTTTTCCTGTAAAAAACAAACAATGGGCTGTTGTTTTCTTTAAGCCACTCTCTCTTTTATTTTGTGCAATGTTTGTCTATATCTATGGAGAGAGAGAACATTTTATTTATCTTCTGAAACTCTCTAAAGCGTGAAGCATAGATGATTGTATATTTTCTTATTTGTATATTTCTTTTCACAAGGAATGGGCAATGGATGGTCTTAATTGATGCTGCCAAGGGATGTGCTACGATGCCACCTGATTTATCTAAGTATCCTGCAGATTTTGTTGCTGTCTCATTTTACAAGGTAAAAGAGTATATATTTTAATTTTGTTTTCCGAAGGACTACTTTGAAAGCTAAAGTTTTTTTTTTTTTTTTTTTTTTCTGTGTTTCTGTTAGCTTTTTGGCTATCCAACTGGGCTTGGAGCTCTCATTGTTCGAAATGGTAAGCTACTGGTTGTGTTGTGAGCAATGAATATATATTCTAATTTTATTCTGTTAGAATACATCTGAGCAACTCACAAAACGTAGAACAAACAGGAAAGAGGACAAGAGATATGGGTTTCAATATGAAATTTATTTCTCACTTATTAGGAGCAGTTAGTTAACAGCCCACTAACTACCTAACTAACATAAAGCACTAACTAAATTATTTACGACACTCCCCCTTAATTCATATTAGCAGTAGACAATAATCCTGTCTTCTCTCTAATCAGCTTGAATTGGTCAGCCTTTAGAGGCTTTGCTAAAATATCAGCCATCAGTTCATTAGTACTACAGTATTTTACCTCCAACTTCCCTTTACTGACTTGATTCCTTAGTAAGTGAAATTTTGTCTGTATATGCTTTCTCCTTCCATTAGCAATAGGATGTTTAGTCAAGCTAAGAGCTGACTTGCTGTCTACTAGCATATTCATTTGCTCTTCTCTTCTAATCTTCATTTCTGACATTGAGTTCTCAAGAAGTTAATTAACAACTTACTAACTATCTAACTAACATACAACAGTAATTGAGTTATTTACAATATTCCCCCTTAATTCAGATTAACAGTAGACAACACTCCTATCATATTTCTATGCAGCTTGAATCTTCACTAAACACACTCAAACTAGAGAAGAAAAAGGAAACAAGAGATATGGGTACTAAATCTGGAATTTATTTCTCAGTCATATGTATCACAATACATCATTACTATTTATAGTACTTTTACAAGCAGTTAGTTAACAACTCACTAACTACCTCACAAACATTCAACACTAATTGAATTATCTACAAAGTATATAGTCTTTATGATTTGATATATTAACCTTGGCTAGAACTATATTTCCTTCTTTTATTCATTCATTCATCAATCCATTGACTTTAAGTACAAGACATTCATCTATGCTGATTGAATTATCTACAAAGTATATAGTCTTTATGATTTGATATATTAACCTTGGCTAGAACTATATTTCATTCTTTTATTCATTCATTCATCAATCCATTGACTTTAAGTACAAGACATTCATCTATGCTGGTATCTATATCTCAGGATGAAAATGCTTGATTGATTCACTGTATGCTATTCTGGGTGAATTCTGTTGATGCTGTGCCTTGTTTCTCTTGAGCGTGAACCTTGTGTCTCATGGCTATTAATTTGACTCTAGAAGTTTTTCTGTTGTTGACTATTTTATTCTTTTACATTGCAGATGCTGCCTCACTACTGAAGAAGACTTACTTTAGTGGAGGTTTGTGGCGTAGAATTTACTTGCTTCATTGCGGTTTATATATGGTTATTTGATTTATAGGACCCCATCACAGGAACGGTTAGCGCATCCATTGCTGATATTGATTTTGTTAAAAGAAGGGAAGGCATCGAGGAAATGTTTGAGGATGGAACTGTTTCATTCTTGAGCATAGTATCTATCCGCCATGGCTTCAAAATCCTGTCTTCTCTAACTGTATCAGCAATATCAAGGTATATGAAGTTGTATAAATATATAAAATATCCAGCTTATGACATGAATTTATAATCATAATATTATTTACCATTTGAAGTTCTTGTTATATATTATATTAGTCTTTTTTATCATATGACTGATTTAACTTGCTGCTTATACTTTTCAAATTTCAACATCTGAACAAGGAAAGAAAAAAATAGACTTAAGTATAAATTAGTTATTCTAAGCATGTGATAGGGATTCTGTAGCAGTATCACATTGTTGCTAGAGTTGTATTGCAATTCTGTGGAGTGTAACCCAAATGTTTTAGCTGGTTAAAGGGACATCAATGACTTTTTTTCATTCTTCAATTTTTTAAGAAATTTATGTATATTTGCTTGGGTTCTTTAAAGATAAAATGGAATGTTAGTTTATTTTCGAAAGTGTATTTTAAACCTAATTTAACCTCACAAAGTCGCGGCTTGTAAGAAGAAATTTGCACTCACTTATATATTATAATTTGGTCATGTCTCTTGTCAATGTGAAATTTCCAATCACCCTCTTATGTTAAGGATTGAACATCTCGACTGTGTGACTAGATATTTGTAAGTGGTTTGATATAAACTGAGTTAACCACTCTTATTAGACTTAAAATTAGTTTTGTTATAAACTGAGTTAACCACTTGATTCTCATTTTGTATATTGAGATATCTTATTGGAACTTTGTTTCATGGATAACATCTTCAATCTGTTTCACTTGTGTTGATCACCCTTTGCCTTTAAAATCATTTTGTGCTATTGTTTGGGCATCAAATGTTGATGATAGAAGATCTACTTCATGAGCAACAACCTCTCTTGGTCCTAATTTGATATCTTGGTCTTGGAAGCAACAAGTTATTGCTCGTTCTAGTATTGAAGCAGAGTACAAAAGTTTAGCACAAACCTCTGCTGAGCTATCATGAATTACTACATTGCTGACTGAATTACAAATTTCTTTCACTACTAATTCTTTTATGTGACAATCAAAGTGTTGTGTCTATTGCTCACAATTCAGTATTTCATAATCGTGCTAAGCACATATAGATTGATGTTTTCTTTTGTTGGAGAGAAGGTTGTGGCCAATCAACTATGTATTTGTCATATTCTAGCTCTTGACCAATGGGCAGATATTCTAACCAAGCCTCTATCTTCAATTCGTTTTATGTTTCTTTGGAGCAAAGTCAATTAAAGAATTTTTCTTCTGAAAAATCTTCTTCTCCTTGAGTTTGAGGGAGGATGTTAGTAGAAACAAGTTAGTTTGTACAGTTTATATAGTCATCACATGTAAGTCATTTTGTACAGTGGAAGGTTTTATCTAGTCAACATGAGACTTCCAATAATTAAATTTTTGTAATGGAAGGGGATCTTTCTTTTTGCAAGGTCCTTGTGCTTTACATTGTGATAACCCATGGATGCAGATTGGGGATTGTTGATATTATTGAGTGTGGTAAGGAAGGTGAAAAGGAGGGAGCAAAGGTTCATGATGATTGAGTATTAAATTTGTATAGTGCATTATGATGTGTTACAAAGTTTGTGAATTTGGGTTTATGGTCTAAGTCAACCATACAAAACTAATTTCTAAAGTGAGGATTGCCTAAGCCTTGTGGGAACTATATTGGTAACATGTCTCTAGTTGATGTTGAATCTCAACACACGTTCTAGTTGAAATTTATTATAATATTTTTTTGCTTTAAGTGATTTCGACGTTATCCTTTGATTTTATTTTTTTTTAAATTTTATAAAGCATGCAAAATTTGTTGCCTTGTAGACATGTAGCATCTCTTGCCTTGTATACAAGGAAAATGCTTTTGGCAATGAGGCATGGCAATGGATCTAGCGTTTGTATCCTCTACGGACATCACAATTCAAAGGTTAGTTTGTGCACAATTTCTTGTCCTATTTGCTTTTTTATATGCAGGGTTAGTTATTTGTGCTTTAATAGTTTTAGTAGAATTTAGAGAGATTTTACAAAGTGTTTTGTATTTTGAAGAATGAAAAACAACCTTACAGAGATCATAGTTTCAATTATATATAGTTGTACAAATAAGCATCAGAGAACTAACTAACTGATAGAGAGTCAGAACACTAATGAGTTTTTAGAGTACATCTCTACTCTAATACTCCTCTAGCTCATGAGAAGGGATGAATCAACCATTAAGAAGTGAGTTTAATGCTAACTCATCCCACAAAACCGATTTGTAAGGTGATGATTGTCTCCACTTATAAACTGCAAATTGATTTTATCTCTAGTTGATGTAGGATCTTCAATAGCCACTTTGAGCTTGGACCTTAGAGCAATAAATAAGTAGGAAATAAGGCTTTAGTGAGAACATCACTATCTAATCAAATGTGGGAACATGAGCCACTTGCATGTTCTTGTTGATGACACACACTTGAACAAAAGAGAGGTATAGTATCCAGTATTGTGTAAGAAGAGTATGTAATAGTTGATTATGCGTTAGAGCTATAGTGCTCAAGTTGTCATAGGGAATTGGAAAAGTATTATTGGATTCCATGACGCTTTAGTTCTGGCAAGCACCAAGTTGTGATATTCACTTCAAGTAATGGGTTGAGAAACTGCAATTTTCTTCTTGGATTAGTTGACATATCATGTCCATATTGTGACAACCTCTGGAAGCAAATTATTCTACAATCCTGTTCCCATGTAGCCTCTTCTGCAAGTTGTTCCTCTTGTTTAACATTGAGATGTTTTTTCTCCTTACTGCATATATTATTTGATATGCCTTTTCATCTGGTAGTCAGGACAACACTGCAAAACAACGTAGGAATATACTTACTTTGGTTATTGTTTTCTAAATAAAAAAGCATTCATTGCCTTAGACTTACAATGCATGGAACCAATTAATACTTTTTTATTTTTCACCCAGAAATTGCATCATGAAATAGGACCAATAATTTCATTCAACATGGAACCGATAATTTCATTCTCTACATCCATCTTTGGTAACATGAAACCAATTAATACTTCTTTATTTTCACCCAGAAATTGCAGCATGAAATGGGACCGATAATTTCATTCAACTTGAAACGGCCAGATGGCTCTTGGTATGGATATCGTGAAGTGGAAAAGCTGGCGTCACTTTCAACAATTCAGCTAAGGGTATAAATTATGGTTTTCTTCTTGTTAATGTTTTCTTTTTATAAATCTGTGTAATCACGGTAATAAACTATTTGATTATTTGTATTTTTGCCATTCTTTTATATTAAGGAAGATACTGTTTGAATTCTGATTTATTTATCTTCACTGGCTATCTGTTTAGACAGGATGCTTCTGCAATCCAGGTGCATGTGCAAAATACCTTGGCTTGTCTCATTTGGATCTTATTTCAAATACTGAGGTATTTCTACATATTCTTTTACTCACTAACAATCAATCTCGATGTAATGAGTGTATACTATAATTCAATAGTGCTAACCTAGTTAGTATTATCGAATGTATGGTGATGTTGTAGCATTCTTATTTTCATTTAAAATAATAGTATGACATATGACAATTTTTTTGTATTTAGGCTGGCCACGTTTGTTGGGATGATCACGATATTATCAATGGTAAACCTGTTGGTGCTGTAAGAGTATCCTTTGGCTACATGTCAACATATGAGGATGCCAAGGTTGGGAATCTCTAGACCATTTTGAAATTTTTTCAACCTTTGGAAACATTGACCCCCATCTGGTTCTGGATTCATTTTTTTGTGTATTCATGAGTAAAACCTATACTTTAAAAAGAAACACCTATACTTACTATGGAAAAGGGGGCAACATGTTGATTTTGGATAAGGTTCATTTTTTAATAGGAATTCGAAGACTATGTTATTACGAATTTCTTATTTTCCTTGATGTTGGATTAAGTTCATTTCTCATGATTTTGGTTACCCATTTGAGAAAACTAATTTTGTTATACCATTTATCTTCTGCTTTTCAGAAATTTGTTGATTTTGTTGGAAGTTCCTTTGTGTCACCTCAAAATCACATTGACCATGGAAATCAAATGAAAGGTCAACATCCTTTTCCAAATTAATTTATTCTCCATAGTTGATGAATTCACATCCTGTTGGTTATGTTCGTTAAATGACAAGGACTTGCACTTTTATTGCATTTGTACTTTTGCTATTCTCCTTCCCACATGAAAAGGCACAAGCAGATTTGTGTACATGAATATACTGCATACTTTAATGCAGCTACTTAGTATGCTTACTTCACAATTTTCAGTAAGAGATTCTCGATAGTAAATATTTATGTGGGTCTTCTAATAATATCTTTAGGAAGTCTGTTTAACTGATATCAAAGATTTTATGCTGTTGATTATTTTTCTTTTATGCGAGGGCAAGGCTTGGCACAATGGTAAATATTTGCCTTGTGTTTGGAGGTCATGGGCTCAAATCGTGGAAATAACCTGTCTGCTTTTGGGGGTAAGGCTGCATACATCTACCCTCCCCGAACCTCACTTGGTGGGAGCCTCATGTACTGAGTTGCCTGCTTTTTCTTTTATGGGTAGTAGTCACCTAAATCTTCTGGCTGGGTCCAACAGTGGTCATCATGATTCCATGAATTTTGTTATCTTCTCCAACATTCCTATTGTTGAATCCATTGAAAATCAAAGACAATTGAAAGTGTCAAAGACAGGCACTAGAAAACAGGCACAGAAGATTACCACAAGAAGGAACACCCTAGAAAACAGGCAATTAGAAGGAAGAACACCAAGTGGCTCCAAATAGATGAGTTTCCCAAATCAGATCAGACCCATTGGAACTTATCTAACAGACCCAGATCATTATTAGAATGTTACACATCATTGGAAAATCACCCTATTAGAGGTAAAAAAAAAAGGAAGCCAAATATCAAGAAATAGACCACTATTTGCTACAAAGCTGTTTCAACTTCTGGAAAACTTTCAGGTTGAATATTTTGCTCAAGAAACAAGTTGTATGGTGTTGGGAATTAGGGTCCATCTGCGTGCAAGACATTGATTTTGGACTCTACAGCATGTAGACCAATTATTTTTTGCATGCACAATACCTAATGCAGCCAGTTAGAAACTGGACTAGGCCTAACTCAATTCCAAAAAGGTAGTTAAGAGAGGTTGGGGTTCAAGCCTTATATAACTAGTACTGCCTTATTTCTAACTAATATGGGGTTTCTTAAGATAACCGCTACCAAGGAATGGACATCTCGATTGGAGTATGAAGGTTACAGGACTAGACATGTGAATGGCCTGATATTAAAACTAGAAATGCTTTGATGCCATACTAGAAATGAATGGATAACTAGAGGTAGAGGTAGTCTGTGAAATATTCATCTAAAGGAGTTCCAAATTAAATCACTTTTCTGAAGAATTAGTTATGGATAGATACAATGGTGTCATTTGATTTATGTAGCTTACCTGTGTATTGGGAAAAGACTAGATTTTGTATATAAAAAGCTTATGTCTCGATCGCTTCATACACTTCCTTGGGCAAAATGAATCTTTATATAATTTCATCTAAAAAATCCTACTTGAATTTGCATTCAAGAAAGAGATACTAAAGGGGACAGTAACCTTCCTTACAAAATTTAAACATCTGGAACCGTATATCAAATTCAAATTTTTTATATGTATTTGTTAATCATCAATTAACTTATTAATTATTGTATTGCTGTTGTCAGATAATAATCCAGGATTATGTTAAAAATCTGTTGTTAAAAGCCTTGTAGCACATTATTTTCACAGTATAATTATGGTTTTACTGTTTTAGATGGACATGTACTCAGTTGATCACCTGCAGGTCTAGAGAATGGTTTTGTGGATACTGGTTATTATCTCAAATCAATTACAATATATCCAATAAAATCTTGCGGAGGTTTCAGTGCAAGGAGTTGGCCTCTTAGCAGCAATGGTAATTTTTTCCTGATTTTACAAGGCACATTTACAATTTTATCAATTTCAAGAATAAGTTAGAGAAAGAACAACTAGAAACTGTTGAAATTGAAGGATTTTGGTAAACAGATACGAAAAGTAATACTCAACAATAAAATATTATTGAAATTATTGTCAGAACATGCAACAGAACAAATGAATGAGATTAGAATCTCCATATTACAAAGGTTTCAAAGGAGAGATTTATACTAATAAACTTTATTAGGTAACAAAAGTTTGCAATGTTTCACAACAATTTGTAGAACATGATTATTTGGGTGGTCAAGCCTATTGTGTTATATAAACACTGATATCTACCAAATTCTTCTTGTTTTGTTAGAACTGTCACTATTTTCCTTATTATTACTATTGCCCTTACCTCTAATTGGGAATTATTTCAATTGGATGTTAACATTGCTTTTTATTGGATGTCCTGCATCGGTTACATCGGTTAGAGATAAGTCTAAGTTACAATATATAAGTAAGTTCAAACCTTACTTTACAAGCAAGTTTTGTAAGATTGGGTTAGATTTAAAGTTCATTTTTCAACTTGGTATCAGAGTCATGGGTTAGAGTCTATCTTAGTGAAATTTTTTGTTTGTTAGGTCTATTGTTCTATCCTTTATTGGGTTGCTATCAGACCACCCATTAATGTTTAGTCTCATACTCGAGATGTATATATCTCAGTGTGAAGGAGGTATGTTGGAAGTTCCAAATCGACTACAGGTAAGGCCAATTTACAGTATACAAGTGGATGCAAACCTTACCTTATATGCTGATTTTGTAGAGTTGAGTTAGGCTTAAAGTTCATTTCTTAACACTTTTCTTAATGGTCTTTTATAAGAAACAATTTACATGCTGCAACCTCCTGGTTTTGAAAATTCTAACAAATTTCTTGTCTAGAAGCTCAACAAGGCTATTTATGGACTTCAACAGGCACCTTGGACTAGTTTGGTTGACTCAAATCTACCCTCCTTCAGTTTGGGCTTATAGCATGTAAATGTGATCCTTCTTTGTTTGTCTAGAGACCTCATTCTCACACTATTTTTATTCTAGTGTATGTGAATGATATCTTTATTATTGGCTGTTCATTGTCATCATTCAGCAAGTTACAACGCATATTAATTCTACTCTCTCTCAAATAACTTGGCCACTTGGACTATTTCCTAGGCATTGAAATCAAGCAGTTACCCAGTAGATCTCTTCTTATGACTCAAAGCAAGTACATTTACAACCTTATTCAAAAAAACAACTCTTTCTCTAGGAGTTAGAATACACTACGGTGCTTGACTATATGGGCTTATTGGGAATGCTGCAGACAATTGATATGATGGGGTCCTAACCTAGTCAGTATATTGATGCATTATATTGATGGGGTCCTTACTTTTTTATTATAAAAATATAGACTTATTGCATTCATTACACATGATAAGAACATGTTTTATTTCTCCTAAATGAGATATTTATGCCTATAAATTTGATTTATTACAATATGATTCAGAATATTATAACCTGATTCTCAACACTAAGTTAGTAGAGGTAACCAACTAAAAATAAAACAAAGAGTACAACATTCCATTTATGGAGTAAAAATACTTTAATAGTTTCTGATTTCAGTTTTACAATCTACAACAATTTCGTATAGCTTTTGACAACAATATCTTTGAATTTTATGCAGGCCTCACCTATGATCGCCAGTGGATTCTTAAAAGCCCAACTGGTGAAATACTTACCCAGAAAAAGGTAATCTTTTTTATTTCAGACAAGATCTAAAATTTAGATAGTCTGTGGATGCAGGGTGCACACTTCGGGAACTGCATTTTTTCTTTTTTCTTAGTTTTGGTTTGGTGCTTCAATTTGTTTGATTTTTTAGAAATAGAGTGTAACTGAATTACAACAATGAGACTCTTTTCTCATGGGAATTAGTTTATGCCATTAACAACAATTAAAAGGAACCAAAACGAAGGGTTGATAGATATTTACAACTTCAGGAATGTTTTGAATTCAAACTCTTAATTTTATTATAGATCAATGAAAATCTGAATATTTGATATGATCATATACATAAATAGAGTGAAAATTATTTAGTTGTGTTTTTCGGAATTCACAAATTAAAGTATTTTATTTTATTGATTTAAATATTCTGATTTATTAGGCTAGTATTAAATATTCTGTAATTTAGTAAATCAATCTTTGTGATGTTGATATCAAATCAGGTAAATTTTTGTGATTTTCTTTTCAGTTGCAACCTGTCGTTGTGGTTCTTTATTTATAAGACGGATTGAACTTCAGTATTGTTATTTAATAATATAGACAAAATATTCTCGGAGGGTATTAACATTAAAAAAAATGTGTAGGAAACACTTGTAAATATAAATATTTGAGATTATCTCGTGTGTGTCCTTATACTTCGTCTACCCAAAATGTCTAGGACCACCATTATACCGAGGAAAGAAAATTGTATATTGGGTGAACTGATTTTTTCCCAGGTATCCTGTATATGTTGATCAAAGACATACAATTTATATAATTTAAAATCCTGATGCATTTAGAACTAACCTAATAACAAGGTTACAACTAAGGATTTAGTCAAAATGTCATAAATCTGCTGTCCCATCCTTGCGTGAAAAGTGGAAATTAGGTTTTGTTGGAGTCTTTCTTGGAAGAAAACTGTGGCCAACCTCAGTATGCTCCATCCTCTGATGAAATCAATTTCTTCTACTAATTGTTGTGACCATTTCAACTCTCAAGCAGTTTGATCAAGGTCTATATTCCAAGTTTATCTTTTGGAAATCAGTTTACCAGTATCATCAACAAAAAACAATAGCTTATATTTAACCTCCTACCCTAGGGACACATAATCCAATATTCACCAAAGTGTTTAAGGAATTTCCATAATATCGATTCATGCATGCTAAAACAATGTTCTTTGAAACTAAATGAACAAGACCCAGATCCTCTTTCGATGATGAATACAAATACCTCAATGATGAAACATATGATGTCTTGTTGACTTTGATTCACCTGACTATACAAGGTGCTTCATAATTATGTGTTTTCTGACCTCACAAGTGCATGGAACAAAGATAAGTTTAAGGAGACATTGTGGAATAACATACCCCAAGAAAAAAAGGTCTTTTTAAATTCGTTATGTTTCAATTGCATGGTCAAACATAGACATTGTTGTATTCTGCAAAATTCTGAATAAATATTTGTTAATTCCTAAATGCATTCTTATTTTTCTCCACACTATATTTTTAAGCATTGGCTATAAACATCCGTGATGCTTTTTCTAACAAAAGATGGAAGTTCTTAAGCATAGCTTTGTCGTTTTGGAATCTTAGCTATGTTAGCATCCCTAATAACAGCAATCAGTTGCAGCACCCCAAGTACCATAAAAACAATGAAAGAGTATCACACATGCAAGTGGGGAGGCTAGGTCAAAACCTATAATGTTAGACACTTAACTTTTAATCAATTTGGTTGCTTCTGAGTATAGATTTTCCTAGCCTTGGTAAATGGCCAAGCATGACAAGGATATACACTTTGAATCTACAGTTTTTAGATATTCATTCATCTAATTTGCTTGGCGACCCATGCTTGTAATGTTTATACACTTGTTAATACTTATTCATCATGTCTGTATGATGCTTCTGTGAATTTAGGTACTAAGCTAACATTTGTAGTGTTGTTACCTTCACCAATCTTTAATGATGATGTTCTACCCAACTCTGTCTATCCCACGCTTTGAATTGTGTTGCTTGTTTACTTAGCTTTTACTTTTGAGGATGATGGTTATTGTTAAGTTTTGACTTGTTTGATCTGAATTTTGTGTAGGTTCCTGAAATGGGCTTTGTAAGCACCTTAATAGACCTTAGTCAGGGAATTTTGTTTGTAGAATCTCCACGTTGCAAAGAAAGACTGCAAATTACACTTGAGTCAAATGTTTATGAGGACGCTATAGAGGATATTGAATTATATGGTCAGAGGTATACAATCTTACATGCAAAATTAATTTTCTATGTATACTAATTAAATTGGACTCTTGCAAAGATGTCAATGAACATACTTTTGCAAATATATGATTGTGCTTGAGAAAGTTCTTGGGATTATGAGAATAAATTGAGTAGTTGAGTAAGTTACTATTCACTTTTGAATTGGTTACAATTTTATGATTACAAGGCGGAAAAGGTGGTTCTAGTTCCTAAATACATGGACAGTATATTCTAAGAACAAAAAATAGCTATGTAAGTGATTTTGAAAATGAATTGGTACTAATTTGGGTAGGCATTTAAATACTATATCCAGGACTCTTCCTCAAGTTGCAACATAAATGGTTTAATCTTGGAACACATACATTGAACTCTTGATTGTCAGACAACTTTTGTGAAAATATTACTACAAATACAAATTTTGGAAAATTAATTGCTACAATTTTAATCTTTTATTTTATTATTAGAATTGGCAAATTTAGAGACACCTTTTTAGAGAACTTTCTTGCGAGTGAAATGAAAAAGCAATTGCAGTATGTTAGGACACTAGATTGGGGATATGGATAGAGCCACTTGATTATTATGGCATAATTTCATTTTCCAAGTGTTTCCAAACTTCAATTATTGAAGTTGTTTAATCCAAATGAGCTTACACGTGGTTGTAGTAATATTCCTATATTTTACTTCTGCACTATATGCAAAAAAAAAAAAAGAGTAAAAAACAAAACAAAGTTAAAGGCTAGGATTTAGTGAATTTCTTAAGGGAATAAAGCTCCGACCAAACACACACACACATATATATCAAATTATTTCCTGAGTAATTTTAAGAGACTTACTAAGTCAACCCTTCATTTTCTCTTAATTTAGTTGTTAAAAATGAGTTACATTCTAGAACTATCAGATTAGGGGAAAAAATGAAGGGTCAAGATGGAGAGTACTCTCTTCAAGTTACTTTGGAGGCAATTTGAACCCTCCTTTATATGTATGTTTGTATGATACTATTTCCTATGGAAAAGGGCGATATATGAATATGAAAATACATGAACAGCTGTGTAGTTTCTAAAGCCCTTTTAATGTACCTCAGTAATCATATCATTGCATCCCGGTGATCATAATAGTGAGGTGGGTGACTATTCTATCAATCTTTGTTATCTTTTTTGGACGCTCTTTAGAAGTGGATCAAAGAGTTAGAAGGAGGGAAGATTAAATTGTGGTCCTTGATTGCTTTGGCCTATCCTTAAAACAAGCTTAGTCTTATGTAGTTAGCTCAAGATGCTTCTTGACCATCTGAAGAGTGTTGGGAAACATTACTTTCAGACTCTTGAATATTCTTATGTATCTTATGGGAGATTTCATTAGTTTGGTACATACACTGGCTTTGATTAATTGAATATAAGGGTATCTCATGAAGCTTTGTATTTTGTCTTGTAATTGGAAAATATGGTTTATTCTAAGCTTTAAGAAGTTAATAACATGTTATACAGAGTCAATTTTATTTTGGTCTCATACTTGTAATTAATTTTTTTTTCACAGGTACGAGGTATATAATTATGACAATGAGACCAATGCATGGTTTAGCGAAGCCATTGGTAGAACTTGCTCTTTGTTAAGGTATTCTAGATTCAATCAAGATTTTATGTTAAAAAAAATCAAAGGTGCAGCCACATGTAGAGATATGAAGAACAAACTTAATTTTGCCAATGAAGCACAGTTCTTACTTGTCTCTGAAGAAAGTGTGTGCGATCTAAACAGAAGATTAAGTTCAGGTATCCCATTTTCTGATATAATATACCTGTCCTTGTCTTTTGTTTTAATTTCATTACAAAATGTAACGGAAGATAGTAGAAAATAATAATAAAATTTATTATTTAGAATTGATTGAAAATACATTCTCATATCCCCTATTTGTAACAATCTAATTCTCCTAAAAAGGGAAATAGAGAAACTAGGAAAACTAGGAACAAATAAAATAAAATAAAATATTATGTATCTATTTTCTCTAATTAGGGAGATCCTACAGATATTATCCCAGATTACAACACTCCCCCTCAAGTTGGTAAATGAATATCAATCATTCCCAACTTGCCTACAAGATCTTGAAATCTACCCGGAGAAAGCCCTTTTGTGAAAATATCTGCTATTTGAAGTTCTGTAGGAACATGAGTTGTAATCACAAAGCCTCTGTCAAGATTATCTTTGATGAAATGTCTGTCAATTTCAATGTGTTTGGTTCTGTCATGCTGTACTGGATTATGGGCTATACTCATAGCAGACTTATTGTCACAGTGTAGTTGCACCGGGTGCTCCACTTTGACTTTAAGATCATCCAAGATGATTTTCATCCAGAGTCCTTCACACATTCCTTGAGCAAGGGCTCGAAATTCAGCTTCTGCACTAGAACAGGATACTCTATCTTTCTTTTTGCTTCTCCATGTTACCAAACTATCTCCAAGAAATACACAATACCCAGAAGTAGATTTTCTGTCAGTAATAGAACCTGCATAGTCCGCATCAGTATATATCTTCATATTCAATGTGTCTTCCCTTTTGAATAATAGCCCCTTTCCTGGACTTGACTTCAAGTATTGGAGAATTTTGTCAACTGCTTGCATATGTCTCTCTCTTGGATCATGCATAAATTGACTCACTACACTAACTGCATAAGCAATGTCTGGCCTTGTGTGTGATAGATAAATCAATTTTCCCACCAATCTCTGATATTGGGCCTTCTCTACAGGAGCACTTTCTTCACTTCCAATTCTGTGATTCTGTTCTATAGGAACAATTGAGGTTCTACATCCCAACTTTCCTGTTTCTTTGAGGAGATCAAGTACATATTTCCTCTGGGAGATGAAAATTCCATTCTTGGAGTAGGCAACCTCTATCCCAAGAAAATATTTGAGTTTTCCTAAGTCTTTCATTTCAAATTGAGCTGCCAATTTTTCTTTTAATGCCAATTTTTCTATTTCATCATCTCCTGCAATAATCATATCATCCACATAGACAAGCAATAGAGTGAGTTTACCTGTAGAGGAGTGCTTTATGAACAGAGTATGATCTCCTTGGCTTTGTTTGTATCCCAAGGAAATCATAGCTTTTGTAAATCTTCCAAACCATGCTCCAGGAGATTGTTTAAGACCATACAATGCTTTCTTCAAAAGACATACCTTGTTTCTTTCATTTTTCACTTCAAAACCTGGGGGAATCTCCATGTACACTTCCTCATCTAGATCTCCATGAAGAAAGGCATTCTTCACATCCAGCTGGTGTAAGTCCCATCCAAAATGGGCAACCAAAGCGAGAATAACTCGAACTGTATTCATCTTTGCCACTGGGGCAAATGTCTCCTCATAATCAATCCCATATGTTTGGGTATATCCTTTTGCCACCAATCTAGCTTTATATCTTTCTATTGTCCCATCTGCCTTATGTTTCACTGTGAATATCCATCTACACCCTACTGCCTTCTTGTTTCTTGGCTTATCAACAATCTCCCAAGTTGAATTTCTTTCTAATGCATTCATCTCTTCTTTCATGGCTTGATTCCAATGTTCAAGTTTCATGGCCTCTTGGATTGAGGTAGGAATTTTTGTGGCATCAATGGCAGCAATAAAACTTTTGTGCTTATCAGAGAGATTGTTAGTGCAAACATACTGAGAAATAGGATATTTAGCACATGATCTTCTTCCCTTTCTCAATGCAATGGGTAAATCCTCAGTAATACTTACCTCCTCATCATTGATATCTTCAGGGATCCTCACCTCCGGATTAGACAATTTTTCTTGCTCGAGAGTCGAAGTGGGTTGTTCTCTTCTTTCATATTTTTTGCCAAAAAATCTGTCTTCTTCCTCACTGTGGACTATGGTAGCTTCATTGCTCAGGTCTTGGGCATCCTGCAAAGACAAACATGGTAATGACAAGAAGGAGAGTTCATCCACTTCAAGTGCTTTCTCCCCCTGAAGTGGTGGACTGACATGAAAGGATTGTGTTTCATGAAAGGTGACATCCATGGTGACAAAGACGCGCCGACTCTGAGGATGATAACATTTGTACCTTTTTTTATTAGAAGGATACCCAATAAAGACACATTTAAGAGCTCTGGGATCTAATTTACCACGGTTAGGATGATGAGAGTGAACAAAAACAACACATCCAAAGACTCGACTAGGTAGACTCGTTAGTAGGGAAGAAGAAGGAACAAAAGACAATAGAGACTCTATAGGACTAATGCCATTTAAGATACGAGTGGGTAACCTGTTGATGAGATATGTGGCAGTTAGCACAGCTTCTTCCCAGTAATTTTTTGGAACAGACATTTGAAAAAGAAGAGCTCTAGTTACTTCAAGAAGATGACGATTCTTTCTTTCTGCAACCCCGTTTTGTTGAGGGGTATTAACACAGGTTAGTTCATGAACAATACCATTATGAGACAAAAAATTAAGAAATTCATGATTCACATATTCAGTACCATTATCAGACCTAATTTTTTTGATATTTTTTCCAAATTGATTTTGGACAAGATGGAAAAAATTAACAAAAATTTGAAAAACTTCGGATTTATTTTTCATAAGGTATGTCCATGTAACACGGGTACAATCGTCAATAAATGTAACGAACCATCTGGCTCCAGAAATAGAATCTATGACAGGACCTCAAACATCAGAATGAATTAAATCAAATGGAGAAATACTCTTTTTATGACTAATAGGATAAGATGCACGATGGTGTTTTGAAAATTGACAAATATCACAATTAAAAGACTCAACAGATTCTTTGGTAAACAAGTGGGGAAATAAGGACTTGATAAGACTGAATGAAGGATGCCCAAGCCTTTGATGATGTAACCATATTTGGGATTTTGCCCACGTCTCAGATGTTGCTTGTTGAGTCATGATTTTCGTGTTGCTTTGGTCATCAAACTCTAAAAAATACAACCCACTATGCTCTTTAGCAGTTAAAATTGTCTTTCCCGTGGCAAGGTCCTGAAAAACACAATAAGTTGGAAAAAATGTTACTGAGCAATTTAAATCCTTTGTGAGTTTTTGCACAGAGATAAGATTGTTCGCTAATTGAGGAACATGTAAAACATCCTTCAATACAATGGATGAGTCCAAAATTATATTCCCAGAGCCGCATATAGGTATACCCTGACCATTCGCAACTGTAATAAGTTGTTCTTTATTTCTTTTACCATATGAGTCAAAGGACACACTAAAAGGTGTCATATGATCAGTTGCACCTGAATCAAGGATCCAAATACCTTGAGACACATGATCAACAGTATTGAGGCAAATCTTACCTTTTATGGACAAAGTGCATGATCCAGAGGACTTACTCATTGATTCATCCATTGCTTTCAAAGGAATAATTTTTACTTCAGACATCCCGTAGAACACAACGAGGAGTCTCCAAGATAATAACGGTGTATGGGTCACACCGAAAAAAGAAGAAGCAGAACTTAAAAAACCAGATCTATTCAAGAAAAGGTCAAACGGGTCGACACAAACCCTAGAAACAGACTCAGGAGTCTCCGGTGACTCTTCTGTGACGGCGACGGCGAGTGGGTCTCACCGGAAAAAAAGAGAGCGAAACTTAAAACTCAGATCTGCTCAAATACAGTCCAAACGAGTCGTCACCGACCCTAGGAATAGACTCAGGGTGCTCCGGCGACCCTGTCTGTGGCGGCGCCGGCGAGTGGGTCTCGCCGGAGGTGGGCGCGTGGGCTACACGCGCCGGCGACGGTGGAGGCGCGTGGCGGCTCCTTTCACGGAGCAACTTCCGGCGTTGTGGTCGTCGGAGTTGGGCGCACCTTTCTGCGCTATCAACGACCCCAACCGGCGACGGCGGCAGCGACGGTGGTCGGACAGCGGCGATGGCGGCAGCGGCGGTGGTCGGACAGCGGCGGCGGTGCGACTGTGCAGCGGAAGGAGTTCCAAGATCGGAAGCTCTTGATACCAAGTAGAAAATAATAATAAAATTTATTATTTAGAATTGATTGAAAATACATTCTCATATCCCCTATTTGTAACAATCTAATTCTCCTAAAAAGGGAAATAGAGAAATTAGGAAAACTAGGAACAAATAAAATAAAATAAAATATTATGTATCTATTTTCTCTAATTAGGAAGATCCTACAGATATTATCCCAGATTACAACAAAGATTTTAATAACTGTTTGGCAATTATAAAAAATTCTTTAATGATGCATGATGGATTACTTTTTTGCTGATTGGTTTGATTATTTGATATTCATAATAATGCAAAAGGGATTTTAATGTAGTAAACAAAGAGGAAAGGCATTTAAAATTCTTTAGAAAATATTAAGTTTTCTTCTCTATGTATATCACAAACTATATATGACTAATGTTTAATTTGCTTCCTTCTCTCGGCTTTTCATGTTGTATAGATTAGATTTCTTTTACATTTTTCACTTTATCTTTGTAAGGATCCAATTGCATGGTATGCAACTTGGATCCCACATTGGACCTATGGGATTTTTGTGTAGGTTTACATGGCCTAGGGCTATCCAACTACAATGGTTAAATTTTGTGGTATGTTCTCTCAGTTTGTATCACCTTTTCCTTTAACTAGGATGGCAGATTGTTTGCCTATAAATACTAGCTCTTTTTGGTGAATATATAAATACTAGGTTAGATTTTATTAGTTAGTCAATATATGTTAGATAATAGGTGATAGGATAGGAGGAAGGTAAGCCAAACGGTAGGATACAGGGTGAAGCAAGCCGAACGGTAGGAGGTAGGGTACGCAAGCCGAACGGGAGGAGGAAGCAAGCCCAAATGGTAGGAGGCAGAGTGAAGTAAGCCGAACAGTAGGAGGTAGAGGTACACAAGCCGAACGGTAGGAGGAAGGGTGAAGAGCTGTAACCGATCGATTGAAGAGTTATGGTCCTAACTGGTAGCGGTGAAGATGGGGGGAAATAATTATAGTAAATAGAGCTATATTCTAGGGAAATATTCAGTATAAGATATTTATAGTAAATAAATATATATTCTAGGGAAATATTCACTATAAAATATTTATAGTAAATAAATATATATTCTAGGGAAATATACAGGGGTATTTATATTAAATATAGATATATTCTAGGTGTTAGATATTGTGTGTTTATGTTAATTAGGGAAACATAGTACCTATATGTTTATTAGGGAAATATAGTCCCTATGCTTATTATTTTATTTTTACATATTCATTTGTATTTGGGCTTAGCCCACATTTTTATTATTATAAATACATTACCCTATGTGTATGCAAAGACACACAAGGGAGATTTCTCCTAATCCTTTTTTCACTGTTTCACATGGTATCTAGAGCTTAGGTTCTGTTCTAGCCTGTTCTATAGTCTCCGGTACGCATCACCACCGCAGTCGCCACTGTCGCCGCCGTTGCCGGAGTTCCAGAATCAACGGCGACCACTCCATCTGAAGCGTCTCGGCCAGGCGACCACCGCGGTCCAAAGATCGCAGCGATCGGAGCACCCACGCGCCTCCTCGCGTCGCCACAGCAGTTCGCAGATCCGCCGTTTCCCGCCACGCGTGCCGGCGCGTCGCCGGAGTCCACCGCTGCCGACCAGCATCGTCGTGATCGCCTCCTCGCCCTCTTTCTGGATCTGTGGTCGTTGCGTCGATCGGAGCACGTTGGATTTTTAGGGTTTCTCCCTCTCCATGGCATCTTCCGCGTCTACAAACACCTCTGCTAATGCCCCATCTTCTTCTGCTGATTCCCCAATATACACCAATTTTGTGAATGTACACTTGTCCATTGACAAGTTAGATGGCACAAATTATGCAACATGGGCGTCCAACATCAAACTTTGGTTGAAGAGTCAAGGGTATGTAGATCACCTTACTAAAGATGTGACTAGTGCTACCACAGATGACACTTCTCGCTGGATGAAAATTGATGCCCAGTTATGCATCGTCATAAAGTCCGCCATTCACTCCTTTCTGAAACAAATGTTTCGTTCCTAGGAAACATGTTCAGAAGTATGGGCTCAAGCAAGGCTATTATACACAAATGACACCCAGCATCTTTATGGTGTTTTTCAGGACCTATTCACTGTCATTGGTCCGCGCAGTCTTGGTCCCATGGCAGAATATTTGGGTAAAGTTCATGCCCTCCTTCATGATTTTAATGAGCTATTACCTCCTGCTTCCACTCCTGCTGAAGAACTGGAATAACGATCAAAGTTCTTCATGTTGTTGGCATTATACGGGCTCTCTGATGATTCCTCCCATGTCCGTGATCAGATTTTGGGTTCTCCTGTCATACCCAACTTTATTCTACTTGTTCTGCTCTTTTGCGTATTCCGAGCAAACCAATCGTTGAGACATCTCCTCATACTGATGATTCCTCAGTTATGGCTGCCCAACCTGGTATATCGTCTTATGGATATCTCCTCAAATTTTGCAACAAAGTAACCCCAAGAGGTTAGCTCTAATACCAATTGAAGTGATATGCTAACTCTAGAAGGAGGAGAAGAGGGGAGGGAGAGCTGAATAGAGTCTAATACTTTTTGTGCAAAAGCTTTTGCGACATCGGTAACAATTGGTAGTCAGTCTAGAGACAAACATCTATACCTTCTACAAAAGATAAAAGAGATTACAAGTAGTTGTTCATTCCAACTTTAAGCTACATCCAACCCTCCTTTAAGAAACTTTTAAAAGGTTCTACCACAATCCTATTGATTACAAAATGAATACACAACATCACCCCTAGTAAACACGAGTGTACAAAGTCACTCTTTGCATACCAAGTATTTTTTATTGTCACTTCTCACTACAAAGGTATGTGAACAACTAAAGGAGTCAACTCAAAGAGGATGTACAATTTAGACCCTCCAAACAAGGATTTAATTTCAATAGGTGAAGGACATGACAATAACTTTTTTCTTGCATAGATCCTTCTTAAGACGATTGTATTGCTTGAAGGATCCTTTTTCTTATATATGATTGTTGTGCAGGATTCTTTGTCTTTTTCTTTGAGGTCTTAATCTTTTATAGGTGTTCAAAAATGGACTTTAAGCATAAGTTAATCCCACAAAACCGACTTATAAAATGAGGTTTGCACCCACTTATATATATATATATATATATATATATATACACATATATATTCTAAATTTTCTTATCTTTAGTCGATATGTGACCTTTAACACACTCCTCACACTGAGGTATATACATCTTGAGCATGAAATTATATATTAATGGGTGGTCCGGTAATGACTTGATAGCGGGTGAAACAATAAACCTAACAAATAACAAATTTTACGAGGATGGGCTCAAACCTATGGCTATGATGTCAATTTAAGAAATGAATTTTAAGTCTAACTCAACGTCACAAAATTGGCTTGCAAGATGAGCTTTGCACTCACATATATACTGTGAATTGGCCATATCTCTAGTTGATGTGGACTTTCAACACAACCCTTACATGCTGAGGGATATACATCTTGTGTGTGGGACTAGACATTAATGTGTGATCCTATACTGTCCCAATAGCAGGGGAACAATAAACCCAATAAATAACAAATCTTGGTAGGATAAACTTTAACCTGACTTTGATACCATGTTTAGAAGTGGACTTTAGGCCTAACTCATCTCCACAAAACCGGCTTAGAAGATGAGGTTTGCACCCACTTGTATATTTTAAATTGGTTTTATCTCTAGTCGACATGACTTTCAACAATAGGCTTCATTGGAATGTATATATTATAGTACCATTGCAACTTTTTATTATGTGTATTGAAGTCAGTTTTCTTGTGATCTTGATATCTTGGATATAAGAGTGTGATAATCTTTGATTTTGTTCCAAGATATTTTGTAGTTTTTTTATATGATATCTATAACAAACAAGAAAGAGGTGAAAATACAGAACATATCCCAAATAGTATATGTCCTTTTATATGGTGATACAATTTTAAGAAAGTGTGACATAACTGTTTCACACGATTTGTTCCAGAAATAAAGCATGTAAGGATATTTATTTTAAATAGCACTGGTTTTAGAAAGATACTAAAGATTATTTCATAAAGATAGTGCATTTGACGTTTGATACACTAGATGATCATATAGATGATAGAAGGTATTCTTGTTGTTATCTATAGAGAATCTATTTTATTTACATTCTCTTGGATGGTGAAATCTTATGTACTTTCTGATTACGTTTGATTAGCCAATATTACTTCTAAACGTAATCTCATTTGTTATCATAAAAAATGGTCGTTCAGTATGTCTAGACTGTTTGAGACTAGACATCCGGGTTTCAATAGGGACCAAAGTAGATGGATAACCTATACAACCCAAATAATTCATTTGAACCTTAAGGGTAGGAAGAAAACTTAACCACATTGAAAGGAAGGATCTAACTGAAAAGATCCTTGGAAGTACCACACCATAAGTAATACATCAGACTTGATGACTTTAATAAAATATAAAGTCCCTAGGAAGATGCTTTGCAAAATTAAATCTACTCTTAGTATTCCACATAAATGCATGATAGGACAAAGTACATAAAGATAGATCTACACTATGTCAAGGACAAACGACATACATCCATTTTTGGATGTCAATTGTTAGATGTATTGAACAAGAGACTTCCTGTGTTATTAACATGCTAGGAATGATAAATATTCTTTCACAAGTTGAGAGATGTGTTATTTGTTGTTCCTTTTTCATGTTGTACAAATATTTTTTCCTTTTATAGTTTTCGTTTCTTATTTTCCTTTACTTCCATTAATTAGTATAGTGGATTTGTTTTACATATATGAGGCTAGATTTTATTAGGTGTACTATAAATGTTGAAATCCCTCGGTACAGATTATTCCAGTAAAACTAATATTGAAGTTCTCATTTCTAGTCAAACTAATAGTTATATTGTTTTTAGTCTCTCAGCCCCAATATTTTGGAATATTAAATGTGTTTGCTAACTGTAATGATGTTAATAGATGTACAGAAGGGCATATCTGGAAAAGCAATGGTGCAAGTTAGTGCAAGTAGGTTTCGTCCCAATCTTGTGGTATCTGGAGGTAGGCCTTATGCTGAAGATGGATGGAGATACATTAGGATTGGAAATAAGCATTTCAGTGTAAGTTCAAAAAACCTTCTATATGGCATGATAGAACAAATTTCTTATTATTGAGAAATTGGACACAGTAGATAACCCCTTTGAACTAACCTGAGCTACGCTACTTGCATTGATTAATGGTAATTGAGCAAATTCATGGATTCTGTCCGTCTATGTTAGAACTTCCATTTACTGCTAATGTAGCAATATGCTAAACTAAGATATTTTAGGTGCGAATGTGTCTATTTGTATTTCATCTTTGTATTTTTTTTTTCTTTGATGGGATCTTGGTTAGCACAATATTTTATAACTAAAAACAATGTAGAACTTAAACCTAACTCAATCTGTCAAATTAGGGAAACCCAAAAGTGGATAACACGACCTAACACTTTGTTAGGATAGGTTGTACAGGATTTTGACATCATTTTAAGAAATTGAAATTTATGTCTAACTCAAATTTACAGAATCAGTTTGTAAAGTTAGGATTGCATACAATTATGTATTATAATTTAGTTTTATCTTTAATATATATTACAATAGCATCAATTCTTGAAGGCGTGTTGGATATCTATGCACCAACCTAACAAGGGCGTTGACAGGATATTTTAGAAAAAATTAACTTGAACTCTTAGGGATATTTCTAGAGTAAATTGCTCTAACATCCCATGATATCTTTTAGATTGCACAATAACCCTTCTTTTTGTCTCAACATTAACTCCCTTAATTGTTTAAAAAATGTTATCCTCACACCTCTTATACGTTAAACTAACCCTAAAAGAAAGAGGGTTATCTGCAATTTAGTCTTAATACGGATTCCCTATAATAATGAGTTCTTCACGAAGGAATAGCTTGGAGAAATCCTAGTCATCCTAATTACAAAAAATATAAGAATGAGATGAAAGACAACATAATTCTTTTGTTTAATAATATATTTAATTTGATTTATTCATCAGTCGCTAGGGGGCTGTAATCGATGCCAGATAATCAACCTTGCACTAAATTCGGGACAAGTGCAAAAGTCAAACGAACCTCTGGCAACTTTAGCATCCTACAGGAGGGTAAAGGTTGGCCTTTTTTTGTATCTAGAATTCAGTTGTATATTTGATTTTCTTGATGCATCACTGTTCTAATATAAATATATCAAAACAGGGAAAGATTTTGTTTGGCATATTACTGAAACATGCTACTATTGATGGAGAGCAGCAACAAGGTGCTGATTCCTGGCTTCATGTGGGGCAAGATATACATCCCGATTAAAGCACAAATACCTGCAAAATCATCTCCTCAAACTCAAAAAGTTATATAGTTCATGTGTCTGTATGGCCATCTATAATGTATTTTTCTTCTTTATATGCTGTTATGTGAGAATGAACATTGTAAGAAAAACGCATATTCGTAATAAATTTTGCAATGCTGTATATTGAAAACTGAAAAAAAAAAAAATCAATAAAGAACGTCATGCTACATGAAGAAACATGTTGGCTATCTTTGTTGTATATCTTTTATTTTTAATTTTAATCAAACGTTTTTAAGGTCAATAAAAATACATATATAATTTATCTATCTTAAAATTGACGATAGGGTCAATGTTAATGATTTCAAACTTTAGAAAGATGAAAAACAAAAAATGACCAAAAATTTTATTTTTATAAAAGTTATAAATGTATACATAAATTTCTATTTTTATAAAAATAACCTCTTATTTTTATAAGAGAGGGTTAGGCCTACTGGAAATTATAGGCACAACAAAAGATTAAAAGTGGTCAAGATTAGAATTTATGCTTGTGAATGTGAATCCATTGATGGGTAAGGATACGTGAGTGTATGGATAATGGTTATATGTTGAGATATTCATTGTATGTTGATTATTATTGTATTCTTTTGTGTTGAGCTAGTTCTTATGAAAATCATGGTGCATGTATATGTGTGAGTGATTTTGGATAATGAAATAGTATGTTTTGCTTTTGTATCAAGAGGTATGAATTAGAGCTTGAGATTTGTATTAATTTGTGTTTGGTTGACTTCATGTAATTGTGAGATATGAAAAGATGAATGGAATGGGTTATGATTTATTATAGCTTTGAAGGTGAAGTCTAAAGTATGTGGTTTGGCCTTTTAGTTAGATGATTATAAGGTGATGGGTGTGTCTACTTGTGTATTTAATAAATCTTGAGTTTTGAGCTTTCAATCATGTTATATGGGAAAGAGACTTTTTTTAGCCTTGGTGTGAAAAAAGAGTGACGTTTAAGTGCTACACCTTCTTTGTATGAGAAATGATGTTTTATTTGGTCTTTGACTCGTTGTTGAATATAGTACTCAGTACACAATATGTTGATGTTTTTAATCGTAAGTCCTTACGGAGTAGAAAAGAGGTCCTTTAGCTGCGAGGTGGGACGACGAGCAGACTAGTTTGGTATAATAGGTGTGTGAGGTTAGGTATAAGAGATAAACTGGGTTCTTCAATATGATGTCGGGGTTTATGATGAGATGTGTTGGAGACTATATTGATAAGGATGACATTGATGGTATGATCAAAATATAGTTAATGAGGATGTTGACGATGATCATGGTGTGAAAATAATAATGTTAGAAATGACAAGACGGTAGATAAACATTTATTGTTAAGTTGTACTTATTTATTATTATTATTATTATATATATATATTTATTTTTATTTTTTGTTATATTTTGTCTTAAAGATAGTTTATCCATATTTGTCGTTTGTGTGTTTTATGATAATAGTATGACTTCTAGCTATACGAAAATAGAGGATGCATGCTCTAGATATGTAATACAGATCTAAGAATAAGAAAAAAAAAACTTGATTTATTTAAAATTTTTTGTGTTATAAATTTTAGAAGCAATATAATTAGATTTATTTTATTAATTTCAAATTATATAGTTAAATAATATTTTTATAAAGTTAAGACTTTGTTTTAATTTCATACATTTTAAATATTGAAGTTTTTAATTAATATGGTTTATATGCATTAAGAGTTTTGAAACATCTTCACTTTAAATCTGATAAGAATTTTAAATCATCTTAACTTCTCATTCGTCCCTAGATTGGGAGATAAAATATTCATAAATTATGTTTATATTTTTTTTCTTTCTTTTATCAAAATTTTTATGTCTACTGTCTAAATGTTAGAAAATTTGTGATACCCGAGCACTGACGAGGGTGGGAAATGATCGTCGGTGCAAGAGACACAGACAAGGAACGACTCCTGACAGGCTTCCAGTGGAAGGGGCAGGACACATGGACGAACATACACCGGAATGAGAGAGATCTAGAGACTGTATAGGTATGGGACTATACAGTTGAAAGATAGCTTAAAGGAATTAATTTGGCTACTCATATCAACAAATTCATTTGTTTTTCGGTAGTCTAACCCATAAGAACTCCATTATTAAGCGCGATAAGTTATTTTTATGCTAGTGTTTAATACATTAAAATATGATAAAAAAATGTTATACTATATCTTCATACACTAAAATAATTTTATGAACAAAATTTCCACATTAGCTCAAGAAAAATAAATTTTAGTTGTACATTAAACATATAATTACAATAAGGGTGTATCATATCTTAATTATTTAATAAATTGTTATGTAATTTGTCTTATTTAGTATAAAAAAAAGTTGAATGATATTCTCATTTTACATAATAAACTTTTTGTTTTTTATAGTTATTTCAATAGATAATTATCTAACCTAATTAATAAATAATTAAGAATTGTATACAAGTTCCGTTTCTTGACTTTTGATTCAATGGTTTTTCTGTTTCTGAATTTTGATTTGTAAACATAGAGATCCCTTCTTCAAAACCCCAACACAGGTCAGATCCCTCTTTCTTTCCTTTTCTTTCGTTTTCTGATCTCAATGAAATGAATTGAATGTTTGTCAACTATTATGCGTTGCAGAGAGAGAATTGATGCAGTTGTTGTGCTGAGCATAGGCACTCATGTGCAACTGCGTGTGCAATTACAATTGCAATGCAGAAATCACGTGAAGCTCTTCTCCAAAGAAGAAGAACGACAACAACATCAACCAACGCTAAAACTGCATCTGGGTGTGCAGTTTCCCTCTCTCTGCTTTTTCTTTTGTGGACTCTAATCTTCCTCTTAAGCTTATGGATCAGTCGCAGCCATGGTTACACCCCCAATCCCACAGGTAATCAAATCAATCAATTTCTTTTCTGTTGGCATTAATTGAATGGAATGAATCATACTCTGTTCTGTTTAGGATTAGGAACTGACCCACAAACATCAATTCACCAAATCCTTTTCCTTTAGGATACCAAAACCCTACTAGGTTGTAGGGAATAAGTCACTCCAAAACCTCACAACCTACCCACTAGTTCGTAGGTTGTAGGGAATATTCCGCATGATAACATTCAACTGCAGATGCATGATGCATGATGCATATTCTTATTAGCCAGTTTCTTATCTATGGATGTTGATGGATTTGAAGAATACTCAGTTCCGTTACCGAATTGGGAGGAAGATAAGCTTGGACAGTGTAAGAGCTCTGATTCTGCTAAGAAAGATTTGATCGAAGAAACTATTACTTACATTCCCCCTGAGGCTTTACACTCTGAAGATGCCCAGACCAATGGTTTTGTTCCCGAGTCACTCCCCAACGAAGAAACGCGTGATTATGCTGAACCTGGTGCTTGTAATAAGCAAGATTGTGATACTCACATTACAGAGGTACACGAAGTTGAGAGTTGGAATTCTTCGGCCAGACTTGAAGATCATGTGCAAAAATCTGATCATTTATCTTGGGCTGTGCCTCTTGGTCTTGATGAATTTAAGAGTAGAGCAATTAGTTCAAAAATTAAACCTGGCACTGGTTCATCTGGAAGTGTAATGCATAGAGTGGAGCCTGGTGGTGAAGAATACAATTATGCTTCAGCCTCAAAGGGAGCAAAAGTTTTAGGTTCTAACAAAGAATCCAAAGGTGCCTCTAATATCTTAAGCAGAGACAAAGATAAGTATCTTCGGAATCCATGTTCTGTTGAAGAGAAATTTGTCATTATAGAACTTTCCGAAGAAACCTTGGTAGATACAATAGAAATATCTAATTTTGAGCATCATTCTTCAAATTTAAAGGCTTTTGAACTTCTTGGCAGTATGAGCTTTCCAACAGATGTTTGGCTTTTACTTGGGAATTTTACTGCCTCAAATGTGAGGCATGCTCAAAGGTTTGTTCTTCAGGAGCCAAAATGGGTGAGATATTTAAAGCTGAATCTTCAAAGTCACTATGGTTCTGAATTTTATTGCACGCTAAGTGTAGTTGAAGTTTATGGTGTGGATGCTGTTGAGAGGATGCTGGATGATTTGATAAATACTCAAGATAATATGCTCGCTCCTGGGGATGGTAATACTGACAAAAGGACAGTATCACCCCAGCAGCATCCTCATCCTTCAGAGAGTGAAGATGGTCATCAAAATACTTTTGGGGGGATTAATTCTGATCATGCTTCAGATACCTCTTCTTCTAATCACGAGAGAGTAAACACCATCATTCCTGATCCAGTTGAAGAAACCCGTCAACAAGTTGGCAGGATGCCTGGAGATACTGTTCTCAAGATTCTGATGCAGAAAGTTCGAACTCTAGACTTAAATTTGTTTGTTTTGGAGCAGTATATGGAAGACTTAAATTCTAGATATGTCAATATTTTCAAGGAGTACAGCAAAGAGATGGGACTAAAAGATATACATATACAGAAGATCAAAGAAGACATTAGGAGTCTCATTGACCAGCAGGATTCTATAGTATGTTAAATCTATCCTCAATGTTGTTGTCACGTGTTTAATTCGATAAAAACATTATTATTCATTTTTCAAATGATTTGTTGACCTTGCAGACAAAAGATGCTCGTGATCTCAAATTCTGGAAGTCTCATATTTCCATGCAGTTGGATAATCTAATCAGGGACAATGCTGCTTTGAGGTGAGAGTTTACGAAACAAGTTTTCTGTAGTTTGTATGATATGAACGTAAGAGCTAGTTTAAATTTAGTTATTATTTCACTTTGAAAGTATCTTTAAAATAGTAGAGTAATTGAATATTTATGACAATTAAGGGGAAAGGTTTAGAAGAGTATTAAACTACTCAGTATAGTTACTGTTGAGATAAAAAGAAAAAAAATAAAATTATAAATCTGTCTACCAATAGTCTGCTGTGTAGAATAAAAATTTACAATCATATAACTTGCTGCTTTTAACTGTGTTTTAATTTTATGACTTGATCTGTTTAAACATAGATAAGAATCGGTTTTAGCAAATCAAATAAAAGCAGTGAGAGATGGGGGTAAAAGTAACCTTCATTTCTCCTTATATACTTGCTCTGTGATGCCATTAATTATTCCTGAACGAATGATGCCATTAATTATTTAATTCGTTGGGATCTGATTTATTCCCCTATAATCATTCAGGTCCGAGGTGGATGAAGTCCAGAGGAAACAGGCATCTTTAGAAAACAAGAGTGCGGCAGTGTTTTTCGTGTGTTGTATTTTTTCATTGCTAGTTATATTTCGTCTTTCTCTATATATGGCTACTACTGTCTATAGAGTACTAAGTGTTAATAGAACAGATTACTCTAGGAAATTTTTTGCCCTTAGCTCTTCGTGGTTTCTCCTATTATTGAATTGTATCATTATTATTTTTATATTAATTTTGTGATAGTCCACATTTTAAATGTGTAGTTAACTTGTGCGAGATGCTTTTGCCTCTCCCAATATAGATGTAGAAACTTTTTCAAAGTTTTTTTTATTAATCATTCTCACTTGCATTTACTAAAGTGGCTTTTGTTTTAAACCAAGAACAGAGGAAGCAGTACACTTTACCAAAATATGGTACCGATAATAGTACGAATCAAGGGTGGTATATTCAAATAAAAGCTGTAATGACTTAACAATCTAAACATTACATTACGGGGGCGTTTTTCAGCTAAATATTCAAGTTCAATGGGTTTTTTCGTCCTACAATATATAGTCACGTATCATGGGTTAGATGGCATATGTTCTAAATTAACACTTTGTAACAATTTATAGCTGTTCATTTAGTTAGTCACTCAAACGAACCAGTTAAACGAAAACCCATTCTTTCTTTTGTAGATAACACGTGAAGATGGTCATATTCCTTTAAGTAACTATCGAGTAATACCATCTTCAAGTGAAACTGGCGTTTTCATGAAATAATGTCCAAAACACCAAATCATTATTTGCATATATATAACTTTGTATAGTATATTTCCACCTCATACAATTCCATTTCCACATGAAAGTAACTTGATTCAATCTACATAATTAAAGAGACTGCCCTGTACCCCTCTCCCTCTGTCCTGTTCTCTTTCCCTCCCTCTGTGTGTGTGTGTGTTTTTTCTAATTAAATCCTTAAAAGTTACTTTAAGAACCTACAGATGCTCACGGTCATTGACAACGAAACCCCCCCGCCCACTAACCCTGGCTTTATAAACTCAGTTCACGTACATAATCTCAATCACGCTCATCTTCCAACCTCGATCACAAATCAACTTTTTATCCAAATAAAAATAAATTAAATGCGGACTTCACTAATTTAAAAAAAAAATACAAAGTATAAAATCCATACTAAACAAGCATATCACATTATGCACCAAGGTAAATTTTACACCATTATGGCATCAGAAAATGACACCATTTTACATAAAGTTTATTTGAATAAAATCATGCAACGACCAAATTTTAATATAAACCAAATATAAGGGACAAAAGTTTAACAGACCCACATAAAATAAACCCGTAATTAAGATACTCCCCATATGTTTAGTCCCAGATCCATCAGCGATGGTGTATTATTTCAATCATTACAAAACAAGATACATGGGTTGCATCCGAAAAGAGCAAATTCTAAAAAAAAAAAGAAAAACATTAAAAAAGCTATAATAGAAGTAAAAAGAATATTGAATAGCAAAACATGATAAATGTATTCAAGTCCACCTTGATACCAAACTTCCGGATAATGAGACGAATGCCGGAACACATACTGATAAACTATTGTCTTCTATATACACAAACACTTCCTCACCTAAATATACCACCGGCAGAGACAAAGAATTGGTGAAGGCCGTATCCTCAAAGGTATGAAATGGGGCAGGAGCATCCTCACCCTCCAAAAATGTATCAAAATATTAACTGTCAAGCGATGATCACCAGTCAGCCACATGTCAATATTTGTAACCTGAAGAACCAGGAGGTGCGGGAGGTAACCGATTTGGTGTTCGCCGGCTGCCAGAGTTTGGACCAGAGTTCACATCACCATTTTGTGCAGGATCACTATTATGTCGACTGTGACCATTGGATCCTGATCTTGAAGAACCACTTCTACTAACAGGACCATTGGCGGCTGCATCAAAGGCAGATCTCCAGTCATCACCTGGTCCACTGCTTTTTGGGCTACTCTCTGCAAAACAAATAAATAAGCACACACTTGAAAAACACAGAAGGAACTACCAGTATTAACCAATTATAAAAATAAAAAATAAAAACTAGTTTCAACAAATAAGCCTACATGAATTGAGGTCAGTTACCAGGACAATCAATGTATTAAGATATCAGAGTTGGATCCTTTAAAACAAAGCACTTTACACAACAAGCAATTGGTAAAGGCCAATAAAAAAAATTGTGAATTCTAGGACATTCATAACACTGTTTTGTATGTATTCTACTAAAATTAATAAGTCAACAGTAACCCATCCAAGAAATAGTGAATGTTGATTACGCTCACCCATCCATATGAAAATGAGTAAGAAAACACACACCTGCACTACCATTTGACCAGCCTGAAGCAGCAGCTGCTCGGTTGTCATGAATACTCAGTTGGCGTGTCAATTTTGAAAGAAGTGAGGATTGTTTCTGGATTCTATCTCTTCTGCGCTTAACATTTTGATCTTCCAAAAGTAGCTCCTCAATCTTAGCAGTGCTTTGTGCACTAATCATGGAAACATAATAAAAATGTCAACAAAAAAATATACAAGGTTTAGAACTATTTATGAATACTTGTCATTGTCATTTTCAAAACTACAGCATCCAACTTAATTAGCATGTAAATAAATTAACACTTGAATCAATAATGAACCACGTCTCAGGTTCAGATAGAACCAAAGATTTCCCTTATTAATCATAAAGAAAAATTACCACATCTGAACACATACATACACATATAGGTTAGCATCCTCCACAACTTTAAATTCGGTACATTGTTTCTTAAGATAATTGAATAATTGATAAAGGATTTATTTGGAGAAGTTTATCCATAAGCTAAAATTTAGCTTATGTACAAGTTACAAACAAAAATCTAGAAGAACTACATGAAAGAGTTTCTACAAATTAGCTCAAGCATAAACTGATTTTAAGGAAGAGATGCACAGAAAGACAATAATTATGATGAATCACACAACATTATAATGTTCTATAGTTAAATCATGTATATAGACAAATTATAGACACAAATCCTTCTTAAATGGTTCGCCTGGTTTTCACTTGGATTCCTTCTACTTCTAGATAAGGAGCTAACCTCCGCCCAATATAATCTCCTTCTTTGTTGTATGTCTTCTCTTCGCACACGCAAACAACCTATGGCAAGCCTCTACTATAGGTGCTACTCTACCTTTTTCCTCTAATGCATTCACTCCAAATATTGGCTAGTTTTGTCAACTCATTAAATGCAAAATCCTCATCTCCATTACATTAAGTTTATTCACTTATTGGCATTTATCTACATACACATTAACTCGTTCAATGCAACATCCTTGTCTCCATTATATTATATCTATTCAGTTGTTGGATTTTATCTACCAACATTCAGTTCCACAATGCATTGCAGGTCTGAAGCTGTGCAGCAAAAATATTCCAGAAATTTGGTTAGTCTCATTCCGGAAAATTTTGAGGAATGAAAAGACAATTTAAAGGCATTTTGTAATCTCTTCAGTTCCTTCAAAATCTTCAAGAATGAGACTTGCACGTAATAAATGCAGCAAAGTAAACTAATGCAAGAGAGTAAAAATAAAAGGCAATAACAAATGTCTGAACCTGACAGAGCTATATAACTGATTCAGCATGTCTTCCTTAGCTTTTTCAACTTGACAAAGGACAACTGCCTATAAAACAAGTAACCAGAAAATGCATGAAACGTTAAATGGAAGAGCTGAAAAAAACTATAAAAATAGCAAATGTTCAAAGCTGAATCTTACTTTTGGTACATTAGCAGCTAAACTATTTAATACTGCTTCAACATATCCACGAACTTCTTGTGACATCCACCGGAGTTCTTCCTCGGGATCCGCAGGTCTTCGAGCCATTGTGTCCTGAGACAAGATGAAATATAATATAGCTGGTCAATAATAGCAAGACTGACAAAAAAGAGGTGGTTGGTTCATTTTGCCACCCCTAATTGAAGAACAGTAGAATCATAATATTATTAAACTTGCGTAAGATAAATGAGGCACATTTAAATTTCTAAGAACTAGCTTTAATTTTCAAGCCTAATGAATGCACCATAAAAATGCAATGCGTGTTAATAATGCCTTTAAGCTAGCAACTAACCAAGGAACCATCAGAGAGGCTTTGCCTCATGGTAGATCCACCATCAGATGAGATCCTAATCTGTCCACCCTTTGCTTGTATAACACTATTTATCTTCTTAATCCATTCAACCTTATCAGATGCACTTTCAGCCTTCAAAACAACAGCACTATGTGCTGCAAGATAAAAACACAGTAATTAAAATAGTTTCAAAATTTTGTAAGAAATAATAGCGTGCATGTTCCATTGACTGCTATATTAACAGAGGAATTTACCTTTCAGAACAGATTTATAAGGAACTCTATTGGTAATTTTAAATACAAGGTTGACTTTGCCAGAATCTGGTCCATTGGACTTCTTCTCCTTTGAGCTTTTGGATGGGGGATCATCTTCATCCCCAGCCTCTTCAATGTTACATTCCTGATGCAATTGAAATAGCATGTTTATCAAGGATTAAGATATGCATTGTTCCACTCATTTAATGGCATTATCAAAACCAAAGCCAGTGGTGAGTGACATGTAGTCATGACAAATTAGAAGAACGAAATACGAACTCCTCAATAGTCAGAAGTAAAAGAAAATGGGTAGTCAAAAGCACGATGTATGCATCTTAATTGTAAAAATTCCTTTTAAGGCAAATATGTCCAGAATGTTAATTTGGTACATGTGTCAACTTAACCTTAGTAATAAAACTCCAAAATGTTTGCTTAGACAAAGAGCATATTGTTAAACATCAGCTGTACCAACAAAGTCATCATTGCTTTATTACAACTCATGACTTGACACAGAATGAAATTTTCTGGAAAATTTCATTATCACGTTTTAAATTTCAAAAATAAAAAATATATATTTAAAAGGTTTTAGAAATGGTGTGCAAGATGTCATATTTTAAAGGTTTTATAAATCAGTATATTTCAAATGAATTCCTTTAAAGACTAAATTATAGCATTCCATACACAGTACTAAAAAAAACCAATCATGAGGGAAATTTTTTGACGATCACTTAAACAAGCCAGCCATGTGCAGGGACCTGCAGCATCTATTCAGGCAAATATAATGAATTGCAGAGTTGAGACTTCCATCATAATTTGTATGATACACAGACAGTACTCTAGAATTTATAAACCATGATTTTATATGAATAATTAATCAAAGTAGTCCTTACCTCCAATGTAATAACACCACGAAAATGTCTTTCCTCTTGTTTTTTTGTATACCCAAGCTGTGGAGTAAAAGGTTAAAATCGATACTACACAGTAAATTAATTAAAAGAAGCAAATTATAATTTCATATCTGAATGAAAAGAAAAGATCAATCACAGATTCAAAAATATGATAAACAGTTGAAATCTACAGGAATTATCATAATTCAAACATCAATGACAAGTTTTAAAGCGTTACAGCTGTTACTTGTTAGAATATTTATTTTATTAAGCTGATAGTCTTATTAGGCCAGCTTATAAAAGGATTACTCTACTCCAACTCCTAATTGTTATTTGTTAGTATGTATAGCTTCAATATCTTCGCAGACTATTTGTAGGATACCCCTTTAACAGAACAAACAGCAGTTCCTGCTTTGCATTATTCACATATTATAGTTATACATAGTATCTCTATTGTTTTCCATCTTTTCTACCTCAATCCCGTACTTTGAACACGGTATTAGAATGATCCCATCAACAATTTCCTTCTGCAGTTACAATTACTCTGCCTCATTGCAAACCTACAACACTCTCTGGCTTACACTCAGTGGCCGTCTTAACATTTTCAGGCAGTTTCTTTGACACAAGCTAAAATGGTATTGCAGTTGCTCCCATTTTGATCAAGCACAGGGCTGTTAAGCCTATTCCCTTTTCTTGTCTGAAACTTACTGGTTAAATAATTATAAAGCTACTAAAACACCACCACAAACTTAATATCACTACATATCCAGCCATCCCCTATTGCCTTTTGCTTCAACTTTAACACCCATAAGCTTGCCTCATCTAATTTCTTACTCGGAAATTACCACAACTCATAAGTTAAACATTACATATTCATCTAAAACCATGAGATTACTTTTAGGTCATTGAGTCCACATTATATTAAGATTATTTTCTTTCAGTGACCCTATTTGTAAGATGCTTACAGGCTTCAAGCCAAGAAAATTTAGATTATTTTCTTTAAGTGTTTGTATAACAACAAATGTCATATCAGATTTGATATAATAAAAAGTATCTGTTCTCTTTCACTCTCAGCTCATAATCTTCCTTTCCTTAATATATTTTTTCACCCAACAATTCCAGCATTCTCAAACATGCTCCTTATTTTGTGTTTCCGTTGGAAGTTCACTACCCTCATAGTTATTCCTCAGAACTTACAACGAATTAAATAGACATTTTACAGTCAAAAAAGCACTTCGAAAGGAAAATTCATTGTAGTCCTTTCTATATCTTTAATTCACATATTCTAAACAAAATTTTATAACTTGGAACACTCTTTACTGGGCTTTAAGTTAAACGATCTTCAGTGTCCATCTTTTCTTCATATCTTGCTGGTTACAAGGGCTTTTCCATCTTAAATTGCATGCAATCTACTTTAACCGGGATCTAAATTTCACATACCTTCCAATGGCAAGTTTGAATATGTATATATACATTTGTTATGTAGAGAATGATATAACCCTCAAACAATTTGGTTCAACACCACCACCACATTGTTAGTATCTTTCCATAACACCTGACTACCAGATACTTTCCCAAGTTTCCAGAACATTACATCAGTGTGATGTTTTAGAGCACCAAGCCATCTTAGATGTTTATAATTTAACATCTAGAAAACGTAGCCATGAGTCAAAAGACTAGCATGTCAATTAGAAGAAAATGAAATTAGATTTTATAAAAATAATAATAAAAGCCTCCATGTAAACAATTTAATAACTTGGCCAATACAACTTACTAACCTTTCCTGTCTTCTCATTTAGCACAAACCATCGCCTGCTCCAACCATTAGTTTTAGCACTTTTCTTTAACAAAAATCCTGTAAACAACAACAAAAACACACACACTAGATTTAGCTTCTTAATGATTTTGAAATATAAAGTTCAGCAAATTCAAATTTCCAAATCCATGCATTATTAGGGAAGATTAGGCTTAGCTCCCATACCAGTCTAGGTTAATTAGCCAAAGAAACAGAGTTGACAGAGCTTTTAGAGTTAAGTTCATTTATGAAAGCCAGTCATTCAGTATCGTTTCAGAATAGCCCAGGTTTAATAGGAGTTGGGTTACACAGGAGAATGGCAGATCGCATGTCAAGAACATGTATTAGTCATAGGTACAGTTTCCTGTTGAAGAGGTGAGTGCAGTCTAAGTGTTAAAACACTAAACATATGGTTTACTTAACATTGTGTTGTATTATTTATTATTATATACACATATAATTATTATATTATTATATGTTATACATTATCCTTTATATAATATATACATATAATAATGTTATAATACTTTTAACATTTTTTGGTTATAGAATGGCCCACTACTCTAACCCAAAAAAAAGTATAGGTGAGGTGGAAGTGGCTGCTGAAATGAAACAAAGAAAGAGGCTAGGGTTTATTTGGGTAAGAAGGATGATTCGGAATGCATCCACATTGGGGCATCCTCCACCCCCAAATAGTTCAATAATTGTATAGAGGTTTTTGCTGCTTTTTTTTTCATTTTACTCATTATAATATTATATTAATGACAACACTTATAATAAAATAAAATATACTGTACTGCATAAATCCCAAATCAAGTAAGTTTCCAAGATGATATACAATTTTGTCCTGATAAGTCCAGGAGCATGCTGGCAAAATTCAGAAAAAGTACCTATACAAAATACCAACCTAAGAGAGTGCCAAACAGAAATTTGGGATTACAAGACATTTCTGTCAGCAAACTGTAGTAGCATATAGAACAGGACATACCTGCTGTTATTTCTCCTTCGGGACCCGCGGTCTTTAAACCCGAGCCTTCTTGCCCTTCTTTCTCTGACTGACCAGATTTGTCTTTTTCCTTCTCTTTCTTCTCCTCCTTCATAGACTTCATGCTTCCACCAGTTTGGGGACTACTGGCCTACAAGTTAAAAATAAACAGTTTAAAAATTCAATAAGTCACAAAAGGAAGAGTAAAATATAAATCAAATAGATTAAAGTTATAAAAGGAAAAATTATGTTTTAAAATTTATATATGTTGAAATAAAAGAGAAAGCGGCACAGGCTGAAACCCAAATTTGTATAGAACATATAGGATTAAGCATTTAAGAATAGAAAAATACAAAGAGATGGACCTAAGCTCGTTACATCTAACAATATACAACTCCTTGGTTACAGTATAAGACCACCTACCCGGTTAAGTATAGATTGTTCGGCATCTTGTCCTTTTTTTGAGGATCGCCCCCCCTTAAGCTCCTCCTCTCGTCGTTGCCTTTCCATCCTAATGTGAATAGCATAGAATAAATAGATCAATAATGACCTCACAAATTTAAATTTGGGAGACAACTAGACATATAGTATTACAAATAAGCAAAAAATAAAAAGAATTTCACGGTTAACTATGCAACACTATTCAACAGAACAATCAAATGAAAAAGGGCATGTTCCAAAACAATTGTTCTTGGTGAACAGGACATTGGACATAGATCCTGTTTAAAAAATTTCCAACCAACAACTTTTTACTGTCAAGATAAGTGCAGTTTGGCTTGGTAGAGCCTAAGGACACATGCCCGAAGAAGATATGGGACAAATCCATAAAACATAGACCAAAGATGAGGAGATTTTACTATAGAAGAACAGGACACAGAGAGCACCCAAGATCACACTAGTCAAGAAATTTGAACTTAAATGTAACTTTTGAATTTAAAGAATCCCAACCAACTTTAAATTTAAAGTTCCTATTTTTATTTTTGAAATAGCTTTCAAGCTAAAAGGTAGGTCAGGTTCCACAAAAGATGGAGCCCATAGGAGAACTGAGGCACTCTAATTTAAAAAAAAATGCAAAGGGATCCAATGCAATTCTTTGGTTTCAGCATAACTTGGACATTATGCTTCAAAAATGGAACCCTAATCAAATACCTCGTGCTTTGGAAAGGTAAATGTGCTTCAAGTGTCCTAGTGGAAGTTTCTCTCAAACCAGTTAATGGGACATGACCCACTCCTTCACCAAGGAGAATCTTGTGGAGGAGTATTCATAAACCCCAAAATGTTGGCACTTAGAAAGATAAATAGACAAGGATAAACAGTATGTACAATAAAGGGGATAATCAAGTTAACTGTAGATTATAATCAAATGCTAAACCACCGGAGGAGTAATCAGAGGAAGATATTAGAATTTGGTTGGAATAAAATAAAAATTAAGATAGGTAGTCCGTGGTGGGCATGAATTGAGTGGAAAGGGGAATGATATAAGAGCTAGGGCCAGAGATTATGTGCACATGCAAAACTCTAGATTTATCTTTTATTTTCTGCCTTTTTCTTTTCCCTTTGGAAGAGTTAGTGTGTCCATTGCTTATACCCAAAGAAAAATAGTTTATAACAAAATGACAGAGTGTAGGGAACAGATCCCCAGTGAGAGGATCTAGATCCATTCAAGAAAAATCTAAATTACCTCCTTTGTACCAATCGAATGAAGTGTTGTGGTGGAACAAAAGCACGTTCCATATCAACTAGTGCAACCACCATTTTCTTCGATTCATTCTTAAACCCTTCCAGAGCAGAAGTTGCAATTGCCACAACCTTAAAAGATTTTTAAATAATGTTATATAAAGAAAGGGAAGGTGCACTCCCACCAAGGGATACCTTAAAGAATAAAAAATGTATAAAGGAATGATTGACAACAAGGAAAAAGACTCAAATTTAACATAATAAATCAATGAAGACATCAAGTAGAGAATGAAAAGGAACAATAAAGTACCATACCTCTCTCTTGAAAGGTGGGTATCTTCCTAAACCAGGTGTAGCATTGGCAGCAGATGAAACAATATCTATCAGGACACGATGTACCTGGAGCATATGGTAATGGAGAATCCCATGAGTAAAAAGTATAACAGAAGGAACACAATGAAAAATGCAGTGCCGCCATTAACTGCAAGTAATGTAGGATTTCTTATAGGAACTCATTTCGTCTGATACAGACAATGCAGACTAGCATTACCACTTATTCCAAACCCATTCTCTCCGATTCATGCACTAAACTATTCTAGCCTCAAAGAATCCTTTAATCCCATTTCTTTCCGAGAGCATTTAACCTCCCATAATTTCTTTCAAGACATCCTGATGTGTTCTATATATGATAACATGAACATTCCTTTGAACTCCTATTCTGCCCTCCTCCATAATAGTGGTCTATCAATTGACTTGAATTACAATCATGTGGTTTACATAAAAATGATGTAGTGATCATTCAACATGTGGAAATAAGAACCTTGGAAACCCCACGCCAAAATCTCATGCTTCCGGTGAGGGACTGAAGTCCCATACCTTGCAATTGGATCCACAATACAATGTACTTTGAGAGGAATCTCAAAAGCTATTAAAGGAATCCTTTTCAAATTACAAAAAAATTATAGTTCTACTACAAGTAACATGTTTTCACAATAGGTCGAATGAGTACATCCAAATGGAAGGGAAAGAACAAAGAATATAGACACTAGATCAAAACTTCAAACCTAAATGACAAACCAAATGATCATACAAAGAAAAACACTTCAAGATATAAGGAACAAGCAACTATCATTTAGAAACTCAGCAGAGTAAAGAAGGTTAAAAACATATTTCAAGTTCATTCTACACATTAAAGCATTACCTCATCAACACAAAGACGTGATGGTTCTTTCGCAAGCTCTAGAACACCTTTGATCAGAGATCTCAATCCCTTTTCAGGGGAAATAAGATAAGGCTGATAACCATCTGCTTCTAACACAATCTGATAACGGACAAAAGGGATAAGCAACAGTAGTAACATCCCCTCCCCCAAAAAATAAGGGGACAACGATGAAAAAAAGTACTGCAGAAGAAAGATATCAACAAAACATTGGTCCAAAGCTTACCCTCTTCACATTGTTGATATCAAAATGCCTATCTAAAGGTAATTGCTTCATTCTATCAGGAAATCTTCCCTCAAAACAAGAAACAATTTTCCAACCAGATCCCTGCCAGATAATTTAATCGTATATAAAACAAGGCCCAAGCAACAAATTAATTACTCATTAACATAATATGGAAAAAAAAATTAGTCCCAAATGCTGAAATTTCAAAAAAATATAAATCACTGATCAATTAATCATATTTCTTCATTTATTTCTCCATCATTTAGTAGATATCTCATTCAAAATATGATTTTGTAGTATTTGTCATGACAATTCAGAATTGGTATGCCCTAAGCTAGTATGCTGGACCAGCTTCTTCATGCTCACTTTACAAGTGATTGGAAAGGAAAAAAACACTTGGTACCAATATGGGTAAATGGGATTTTTGGTTGTTTGTATGGTTGGAAAGGAATGTTTGCATCTTCAAGAGTACATTTTTTCCATCATATCTTATTTTTAAAGAACTGTGAATTGTGTATATGGCTTCTCTTTCATATGCAGCACATGGTTCACAAAACAGATGGGACAGCTCCTAGCAGACTGTTTAGTTTTACAGGACTTCTGTTTGTGTCATTTTATTGGCTTTATTTAATTAGTCCGAAGATTCGTTATCCTCCATCTTGTTTGTCCAGTTTTATTTTCCTATTTTTAATACAACTCTCATTAAAAAAACGCAATAATAATTCACACTACACAAAATAGCATCATAGCAAATAACAAATATCACATGTAAACTAACTAGCCAACTACATTTTTATCTAAAGCACCATAACAATAATTAAGAAAATTGAATGCAAGTTAATCAGTTATGCTCTCTCTTTCTCAGCTTTAAAACCTCTTGAGCTAAAACATTCTAAAACTAAATTGAGCCCGTAAAATATGGTTTATTCAAGAAAATGTGACATTAGATACTTATATACAGAATATGAAGCTACAGATTATTCTAAAGAAAAAACATCCCAATAGTAACTAAAATCAAAATAAATAAAATTTAATTAAATGTAAGAGTCAAGACAGTAAACCTCGCCACTGGTGATGTGCTGTAGGAACTTATCCTCAAATTCACGGCAAAGTTCTAAGGCTATAGCACGTGTACCCTCTGAAGTGGTAACCATTGACTCACCAAGCCTAGCCAATTCATCCTGAACTATCTGAGACTTCCCTTGTAACCTTAACAATATCAGTAAAGTAAAGATTAGCAGAGACCAGCTACGCATATAGTAGACAAAATTATGAAAATTAAAAACACGAAAGACTTTACATGAAAAAAGTAGGAAGCACGGATCTATTGTCCACCAATAAGTTTTTCATTACTATAAACAAGAACCAACTCAAAACAACAATACTTATAATTAAACGAGAAAATATCACACTGCACTACATATAACTTACCCAGAAAGAAGGTTAGGAAGCCGAAGCTTCATACGATTCTGAATTTGCTGCCCCAGGGCATCCACTAAAGCTATCCTTCCAAGCTTACTTTGAGGAGCTCCTGTCAATATGGACTTGAGGGTTTCACTCTCTGCTCTCCATGCAGTTTCTAAAGAATTTTCAGAACCAGCAGATCCAGATTGTGCCGTAGCTATTGAAACTGATTGACCAATCAATGCAACCCAAGGGATATCTGCTGTTTTTGGAGGACCCTGATTCAATAAGAGAGCTTGTACAGCAGCAAGTGCTTTTTGGTCTGAAGCAGCTTGATCTATTTTACTAATAACTCCAATGGTCCTGGTACCTATGAATATATGTTTTCGCCTATTTAGACAATTAACAATGACAAAACTACCTAATAGAGACTAGAATCAAACAAATCCTCATAAATTCAACAAGTTTTACAAAACAATAATCCTAAAAAGAACCGTGCAAACAGTCTACCTTCTCCATCATATTCCTTTGCGTATCTTAGGGCTCGAGATGAAGCAATTTCGGGTGCTTGAGCTGCAGGTACAATAACTAGCAAAATGGCATCATTATGCTCGGCATATTCACTAACCTATGCAACGATCCCAATAAATAACATTAGAATCTCAAAGCTGTTCAACGATAACAAAAAGCAAGATGATTGGGAATCAATTTGTGAAATGTAGTACACTAGTTACCATTGACTCATCCATGATGCGTTGATCCAGCCCAGGTAAATCGACCAATTTAAGAGGTGGTGCTGGGAAGATAAGATGGTAGAAAGAATGTTAGTATTGTAGAACGTTTTGTTTGAAAGAAAAAAACAAAAAAAAAAGTTCAGGGCATATAACTGGAGCCTGTGGTCATATGATATCATAACATATTAATTGCATGCAGCAACACGAAACTCAAGTTTTCACATGGCTACTGTAACTCAAGAACTATTTTCATCAAACAAACCTCATTCTGTGGCTACGTATGGATAATCCAAGAAGCCATAACAAGTTATGATGTCAGGCAATTCACCTTCTCAAAGCTTTATAATTCTATATAATCGCACAACCTGAAGATGGTAAGGTGACTAAAAATCATCAACCAACAACAAACCTGTACTAGTGCGCAGCTTCAAATAAATTTGATCTCGACTCTTGCCGGAGGAACCCTTACTGAGTCTATCCTGCAACGAGTGCCTCAAAGCACCTGCGGTAACGTAACGAAGCACGCATATATGTTCGTCAGTAAAAAAGAAGAAGCAGATTGTACAGATCAGGTACTTCGGCGCTTCTAGTTTGAAAAAGAGAATAAGAACTGACTTGCGGAGACTTGCTGAGACTTGTTGTCAATCTGCAATATGATGGATTTGCTGCTCAACGAAGTGTCTCGCTGCAGATCAATGCATATAGGGGCCCGAGTAGCTCCGTTTTCACCAGTAGGCTGCAGAATAATACAAAATTCAACATTCAGTTTCACAGTTTCGGCTGCGTAACAGAGTAGGGTTTAAGAATGAGTTCAGAGTTGAAGTTACCAGAACGGGATGTCCAATCAAACTGTTGAGAGCTGCGGATTTACCAGCACCCTACAAAATCGGAATCACTGAGTAGTGAAGAAAGCGACTACATACGAGAAGAGAAAAGTGGAGAAACAGAGACTTACAACATTGCCGAGTGCAACGACGTTAAGAAAAGTGGACGGTCTTCGGGAATTGGAGGAGGAGTTGGATTCATCGACGTCCTCGTCGGCGAGAAGCGCCGACGCCTGGCGCATCGAATCGGCAAGCTCCGACAAGTCCTCGATCGCCGCCATCGATGAATCGGTCGATCAGCAAATCGTAAACGAAGAAGCTTAGCGGAGGAATAGAAGGAACACGCTCTCACCGTATAGGGATCGATCGGAATCGAACCCTAAATCAGAGCTTGAGAATCAGGATCTGGACCAAGGTGTGAATCAGATCTCTGAGTTTCTCTCTCTAAGACTCAACAAGTGGGGTTTCGTCTTTACTATATTGAACTTTGATTCAGAAATTTCAAAAAGCACACGCTCTTTATCTCTCTTTCTCTTTGCGTTTTGAAATGGTTAGTTGTCCCAGTCGTCTTGTCCTGCTTTTTATTTTGAATCCTGTTTTGTTTCAACCTAATTAACTTTTAATTCACCGCCCAACGTCTCTTCACCCCTACATATGGTTTGGTTCAATTTATCATTCTAGGATTTTGATATATTACCTATGATGGTTATAAGAAGAAAAAAAATTAAAATTAAATTATTTTTCTTTCATTTTTTCAGCTAATTTTTAAAAAATAATTTTGACAAGAAATATATTTAGATTATAAACTAAATATTTATCACATTCAACATCATTAACAATTTTGCTAGATATTTAAAGAATTAGTCAAGATATTCAAGGGTATTAATCAAAACAAAATTAAAGATAACTTATATTTGATTGCACAGTGATGATTTTCTATTTTCGGAAATGATAACTCAAAAAACTTTTCTAAAAGTATTGCACAGTTTCACATTCAATTTCAAGTTGTTTTATTTTTTCGAGAATTTTGATTTAATACTTATTTAATTAATTATGATTAAATGATATAGATTTTTTATTAATTAGACTAGTATAATCATGTTTTTTAATTTAATTCAAAGTGTAATGGTTTTAAGATTTCACAATTATGACAAAATTAATATGCAATATTTCGTTATACTTTCTTCTTTTGATGTGAATCTCAATGGTATATTTATTTCCAACAATTATATTTTTGTGTTTTTTTATATAAAGATGAAATGACACGTAGAAAATGAAAAATAGAAAAATAAAGAAGATATAGATGAAGATGAATTAAAATTATCAGTTTATTGTAAATTGCAATAAGATAATTGTCATAACGATTTTATGACAATGTTTTTATGTTGATTTATTTTGTTATATGAACTTGATTTATAACTTTTAATTTTATAAAATTAAATTATCATAATTGTGAATATATTGATTTATAAACTAATATGTATTGAAATTAAATATTATTTTTTTCATAATTCACATTATGTTGTGATAAAACATAATTTATTTTATAAAAGTATTTAATTTACTGTGTGATTTTGATTTTTTAATATTTTTACTCAAATAAAAATAGAACAAAAGCTTGTAATTAACTATGGATCTTGTTTTAACTAATTAAAAATACAGTTGGAAAATAGTCTTGTTTTTTTTGTCATATTTTCTTTCGGAAGAGTTTTCTTTTAAGCAAATATTGCACTGTAATTCAATTTTTGTAACTCTAATTTTGAATGTGTCCATTCTTCACTAAAATGAACGTATTTTCACTCAAATTATTTATTTTTTTCTTTTGGTTAGTTTGTCTAATTATATGTGTTTATAAATATAAAATTGCTTTTTATACTTTACTTGTTTGTAATTTTGATTAAAAGAATGATATTATACTGTAGTATATGTTGATATTGATAAAATTTATATGAAATTAAAATCTTACCTATATAACATTTTTAACATTTATTTTGTAACAGTTTCGTTAACTATTTAAGTCATAAATATTAAGAATCAAGTAGTGAAAAATTGAAAAAAAAAAATTAATCCACTAACATTTATTAACATGTGACATAAATTGTAATAAAATTATCATAATTTATAATTTGTTAGTATTTAGTAATACATACTTAATACTAGGTTTCTTATGAAAAGTTATATTTCGTTTCTTTAGTGATATTTCATTTCTTAAATATCTTTATAAATTAACGTGTGATTTATATATTGAATTTGGATTATTTAATGACGAGCAATAATCAACTTTTTATATTAAAAACCTATTTTTAATAACTTATGATATGTGGTTTGTGTTACAAATCTTACATTAATTAAAAATAAATTAATTTTAAATATATATAAATAAAAACTTAATTTTATAAATCAATTTTGTATGATTAAATTAAGTTTAAAGTGAATTTCTTAAAATTAAGAATTAGAGTATATCGTAATAAGATTTATATTTGTTTAACATATCATTCATATATTTCGAATCATTATCAAACTATTCAATTTTATAAAGTTGAATTAAACTTAAAATCTATTTTTTAACCATTTTTTTTTATAATCTAGTATGTAAGAATAAATACATAAACATTAAAGTTAATAACATCGTATTTTGAACTTCTTGTAATTATTTGCATATGTATATATATTTTTATTTATGTAAGTATGAAAAATTTTAGTATAAAAAAAATATTAGTGTAGCTTTTAGAATAAGTTTAAGGATATTATGCTTTAATTAACTTTTGTACGGGTTTATAAGTTGTTTCGTGTCCAATTGACCAAAGGTAGATGTTTTAAGTTAATTTAAACACATTTATTGATACACTTGCGTGCCCTCATTTATATAAACCAAAATGATGTAATACAAAATGTAACGAAATGTTGTAGTCTACCTACAAAGTTTTGTTTATATTTTGCATAATAAACTATCGAAAATAAACGAAAGAAAAAACGCAGGTAAAATATAATCATATAGAGTTGTAAATTATAGTTACTTAATAAGAAAAATAAATAAACCTATTAAATTTAGTCCCTTTGATGGTAAGCATAATGTGATATTATTCCTATCGTCAAATTTGAATCAACCATAGAAGTTTAAAATATATTTTTTTGTTAAGAATAATAAAAATGCATAACCAGGTTATCAGGATATGATAATGAAATTATTTACTGAAAATAAAGTCCCAGAAATATCATTACCATCTCACATCCCTTTCAAGTATAAAAAAAAAATACGGTGTATTTTTTTAATAAACATAAAGAATTATTATAAAGTTATAAGCCAATTAGATAGTCAATTTGCTTGTGTTATTTCTAATCTGAATAACTCAAATTTTTCTAAGTTTAAGTTAAAAACATATTTAACTCAAGTAAAATAAATTAAAATTTTAAGGACTAAATATGTTTTTAGTTCCTAAACTATCAAGCGATTTTTGGTTTTTTTCTTTTCAAAAAGTTTGTTCATTTTTGTTTTTTTTAGTTTTGAAACCCATATTTATAGTCCTTAAAATTCAACGGTGTTAAGTTTTCTGTGAGGTGACAAACAACAAGCCATGTGTGATGCCACCTTTCCTGTTATCGTGTGTCATGTTACTTTTCTTTTTCAAATCAGATTAAGTGATTACCACGTTTTGGTTTCTAAAATCATATTAGGGGTAGATAGTTTTTCCAAAATAATTAGGGTTCTTAACTTATCTTTTTTTCAATTGGGGAAAAGTAGTTCTACTCGAAGCAAAGCAAAGAGTTTAAGCAAGGTGGTCGTTGCAGTGGTCGTTGCGATGGTCGTGAAAGAAACGGTGGTTGGGAAAGACAGGCGTAAGCAATCAAATTATTGGTAGAAGCTTCAGATGCATAATATCTGGATGACACTGAAGAATAAAGAATGACAAATGATGATGATGGGTTTGGTATTGAGAATGATAGGGTGGATCAAGTTCGTAGAAATATTAACCAGTTTTGGATAGGTGGAATAAAATAAATAAAAAAAAAGAAAAGTGCGAGTAGAAGAAGCAATGTTGGGGAATGTTCATTTATAATGAATGAAGAAGTTGGACAGCATGACATCAATGAAGAATACAATAATGATGAATTAGATTCAAATCTAGATAATGATGATGGTGTGAGGTTGAAAAGGGGCAAGTTTCGAAAGTATAAACAAGATGATATGAACAAGAGCTTCAAATTCAAATTGGGGATGGAGTTCTGTTTATTAAAAGAGTTTAAAAATGCACTAATGGAGCATAATGTTTTAAATGAAAAAGAGGTAAAGTTTGAGTAGAATGATCTCAAAAGAGTGAGGGCAGTTTGTAAAAACAAATGTGGTTTTCTTGTTATGGCTAGCAAGGTAGGAGGCAAGGAAACATTTAGGGTCACTGGTTAGACATCACAAATGTGGAAGGGTTTTGGAAACAAAAGAGCAAGTGTACACTGGATTGCACAAGTATTAGTAGACAAGTTTGTAAATGTGGATAACATGACAGTGAACCAAATCGTTGATGACATTAAAAAGTCATTCAGTGTTGGAATAACTGTCAAGAAAGCTGGAAAAGCCAAGCAAATTGCTTTGGATTCTTTGGTTGGCGATGGAGAACGATAATATGGTCGTCTATATGATTATGTGGGTGAATTGTTAAGAGTGAAGGCTGAAACCTTTGAGATTAAAGTCAATCAACCCCAACCCCAAGCTAGTACCAATTGAAGTTTTAGTGTAGCCATAAGTTATTTTTAATGTATTTTGCAAGTCACTGTCACCCACTTAGGGAACAATAGTAGTGGGTATAATGACTTTTTATCATCTACCAGCACATGCTTTATTGAATTTTTGAGTTTCACCCCTAACAAGGATTGATAAGGCTAGTTAAAACATACATTTCTCCTAATAAACTTCAGAATTAAAACAACTGCAATGTTGTTGCTCCCATTTTGTAAATGATAATCTAGCCTTATAAATAGTTCAATGTGTAAATGATAATAGTTGTCGTACAGGTATATACTATATAATCACTCTTTAATAGTAACTGTACCAACCAAGTGTGATACAACTAAAAAACATATACAATGTGAGAACCAAAGTTTAACTTGGTACACTCTCAATTTTAGCAGCATATGCAAATTAAAGACCCTTACATTTGCTACAAATAAACTAATTCCCTTCGTCAAATAACAAGCATATTTGTGTTTTGTCAAAGTTAGAATTTAACATTTATCAATGACAACATTAACAACATCAAGAAAAATTTGGAGATAAACTTAAGTACCAAATTTTATTGAACCATGACTCTTAATTACAATTCATCTCGAACAAAAACATAATACAAAAGAAAAATGTTAACGCCCATAAAGAAACAAACAACAACAAAATCATTCTCCCAACTTTCTTCTCTTGCTCTAATTTCCTCTTCAGCTTGTCGTTCTTCTTCCTTAGATCCAGTACAAGTTTTTCATTTTCCAAACACATTTCAACTTCTTTACGTTTTATTTCAAAGCTTCCTTTAATTTTAGAAACTCCTTCATCAACCCATTCAAAGTAGTTACAACTTGAATTACTCTGCAATCAAAATTACACACCATTAATAAAAAAATCAGCACATGAACTAAAGGATTTGGTCACTTACTGCCAAATTTCTACATCTACAAAATAATATTCATTTGTTCTTCAAAGTACTTACCTTCAAAAACAACAATGTTTCCCCACAACCACACAATTTTGATGGTAATCAAGAAGAGGATCCACAACTTTACTACTTTCTCGAACCAATGGTCTTTCACGTGCAACCAATTCCTCTATTGTCACCTTTTGTTTCACTACAACAATGAAAACCAAAATAAATAACCTATATCAACTTACTTCTCACTATTCCCACCAAAACCCTATATCCCCAATCCATCTATTCCCACGAAGAAGACCAAAACAAAACGTATAACTTAAATAAACTTCCTTCCTCAACAAGACAGACTCCAACCTTCATTTGTACAACTTTCTTTGAAGCTTCAAATGTGTTTTCTTGTTTGTCCCCAATTGCATACATAACACACTTGCTTAAAATCTCATTTCCAAGAGATGACGAAGTTAGGTTTAACCAAGCAATAGACAATGCACACACTTAACATACTTAATCTGATTTGAAAAATGAAACAATCAATGTGACACACAGTAAGCACTGAAAGTAGCATCACACGTGACTCGCCACCTCATAGAAAATTTAATGTCGTAATTTTTTAAAGACTAAAAATACGAATTTCAAAACTAAAAAGACAAAAATAAACAAACTTTTTGAAAATGAACGAAATTCAAAATCGCTTAATAATTTAAGGACTAAAAACATATTTAATCTAAATTTTAAATATAGGAAGTAAATTATTAATAATCATAAGAAATTATATAAGATTTTTATTGAAAGAAAACCGAGGGTGAGAAAAGGTTAGGTTACGGGGGTTATTTATTTATTCAGAGAATAAAAGAAGAAGGAAAACTGAGAGTGGGTTGTGTTTGGTGCAGAGAAGCGAAGCGAGTGAGGGCGAGAGAAGTAGAGAATGTTCAAGAAGGCGGTGGAGGCGAAATCTCACCAGAGGCTCTCTGGTGCGGACAGAAAGAAGCTTAGACGAAGCATTAAGGACAAATTCCAGAGGGTTTCTGATTCCGACTTAGACGCCTTGCTTCCTCCCAAGGTAAATCAAATTGTTCGCTTCTTCTCATTTCCATGATTTCTTTTAACACACACCAGTAATTAACAGAGTGATTGAGCAGGCAGAAATTGCAGTGGCCAAGTTTCAAAACCGTGTTCATGTGTATGCTGTGGAGGGAGGCTTTCCGATGTTCTTCGACGTTGATGGTCGCGGCTCTGACATATTCCCAACAGGTTTTCTTTCGTTACCTTTTCTCAGTATTGCGAATTCGAATGATAAATTGAAACTACATTCAGAATGATTTGGCGCAGTTTATGCACTGTGGATTGTCCCTGAGCTGCTGCCTGCGTTCGTGCTCAAGGGTGGTGAGGTTTCCCGGTTTGTTATTGGAGGCGCAGACTTGATGTTCCCAGGTATAACGGTGCCTCCCGAAGGTCTTCCTTCGTTTCGGGCAGGGGAGCCTTGGGCCGTCAAAGTACCCGGAAATCCTGCTCCTATTGCAGTATGTAACATGCATTGCTTCATTGTAGTGGCTTCAGTTTAATTTCCTTGCACTCATTTCTTTTTTTATACTTTCAACTAATCACAAATCAATCGTGCTGGCTTTTAAGGTTGTTATTGCAACATGTTTTGTGTGTGGATGACACGGAACCTTTACATTGTCGGTTCATTTAATATATACTATTTCCTGTACTGTACTTGTTCCTGTCATCAACATTCTATAGGTTTACGTGTAAACTTAACCTTCGTTGATTCTCTTGAAGGTTGGTAGTACCACCATGAGCAGCGATGAAGCACTGAAAGCTGGATTGCGTGGAAAGGCGCTAAGAATAACTCATTACTATCGTGATTTGCTTTGGCAAGTATAGCTAGAGAGAGCCTGTTGAGCTTTTTGTTCAGTTCAACTATTAAACTGAATCAATCTCGTTCACTGGATTTTCAGGGAATCTCCCGAAGGCTGTTATGTGCCTAATGCAGGTTTTTTCGAAGATGTTGTGTTTGAGGATCCTTCTTCGTTACAAGCTTCTTGTGATTCCGATTCGACTGATGTTTCTGGTGAGACATCAAGTGATCAGCAGAACAACCAAAAAAGTGACGGAGTGGTGGAATCTCTGGATGTGAATGAGTTACAACATGATTCCGCCTCTGGATTGATGTCACCGGATCATGGTGAAAATGGTGCTGCAACTGGAGTAACCGAAGGCATGGCCGATTTGAAGTTACCGGATACTGCGTCTGGTAATGACCCTAACGACCAACAGACTCTATCAACTGCAGATATAGATTCCCTGTTAGATAAGTGCCTTCTTCAAGCTTTGCACACAACAGTGAAGGACAAAGACCTTCCATTGCCTGGAAGCACTCTATGGTGAGTCTTTCTCTCTTTGCCTCTTGGTTTACAAAGTTGAACCATTTGAAATAGATTGGCCAAAAAATCTTGCAAACAAGGAATTTTAGTTGACAATTCGTTGTGGTTTATATATTTTAAAAAGATAGTTCGCTCAGTAACAACACTGATACCAAAATATGATCTACGTGGAGTACACTTTACATCATGTGAACTTTGGTAGTGATTTTTCAAGATCTCGATTTTTATACTGAGCTGGGGGCATTTAAGCTAAACTTGAAAAATTAGCTCAGGACAGAAGTGTTGAAAAATTAAGTTCCGAATTCCTGTTTGAAAAGATTTCAGCTAAAGGTTGAAATGTCGGTGCATGAAAAATAAACTTTTTCAATTGACTCGTAAGAACTAACTTTTCATTCAAGCAAGCTATTGTCATCCGAGGTTCGCGGAATATATTAGGTGATTATTCAAGTGCACTGCCATTAATATTGAACATTTTTTTTGTCTTAAATTTATTTCAGTTCATATTAAACATACATTTCTAGTGTGTATTGAATCGAGAAGTCAGCTTTACCTTAGTGATCTAATAATTATTTGTTTTTGGGCGTTGCAGGTCGAACCATGTATTACCATGTAGACCTGCAGGAATTACTTTGGATATCAAGAAATCTTCCTACAAAAAGTTATCTAAGTGGTTACAATCAAAATCCACCTCTGGCTTGGTTTGTCATCTACTGTTTTTTTTTTTACTTGGATTTGTAGAATAGTAATAGAAACTTGCTGATATTGACAGGAAAATATTTAAATTGTTATATGAATCATAATATTAGAATCTAGAATATGTTAAAATAGGTTTCTGCCAGAATACATTTCCCTAATGTTCTGTTCTGTGAGGATACACCTATAAATGAAGCATTCAGACACTTTGTGGCCTCCTTAGCACGTTAGATATGTAGCCTCCTTAGCACGTTAGATATGTAGCCTCCTTAGCACGTTAGATGTGTAGCCTCTTAGCATTTTAGATATGTAGGTCAAGGAACTTTGGGAAATAAAGGTTGGACAACATTTTTATGCTTTAGATTTCGTTTCATGAAGGATTGGAATGAGATAAGACTCATGGTGATAGGAGATTGGGACCAGAATAGTACCGTTAGTTGCATGTGCAAAAGATTAATTAGATGTTTATATAAGAATCAGTATTTAAAAATTCATTACCTTGAGAAAAGACCCAGGGATTTGAAATTCATAATTTTCTTGTGGGTTGTAACTTGCTGGCCTTTTTGAAGTGTTTGGTGAATGGATTGCTTTTAGAAGGGATCACTGATATAGCTGCTAGAATAAACTCAAGCAATGATTCTCTATCAGGATGTTTCTTATGCAGAGCTAGTTACATGTCTATTTTATGTAATACATCATGATCAAATGACATTTTCAATTTTTACTGTATTTGTCCTTTTAATAATTTGTTTTGTGCTGTTTCTTCATTGATATATTCTGCAATGCTGTTTCTGGATTCTTTCTTCACATGCATGCACATTTTGTGCAGATATCAGTGAAAGAAGATAAACACAAAAAGGAAGTCATGCTGTTTTCAGTAAACAGAAACCATGCCGATTATTCATCCTTTAAGCCTGAAAAAAGGCGAGTTGAGAAAAGTGAGCAGCCTAGTGTTCAGTCTGCTAATGAAGTTCGTACGTCCAAAACTCTTGAAGTGGCTGAAATCTACAAGCCAAGTGTACATGTTAATGCCATATTTTCAGCTGTAGGAGCTGACCCAGGGAAACTTTTTAGTGCTTCTGAAGCTACCGATATTGTCTTCACATATGTTGAAAAAGAAAATCTTGTTAAACCAACAAATAAATCCATTGTGACTCTTGATGCACTGTTATGTGATTCACTGTACAAGGGGGCTATTAAAAAAGGAACAACTTATCCTACAGAAATTCACAAGAAGGATTTAGGATCAACATTTGTGAGCCGTATGCAGCCTCACCATGTTGTAACCAGAGGGAATGAATCTGTAGTTCGTAAAGGTGCACTTAAAACGATTCAGTTATTGACAGAACGACGGCAAGGCAACAAGAAGGTAACCAAACTCTCGGGTATGGAAAGTTTTCTTATAGATGCTGAAGCATTGGCGTCAGAACTGCAGAAGAAGTTTGCATGCAGTACCTCTGTCGCAGAACTGCCAGGTACTTATTGGTTGCATTAAAATTACAAGTTTTATTTTGGTTTGTGCTTCATTATCATCAAGAAATATGGGATTTATGAGCATATGAGTGTCTGTATTACTAAATGTTACTTTCCTTTATTTATATCCAATCTCATATTGTGTTGTCTGATTAATTTATCTGCATTCATATAGAATATATACTTTGGTTTTATCTTCTATAGTTGATTGAATGCTGATGATACCTGCGATTATAAAACTACGTTTGTGGTCTCTTTTTTGGAAAGGATAAGGTATCAAATCTCAGCTGGTTATTCCTCAGCATTCATATAGAATATTTATTTTGTTTTTATCTTTCCATGCTTGATAAAATGCTGATACCTAAGATCATAAAACTACATTTTGGCCTCAAAGGTGAAAAGAGAAAGAAAAAAACTCTCATTTTAGTCCTCAGCTGTTATATCTTACTTTTCTTTGTTGTTGATCTCGTCTTGCCTTCTGATATTCTGATAAGGCATTTTCTTTTTAATTGACAGACATTGATGGTAATATGTAATGAGCCTACATTTTTTCATTGATAGGCATATTAATGGTAATACGTAATGAGCTTACATATTAATGAGTAACGCGAAAACAAGGAAATCAAGACATTATACCATCAAAGGAATGACATTTTTTAGTGAAGCAACAAAATGAGATTTTTGACCACTATAAAGAATACGATTGGTCGGACTGCTACTATAGTGAAACGGGTTTTACCTAAAATCTGGTTTTGTGTTAAAAATTGAAATGGTGTCGTCTGTATTTTGCTCTGCAATCCCAGGTTGTTATATTCTTGTAAATAACTAAAAATAATGACGGAGTTTGAAGGTATTCATTTAGTGCTTGAAGGGTAGAGGACTAAGGGGTCGTATGCGAAGCAAACTGATTTAATGTGGTGTTTGTGAGGTGTCGTGAGTGTAACCGCTGGCCACTATGATCTCTTTTGAGTTCATAGGGGTATTGTAATAAATGTTAGTTTCTCAGTAGAACAACTGATCAAAACCAGGGAGTGGTTTGCGGGGGTTAAGTTTTGTTTTATTTGCACTTCAATACATCCTTCTTTGCGTAAGCAGAGTAGGTACTGGGTGAATTGACTGCGAGTGTATATGTTTCCATGTTTCTTTAATCAAATTTTTGGTTTGAAATTTGAATTGGCTTGGGGAATATGGTCAGAGTCTCACCCTTGCAGCATCCATGGTTCTGCCTTGTGAACTTTGACTGTAGTTTATTACATTGTGTATCTGAAATTCTAAGGCATTTGTTTGCTTGTAGGTAAAAAAGGGCATGAAGTTTTGGTTCAAGGAGGAGTTATCGATGACTTAGCTAGGCATTTGATTGAACAATATGGAGTTCCAAAGAGATACATTGAAGTTCTTGATAAAACCAAGAAATGAGCTACCTACAATGCTTTTATTTAACGCTGCTGGGAGTACTTTACTTGGATGCCTATAGATGTATGTTCTGTATGTTTCGCACCCTGGTTTATTCGGTTGATTGAGATTAATATAAATGGAGCGAGCAAAGAATAGAAATGGACAAAACACAAATGTTCTTTCCGATTCAAAAAATTGCTGTTTTCAAGTTTATTGTGAAACTCTGAATGGAGGATGCCACCGTTCAGATCAACGAACTTGATCAGTCGAGCAAACATTCACATTGTTTTCACTCTTCGATCTGTAAGCTATAGACTGAACTCTCCCTGTGGTCTTTGAGATTGGTGGTATACTCTTAATTTTATAAAACCTTCACTTTAGTCTCTACTTTTCTAAAACATCATTACTTTATTTTTTCTCTGCTACTAAGTTTTTCACTCAATAAAGTTTAAAATAAACGATGCTTGTAAAGTTTGAGGCTAAAATGAGGGTTTCTCAAGGTAGGAAATTAAAGTAATCGATCTATGTTCAGGACAAAATTACTTAGGTGATTTTGATTTTTTTTTATCTTGAATGTAGTCTTTTATAATTTTAGTAATTTGTAATTTTGATCTATTATTAATTGTACATGTTTTTCTCTTTTGTTTTTATATTTACATTACTTAAATTATTTTTTACATTAAATGTAGTTTTAAAGCAATGACTTAAGTTTTATAGGAATGAAAAAAAATAAAAATAAAGAATAACTATAAACTAAAATTAAAAAATTGCTACTAGTATCGCTTTTCCATTTTTGTTAGAATGTTGTCTTATTTATAAGTAAGTCATATGAACTCATTTTATGAGAACCAAATATTTGAGTCTACGAAATAATTAAGTGAGATTCATACTAGTTTTTCTCAGCATAATTACCAAGAAAATGAGAGGAGAGCAATTCATTTCCTTTTTATATTTCTTTGTAAGATTTGTATTTTATTTTTTAGTTAGGACAACAATGTCTTTCTAACAAAATGCAACTTTTCTTTTCCTTTAATTTCTTTCACATGGAAAAGTACTAACATCAAAACTCTAGTTTGGAAATAACCCAACAAATGGCACGTTTGTCTATTATTATTTATGGTTTCTTTATGAAGCGCGATAAGTTGGAAAAAATAAAATCCCTCGTATTAAATTATAAAAGTGAGGTTCGAATTTTATGATTGTTACTTTTGATTATCTCTAACTACCATCTTTAATTCGAGGCTTGATTTCACATGATTATACATATAGATACGATAAATTGTTAATTTATAAAATGCATAGTGATTTTTTTTTCTATTTTTTTAATTGGTCTTTGAGTATAATTATTTTCTATATATATATATAGTCAACTTTCCTATAATAATTGTATTTTTTAATATTTCATACATGAAACAAACAGAAAAGATAAATTAAATATATTTTACAAATTTTGTTTTTTTTTTATGGTTTTTAATTATAACATTTAATAATAACTTCTATTATTTTATTAAATTATAAAAAATACGAATACTTGTGAGTCGTTCTCGCGAATCCAGAAACACCCTTTAATTTTAAAAAATACATATAAATACCCTTTCCCTCCAAATCCAGAAACGCTTACATCGTATAACGGTTTTTGAATCACCGCGAAACTCGTTTCTCCGATTGTGGAAGAAGATGGAGGAGTACTTGCAGTACATGAAAACTCTCCGCTCTCAAATGAACGGTACCTGCGAATCGGAATTCATTCAATGGTACTTCATTCATTTATTTATTTTAATCGAACTGACATTGGAAACTGGAATTGAATTAGATGTGGAGGATGAAGCAGCGAAGATTTCCGTCGAAGAAGAAATGCAACTGACAAACGTACGCACTTTGGAAAGCGACATTGAATCAGGTCACCACTTTCCTTCAATTGCCTGTGGAGGGTTCATGATGTTACTATTATTTTATTTAGAGTTTAGTTTTCTATGAAGTGATTAATCATCATTGATATAATTTATCATAATTATAATATAAGTTTGTAACAAGAGGAAAATGTAAAATTCATGCATAATGTGAGCTGAAGTAGCTATGTTCTGTAACTGTGCAGCAAAATCGGGAATTACGCAACTCAAGGAAGACACTGAGAAGATGAGGGCCGCAAAGGGCGAGATATGCTCGAAGATATTGGAAAAACAGAAAAGGATTGCCGCTTTGGAGTTTGACACAATCAAACTCTCCCAGGTCTAATTCAATTGGTTCCATAACATAAGTTTTGGCATCAGGATTTCAGCATTTTAAAACTGACCTCTGCGGCTTAACTGTGAACGTGTTGGAACAGTTTTTATTTATTTTTAGTTGAGTACCTTTTCCCACTACAGTGTAGAGCGTGATATGTTCGTTGCTAATGTCATAGTTTCTAAGTATGCATTTATGGTAGGAAAAAAATCAATAAAGTAAAATGAATTAAGTTTCTTTTGTAAATGAAAGTTTGTTTATGTATTAGCTAATTTACCGTATCGGAGATCCTTCATCAATTATAAATATGACCAAATTATATAATATAAGTTGTTCTTGGAACCGATTTGTCCCGCAAGGTATAAATATGACCGAGATGTATCCAGTCTTATATCTCAGACTTACCAAGTCATCATGGCCGAGATGTATCGAACCCATCTTGGCCTAAATGTATTAGGCTGTACTATTAGGCGGAACATAATAAGTAGATTTATTTTAAAGTTGAGTTAAAATTCATTTTTTAAGATGATATTTGAGCCATTCAAAGCATATCTTAGTCAATTTTCAATTTTGTTTGACCTACCATTTCACCCGTTATCAAATCTCTCGAGTTCAAAAAAGCAAAACTCAAATGTGTTAGCTATATATACTTGCAACAGTAAAGTAGAATTAACTTTAGCTTCAAAGTTGTCTTTTCTAGTAAGTCTTTTCTTAGGATTGGTTACGTAGAATTTGGGCCTTATTTCTTGTTTTGATAAAGTCTTGAGCTGTGTTCATGGTATTCTTATCCTTGACTCTCTACCAACAGACTTTGGAGCTTATTCAGCAAGAGAGAGTTGGATTATCTTCCAAACTCTCAGAGAAGAGGTAACTGAAGATACTTAGGGAGTAATCTCACACATTCGATGCATAGTCATCTAAATTTTTTTAAGCTTTCAGAGCCTACTATAACAAGGTTGCAGAGGACATGAATGCCAAATTACAGAAGCTACAGGTTGACTTTCATTATTATTATTATTCTTTGTTATTTCTCAGTGACCTTTGGAGGGCAGGCTCAATGCACGAAAGCAATTGAACAATTAGCAACAATGTTGGCATCAAAGGGGTTATTATGTTTGGGAAATTATTCCATTTGAAATACATATACGCGTTCTGCGTGGAAGAACGGCTTCCTGTTTTAAACTCAAAATTACTCTCGTGAACAGTTAGTCTATAAATATTGAGTGCCATCATGTTAGCGGATAGCGTGGCAGTGAGTGTGTGTGACAGAGAAAGTAATGCAGAGGTAAGAAAGAGGGGTAACGTGTAACACTGAGAGGAATGAAAGATGTAAAATTGTATTATTAGAAGAAGAGAGAAAGGGGGTATATATGCAGAGCATAGGGCACACAATAATTGACACGCGTCAGTTTAGTTTACAACAACACATCAATCTCTCTCCCTCTGTCTTTCTATCTCTATCACACACGAGTGAATTCTATCATAGGCTACCAAACCACCTTTATATGTGGTCCACGATGCACTCACACCTCAAAGCCCAACACTTCCAACCCCTTAATTGCCATATTGTGAGCAAAATGGCCGACATCCCAAACCCAATATGCCCGAACTTGTTACCCAACATACTGATCTTAGCACTACTCGAAGGGAAAATGGACAGAAGTTATGCCATAAAGAAGTCATGACATAAGGAATGAGTCGTGCCACTAAGAAACCCTTCCCTTTTGACCTCAATGACACTACCACTACGGCGGTGATTGCACTTTTAATTCTTTAATTATTGCTGATTAGCACTTTTCCTAATGAAGTCTTCCCATAAATATCGTTTATTTAATTCAGATTTAATTTTCAAAAGCATTGAGTCCCTTGATATTAGTTGATATTTTCTTATGTTCAAATCCGGAGGGATTACATTTTATTCACTGAGTAAATCTATTTTCCAGGATACTTGTCCCATTATTCTATCCTGTTATCAGCTATGGTTTCATTTTCATGCTAGTTCTTTCATTCAGTTTGTTGCAACTTTGTATTGAAAAGAAGTATCTGACAGGAATGGGTCAGTAGTACTCGGAAGATTAGCAGGGAACTGCAAAAGCATGACTTGGTATGCCCTTTTTTATTCTTACGAATAACTGTAAATTTATCAGGACTACTTGTATATATCCAAAAGTTCCTGTGAAAATAAGGGTCCTTGGCAAGTTATTATTAAATTCTTAGGATATGGTATGATTTTGTTTTATAAATTATTGACTGAAAGGAAGAATAAAGCAAAGAAAACTTCATCACATTCTTAGGTTTAATTTGATTTAATTATTTGATCTATATGTTTATCTGATGTCTTGTCTCTTTCTTATTGAATTTATACAGGCCGCCGGAAAGGTTGTGGGGGAAATAAGTAAAGCTGAAGGCATGGCTCTATACTTTAGTGTGGTGTTTGACACAACTTTTAACGAAAAAGGACTCTTAAACTCCACCAAAACTTTCAGGAGAAAAGGAGATAAACATGTTTAAATAACTCAACACAAATTTAATAGCAACACATGATCAAACCAATGTTCTTGTACTTTAAGATTCATTAGAGTTATGACTGTCTATCACATTGTTGGACTGGTTGTAAGATAGCATGGCTTGGTTTAATTTCTCAAATTAAGAACCAGTTGAATTTTGTTCGGCAGTTTGAGCTTAAACTCAAACCACCCCATGAATACCTACTTATATCTGCTTACTGTAACTAAATCAATAATGATTGGGATACCTTGGTTTTGTCAAGGCTGAACATTGAATCGGATGTTTATTATTATCATTGTTTTGTTATTAAACTATGGGACATTTTACAATCCATTTTTTAAAACTAAATTTGATGTCCAAGCTTTCGTTTCATAACTTGCAGGAAAGACTGGTGCGACTTGTAACCTTGTCGTGGATAACTTGGTAGACCACTTCTTTCATTAATATATACTACATGGAGTTGGAATCTGCTAATTTATCTTTGTTTGACAGGGGATTGTTGTAAGGACCAATTTAATCAATGAATTGGATTCTGCTAAAGCAAGGCTTGAGGAGATTCTTACTCTGAAAGCCAAGGTTCTTACCGAGAACACCAAGGTTTTAGTTATCTGCATCCCATTTAGGCTGTGAAGTATAAATTACTCAAGCTTTCGGTTGTTAAATTTGTTTTTGCTGAGTGCAGTTGTTTTTTTTTTTTTATACCAAATACAATGAAATATTTAATTCATTCTACAAACTAAAATTCAATTTTAAATTAAACAAATAATTTCAATAAGATTTAAATTCTCCTGGTCCCTCCTAATTTTTGAAAATACGTTCCAAAATAACCTTCCTTCTTTCTCTTTCCTTTTTCCATTTCCGTTTTCTACAGCTTCTACACTTTTCCATTCCAGCCATATTTTTTATAATAATACATGACTGAATATGTACACGGGACGTCCCATTTACCGTTATTAAGGTTGAACCCTGGCTTTTTAAGCATACGCTAATATTCTAATTTAAAATGATTCAGTGTCTTCGAAGTTTGATCTTCTGAATTTTTGGAAAATTGATCTCATTTATACAAATGGATAGGCAAGGACACTTTTTCCTACATACTCTTCAATTAAAATATTGAGCGTTGCAAACCAAAAAAATTTCTTCAATTTAGTCTTTATTTCTCCAGTTTATAACTGCCTTCTACATGAAAATTGTGGTTCATTCTATTTAAATGGCGTTTCGTCTAATCATGGATCAAGTTCTCCTTAACTGAATTGATATTCTTTTTCTGGTTAGCAAAAGTTATTTTCCCAAAATTACCATCTTTCAAGTTTTAACAAAATTAATCAGTTGCAGCCATTTTCCCCTTGATAAGTTTGTTAAAATAGTCGTTGATTGATTTTTACAAACATAGGGATGCAAAAAATGACCCTGAAGCGTAATTAGGGGTCTAAAGATATTCTAGGATTTCTTTTCCAACCTTTAGTTCTTTCAAGAAAATAAGAATAGGAAGATTTTGATTTTTAATATGGTATTATGCTTACATTTTCTGTATACTTTATTTGCTTCTTACTATTATGTCTTTTTTGTCTTTAGATAAAACTGGCTATCGAGGATGTGAAGTGCAGAGAAAATGAGTTTAAGGTCTGTTGTTATTGTGCACGAATTATTGAGAAATGTGTGATTATCATAATTTCCACTCCTAGGATGGTCAAGTGAAAAATGATTTCCATTTTATTTATAAGTTTTTCCTAATACATTCATTTATATAAGATCTTTGATTGGTAAGCTGTTTTCTTTTCTTCTCTTATTGAGACAGGTAATAAATTTGTGGCTTATTATCAACGATTTTGTAAATTATTTTATTTAATTCTAATGAACGAGCTACGCTAGCCGGAGCTGAAAGCAGCAGGTTTAACTGCTCTTGAAGAGGAATATAAAGCTCTTTTGTCAGACAAAGCTGGAGAAACTGAATACTTGCAATCTCTAGAGAAACAAGTTGAGAAACTTAAGGTAAGATAAGTTTAATCCACATAAATTGTTTACGAGGTACTTAAATAGTCATCTGGAAGAATCATGACTTCAAATAGGAATAATCAAGCGACAATATCCAATACCATTATCTTAATTTCCCTTGCACTCATGGAGATGCGCCTCTGATTTTACAGGAGATTCGTCATGTGGTAAAATGTGCTTGTGGAGAGGAATACACCGTCGCTTTAAATAAGTAACATTTTAAGAGAACATGAAACTTGAGGAGGCTGTGAATTTAGTTGCTCACGTTGATCTTGATACGACTGTACATCATTTTGGAAAAGAAATTGACTGAATGGTTTATGATTGTATTTTCCTTGATATATTAATATACAAAACTTTTGATTGATTTCTAGGCTGTTTTACTAGGTTTACAGTCATTCAATCTAAAAAGAATGTTTGAGGGAAACAAATTCAATAGACAAGGCTGAGTAATCACAGTGCATGCACAAGCAATCACTCAATATTCAGACTCACTGTAGGATATGGATTTTGGAGGCATGATACTGCTTCTTGTGTTTTGACACGATATCAACATGCACAGGAAACATGCACCAATAATGGAGCAACTTGTACTGAGACAAGACAACCCGCCCAATCGACATCAAGAATATTTTATGTTTAGTTTGAACCTTTAAAATTTAAATAGTTTAGTTTAATCCGAATTAAACTTGGTAAGAATATTTTATTCAACAACAAAACGTACATAACTTTTCCCAACAATGCAGCAAACACACTGAACCTAGAAAAGCAACATAAGCTGACCCATTTAAGCATTTTATGCAGATATGTTGTCCTTTTTCTCTTGCTGGTCAATGGTATCAGAAAGAGCTATTCCTTTGGTCTCAGGCAAACAGACCAAAGTCAAACAGGTTGACATTATAACTACTCCAAACACGCCATAAGAGAAAATTTCATTCTTCCTCCCCGCAGATATAAGAAATGGACTGAATATGTTACCAAACACAGCAGCTTGCCTCACCAACGAGGTCGTGGTGTTCCGTACACTCGTGGGAAACACCTCTACGACGTAAATGAGAAACACATTATAAGCAGTGACATCACAGAAAAATGCAACCAATGATATCCCCACCTTGGCCACTTTGATCCCATCGCTAACCACTGCACACAATATGCAGCATATCCCACTTGCTACCGAGAATGCAAGAATCGATGGCTTTCTTCTGCAGTTTCCCAAGAAGTATGTGGCCACGCAAGAGGGTATTTCCATGAAGGCATTGAACACAACACCCCAGTAAATGTCGAATCCTAAGTTCCCCACGGCCAAAGGCATGCCAAAATACACCATGCCAATCCCAAAACCAAGCACCACCGTTGCCACCACCCGTTTGCCAACCCAACTTCTCTCAAACAACTCTGCTATTGATGAGTACAGTTCCAAAATTGACTTTCGTTTAACAGCAGGAACTCTTAGTAGGCCTGCAGTTAGATTAGAGCCATTTTCTACTGCAGAATCAGAAATTCCTGTAAGCATTGCCATGGCTTCTTGCTCTCGACCTTGCATGAGAAGCCACCTCGGAGACTCCGCAACAAAGAGGTAAGCAATTACAGAATAACAAACAGCAGGAACGGACGTCCACACATAAAGAAATTTCCATGAGGAATTTCTGTTCAAGTAAGCTATTCCAGGCAAGGTCATATACCCCAAAGTGAAGCAGAAATATTCAAGAATACCCACAGTAAACCTCCACTCTGTGCTCACTTTCTCCGTCAGTAACACCAGAACACACGTTGCAATGGAAGAACGCCAAAAGCCAATGAGGAACTTAAAACAGGAGTAGGTCCAAACATTGGTTGAGAAGACAGTGGTAGCAGAAGCTAAGGACATAAAGAAACAGGAGAGAACAAGGAGGTTCTTTCTTCCGAGAGATGTGTCAGCCAAGGTGGCAAGAACAAAGGAACCAAGAAGGCAACCTAGGAAGAAGGAGGATTGGGGTAAACCTGTGATGAAGGTGGTGGCGCATTCAAGGCCAAACTGTGATATGATTGTCTTAGAAGAGGGTCCATCCCATGCCCATGATGACTTTGGAAGCTTGCAGAGGTCGGAATGTGATGTGCATGTTGTGGGATCTGCGCAGTGCCAAGTGGGGTACTCGTCAGAGTAGATGGCGATGAAGGATTGCTGTGCATCGAAGTACATAGCGATGGACACAAGGATGCATTGAATCATCCCCGACCACCCAAATCTTCGCAGACCATTTTCTATCATTTCCTCGGAATACTGAATATTGTTTTCCTGCACAACAGAATCAGAGGTTGTCAAAACTGGAACTGAATCCTCCATCTCTCTTGCTACTCCTCCAAGCAATGGTGGACGCGGAAGCTATGTAGAAAGATTATTGACCCAAGAATAAAGTTTGTTTTTTTTTAATGAAATTTTGTGATAGAAGAATCCACTTTATGTCCTATCAATCAAACTATCACTGTCATTCTCCAAATAAAATAGGTAACGATACTTTTACATAAAAAAAGTGACAAATTTTTTATACTGTCTCTTGTCATCTTTTTAGGTCTACCTGTAAAATAAAATAAAAAAATAAATGACGTGGAAACAACACTAGAGAAAGGGGTTCAAGTGCGTGTTTCAATTTTGTATTTCAAAATCATATTAAGAATTTGGGATTGAAAATCCTAGAGAGAAGCACCGCACGCCATGTCATTTGAACACATGCTATTTGCAAGCTTTCCATGTGAAACATATGTTCTTGGTAGAAAATATAGGCATAAAGGAGTTCATTCCACACATCAGGGATACCAGCCAGGCACCAATGTATGCAATTGTTCTTGTGTTAGAGAATTCCACTGCTCCCTGTAGATAGATGGGTGTCCTTCTTTTCTATATTTTGAAAGTTGTGTGATGTTAAGCATTTGAACATTCAAACCTCTTTCTTTCAAATATCAAGCACATTTTCCACCACATGCATCATTATCCAAGAATAAATGACTGTGATTGCCTAGTTTTTCTGTAATGAACACCTTATGGCCTGGTTATTTATTTCTTACCAGAAGTGAGAAACCACTTTTAGTTTTCTTAAACGTTGATTTTGCAATTACTCAAGCTTCAATTTACTAAAAAAAATAGAGTATTATGTTACAATTGTATCTAATTATTGTCTCTATCACTTTTTTGTGGTGAAAATTTGGGATCATATAGATGTATTGAAGAAGTGGAATGCCTGATTTTGAGTTTCACTATTTTCTTGTTCTTGAGTCATGCAGTTGAATAGCACATTTTATTTAGGTTTTAGATGTTGATGTATTTCATTGAATACTTTTTCATTCTTCTCTGGATGTTATTAGAATCAATAATGTATATCCATGTCTGCATAAAGTGCTTTATGTGTAAGTGTAAACCCCCTTTATGAAGTTCTTTTCATTACAAATAATCCTGAGATTCAACCCACTCCTCACATTATTGATGGGGATTAAAAGACCGTGGCTGCTACTGATTAATGTAAAGCATTTTTCTCAGATTTCTCCCTTATGTCTTTTTTGGATCTAGGCGCAAAGGATGCAACAAAAATCAAAAAGATTTGAAACGAAAGAAATAAAATATTGAAAAGCACAAAAAAGGAGACATGTTTTACGCGTTAAACTTTCTTCGCATTGATTAAGAGAATTGCGAAGAAACTTATAATCAATTATGTTTTAAACATAATCGATTATGTGTAAATATTAAAGCTTTTCTCAAACCTGTACAAGCTAACATTATCAGATTACACAATTATTATGATTCTACATTCTGCAAAAACATATCATGAGAATGTATTATTAGTATTTCATTTTCGAGAGTTAAACTTGATACATTTATGAATAAAAATCTAGATAGATTATTGGTATGAAATTGAATTCTGATGCTGAGCATCCAAATTTTGTCCATAACTTAGATTGTTGGTGTTAACTTCTGATGTGATCATAATTGTAAATTTGACAGGGTTACAAAATAGCTTTGGTTGCTTGTGGCTGGAGGCATACAATGTGTTTCATTTTCTGGTAGATTATACCACTTAATTTTGAATTTATGAAGTCATATATGTACGAGGTTTCAATATTTTATATAAATATAATTTATTTAATGATCAAATCAATGAATTTTATTTCATCAAAGATAAATTTTAGTGAAATATCACAACTTATATATATTACCAAAATAATTTAGTGGGATGTTATTTGATTTAATAATTATCAAAATTGTAAAGTAAGAATAATTCTTAAATTTGGTTAAGATGCGAAAAACTTCGACTTTTCTTCGTGAAATTTGTTTAAAATTTCTTAAAGGAATATTTGTTGACAAGAAAAAAAAAATAATTTAATTACTTTCAAAAGAATTTAAGAGGTAATGTGAAAAGTTCAGGAAATAAATTATAAAATTAAATATTCATTAATTATTTGTTTGATTTTTTTTTAAATCCAATCATCAATTAGTTACAAAATTACTAGTCTATAGGAATACAAGCAGAATTTTCGTACAATTTAGAAGAAGGTTTAAAATTTCAAAAACAAATATATTAAGCTCATTGTGCAGAATGGGAACAAACGCTAAATAAGTAGGGAACAAAGTTTCTGCACATAGGGGTCAAATGTGAAAATGACATTGATTTCTAAGTGCACCATTTTTTTAAGACTTATTGGACATACAAGTGATGTTTAGGCATTGATTATCACATTTATATCAAACTCCATGGCCAATGAACCATTATTTTTAAAACTCATTGAGCAAAAACAACACTAGGAGCAAAGGCCAAATAAGTAGGGAGTTCAGACAAAGTTTCTGCACACAGGGATCAAGTGTGAAAATGACATTGATTTTTAAATGAAACATTTTTTTTAAGACTTATTGGACATACAAGTGATCTTTAGGCATTATTATCACATTTATATCGGAATCCATCGCCAATGAGCCATTCTTTGTAAAACTCATTATGCAGAAACAACAGTGGGTCAAAGGCCAAATAAGTGGAGAGTTCAGGCAAAGTTTCTGCACACGGGGTCAACTGTGAAAATGACATTGATTTTTAAGTGAATCATTTTGTTTAAGAATTATTGGACATACAAGTGATCTTTAGGCATTGATTATCACATTTATATCAAACTCCATGGCCAAGGAACCATTCTTTGTAAAACTCGCAGAAACACCACTGGGAGTAAAGGCCAAATAAGTGGGGAGTTCAAACAAAGTTTCTGCACATAGGGGGTGAACTGTGAAAATGACATTGATTTTTAAGTGAACCATTTTTTTTTAAGACTTATTAGACATACAAGTGATGTTCAGGCATTCATTATCACATTTATATTGAACTCCATGGCCAATGAACCATTGTTTGTAAAACTCATTGTGCAAAAACAACATTGGGAACAAAGGCCAAATAAGTGTAGAGTTCAGGCAAAGTTTTTGCACACAGGGGTCAACTGTGAAAATGACATTGATTTTTAAGTGAACCATTTTTTTAAGACTTATTGGACATACAAGTGATCTTCAAGCATTATCACATTTATATCGAACTTCATCTCCAATGAACCATTCTTTGTAAAACTCATTGTGCATAAACAACAGTGGGAGCAAAGGCCAAATAAGTGGAGAGTTTAGACAATGTTTCTGCACACAGGGGTCAACTGTGAAAATGACATTGATTTTTAAGTCAACCATTTTTTTAAGACTTATTGGACAAACAAGTGATGTTCAGGTATTGATTATCACATTTATATCGAACTCCATGACCAATGAACCATTTTTTGTAAAACTCATTGTATAGAAACAACACTAGGAGCAAATGCCAAATAAGTGGGGAGTTCAGACAAAGTTTCTGCACATAAGGGTCAACTGTGAAAATGACATTGATTTTTAAGTGAATCATTTCTTTTAAGACATGTATAAAATTTCTATTACAATTACTATGATATGTATAAAATAAACACTGAGTTTAAATTCCATGATCAAGTCTAATGTAATCACTTAGCAACAAAAGCAAAGGGTGAATATTTACAACCCAGACAAAATGCAACAAAACATGTCCATATATTTTACGCAACAAGAAGTTACATATGTACAATTCGTCCTAAGAGAACCAAACATACAAAACAAAGACGATTGAAATGCAAGCCATAAGGTTCCTTTGCCAGTACATAGCGATGGACACAAGGATGCATTGAATCATCCCCGACCACCCAAATCTTCGCAAACCATTTTCTATCATTTCCTCGGAATACTGAATATTGTTTTCCTGCACAACAGAATCAGAGGTTGTCAAAACTGAAACTGAATCCTCCATCTCTCCTGCTATCCTCCATGGTGGACGCGAAAGCTATATAGAAATGAGTGAAGGTGAAGTTGTGTTCGGGTACTCTCCAAAGAAGTTATTTTTGATAATATTTCCCAAACCCTAAATTTTAAAGTGATTTTTACACTGTCCGAGAATCTCTATTTATAACTCAAGAAACTCTAGTGTCTCATAAAAGAGAGAGCAAAACCCTAATTTATTCTACACACGTGCCAAAATGTCTTGCCAAGTAGAAACAACAAGCGCAAAGACCGACGTATCATTATTCTTGAAGAGCAAGGTGCAAATGAAGTTGACTTGGTCAACTTAAAAGATGCTTCCTTTAATGTCAACCCTAACCCTAGCTCCAAAAAACTTACACTATTATTCTAGACTAAACAAAATTTTAAATTATTTTGACCATTATGTAAGATTAAAACAAAAAAAAAACCTACTTTACTCGTGACATTGAAGTGGTCACCTCTAACTATTTTATTCACATTCCAGAAAAAAATTTTAAATTATAATATTTTTTAACATTTGAAATTCGTCGAGGGATTCTCTTCAACAAATATCGAAAGGAAAAATCCTTTAATAAATTTTAAAATTTGTTAAAACACAAAAATGGGATTTCAAGATACCAAGATCCTTTCAAATATGTTCTTGAAGACTACTGCTATGTTTAAATTAAGAGTAATGGTAAGTGACCAACTTTTATATGTATTTGACAAATACATATAAAAAGATAAAATGATCATAAAAAAATAAATTTTTATATTTTTAAAATTAAAATAAAATAATAAAAAATAATATTAAATGAATATAAAAGTTTTATATATTAAAATATATTATTTTTAAATTAAGCATGATACCTTCTACAAATAAATTTTTATATTTTTAAAAATAAAATAAAATAATAAAAGAAATGAATATAAAAGTTTTATATATTAAATTATATTATTTTTAAATTAAGCACGATACCTTCTACCATATTTTTATCTTGTTTAATTCTAAATCTCATGACGTATGAAGTTTTTGAAATGTTTCATTTTGTTCTTACTCTAATATTTTAATATTATTTCTAATTCCAAATTTAATCTTTTAGGCTGTGTTCTTTTGGATAGATTTGGGAGAGATGATTTGAGTGGATTTGAGGGTAATTTTTTTGAGTGAATTTGTGGGTAATTGAGAGTGGATTTGAGGGTAAAATTTGTGAGAATTAGTGTAGGATTTGATTGATGTGAAAGATTTAAAAAAATAGTTTAATTGATTGAAATTAAAGATTACGAAAATACCTCTAATTATTAAAGTAATATAAAATGTTATTTTTTAATGTTATATTTAAATGTAAAAATGTTATATTTGAAAAAAAGGGAAGACAGAATATGTACTGTGTTAAAATAGTAAATCTAATTTGTGTTCAAGCTAATATGGAAGGAAAATATTTTAAAATAAGAAAGCTGTGGTAAATTAGGGTTCTTTTAATTACTCATAATTTCAAGAGAAAATAAAAGGTAGTAACATTAAACCTTATTAATTTTAACTAATTTCTTTCCAAAAGAACAATTCTATGCAGAACCCTAATTAAATTTCTTTTTCCTGCAATTATCATTTGTTCTTGTTTCTGGAACAAAAACTCAGTTTTGGGCTATCGCAACACGGATGTTTCATTCCCTTTTTTCTTCATTCGTGTGAGGGTTGCTAGGGTAGCACCTTTCTTCTTCCCAAACCAAGAACTCCAGTAATTGGAGTTGCAGCGCGCACGGGAAAGTTCTTTCCCATCCTCTTATGGGTTAATGGCTCGAATCAAGAACCTTTCTCCCCTCTCTTCTTTTCTGATTCCAGCGATTTATCTTTCGGAGTGGAGGTTTGGTTTGGTGGCTCAAGCGTGACCCACCTACAATACGCACAATGGTCGTTTTCGGCGTGGAGAGTCGCGAGTTCCAGTTGTGCGGAGGAGATGACGTAATGGCAGCGTTTTGACGATTTGAAGACCTCTGAGCGTGAGCGTCCTCGGAGAGCGGTGGTCGTTGTGGAAGCTTCCTCCTTCGAAGCAAATCGCGATGGTGGAACCGGATACACGAAGTTGCTGGAGAAGATCGAACCAGATACGTCTCCCCTCCAAATTGTTGGACAAGCTGTATCCGGATATGCGAAGTTGCTGGAGAAGCTCGATCCGGATACGTCTCCCATGGAAGTTGTTGGAGAAGCTGCCCTCTTCTTCGAACCGAATACACAACTTGCTTCTTCACTTCTTCAATCCCTCCTTCCACGTTTGGTCATCTGCATCCACCCCATCATCATCATCAACACCGTTCTTACTCCTCCATTAACGGTTGTCTTGCTCTTCGTTTAAATCACAGTGCATGGCTTCTTTTTCGTGAAAGCAAAGTGCATGGGTTTTTATTTGTATGTTTCATGGGATCTGTTATTAAGCATCAGAATCAAATAAGGTTTGTGTTGGAATTTTAATTTTCGTACAGGGCATATAAGTCTTTGTCCAATAAATTAGCGTAAATTCCCTCAAATTAACGAGATGAGTTCAATAATGAATTCTCGCAAATCAGCTGATTTATATCTTCGCAAATCATCGCATGAGAACAATGTCTATCTCCCAAATCCATCCTCGCATATCAGCATGAACAGTTATTTTCCTTCAAACGAACACATTATTAAGGATTTTTATGAAGAATAAAAATAGACAAAAAGAAGTTGAACTTTCTTATCTTCAAAAGTTCATATTCTATTCTATCATAACCAAAAAAACATCACACAATGTCTTTGCCTATTTTAACTATAAATTGCAAATAATTTTTTATTCACATTAGTGTTATTTAATCCTATATAATTTGGTATATATTCACATTATAGTGTTAACTTTTGTTCTTTCTAAGTGAGTATATTATGTGTTAATCAATATTTTAAGTGTACATGAATAATTTTCTTCTTATTTAATTATCGTCAAAACTTTTTTATGTCTAGATTTATTGTACTTTCTACCTTTAGCCCTAGATGGTGATCAGCTTTCTTAAAGTACCCTTAGATAAAATAATTTTGTGTAGAAAAATATATGTTTTTCTTATATTCATGTTTACTTTTGCTTGTCCTTTGCACTTTTAAACTGACAAGTTAGTTCTTAAATTTTTTAAAAAACTTAGTATATCTTCTGCAATTTCATGACAGTAAAATCTGTTAATAATTAAAAACTCCACATATTCTTAAAAATAAAATAAAAAGTTTAAATGATCAAAATCAAAGTTTAAAAAAATACAAGAATAAAAAACACATATTTTTGCTTTAGTTTCTTGTTGTCGTGTAAATAACTCCAAAAAAATCCAAAAACATTTCCAAAAGCTGCTCTTTCAAGTATTCTAAAATCATTCAGAATTTTAAAATTAGAGAGGAAAACCCAATGATCTTTATTTTGACCTTTCATAATTTTTTAAAAATTTGTTCATTTCCATAATTATTTAAAAAGAAATTCGAAATAATGGTGCTTTTGCCTAAGAAAATCATCCTATAAGAATCTGCAGTAGCAAGCACTGAATTGAAATGGAGGATTCTGTTAAAGATGCAACCGAGCAACAGAAGATTGTGTCATGGGATGAAATGATAGAGAAGGGTTTGGGGAACTTTGGATGGACACAGTTCCTTCAATGCATCCTCGTATCAGTCGCAATGTTCTTCGATTCACAGCAATTATTCATAGGAATTTACACTGACCATTACCCAACATGGCACTGCACCAACCACACGACAACATGCAGCTCAAATTCCGACATCTGCAATCTCCGAAAATCATCATGGGAATGGGATGGACCCTCTTCCAAGACAATCATTTCACAGTTTGGCCTTGAATGTGCCAGCAGCTTCATCACAGGTTTACCCCAATCCTCCTTCTTCTTCGGTTGCCTTCTCGGTTCCTTTCTTCTTGCCACGATGGCCGACACATCTCTCGGAAGAAAGAACATGATCATTCTCTCTTGTTTATCAATGTCCGTAATTTCAATCGTCATCATCTTCTCCACCAACGTTTGGATATACTCAGCCTTAAAATTTCTCATTGGGTTCTGTCGATCGTCCATCTCAACATGTTGCTTGGTGTTACTGACTGAGAAAGTGAGCACAGAATGGAGGTTCACGGTGGGGATTATAGAGTTTGTGTTCTTCACATCAGGGTACATGTTCTTGCCAGGTGTGGCTTATGCCAACAGAAATTCTCCATGGAAATATCTTTACGTGTGGATTTCTGTTCCTGCTATTTCATACTCTTTCATTGCTTATCTTTTCGTCACCGAGTCTCCAAGGTGGCTTCTCATGCAAGACCGAGTGAAAGAAGCAATGGAAATGCTGAAAGGAGTTAATGAAAACGCTGCAAATTTAAATCCACCAGCAGAAGAAAAAAGGGTTTCATTTTGTGAACTCTACTCATCGATAGCAGTGTTGTTAAGAACAAGTTGGGCTCAAAAACGGATGGTGGGAGTTATGGGGTTAGGTCTTGGCATTGGAATGGTGTATTTTGGGATGCCATTGGCAGTGGGAAACTTGAACTACAACATATACATTGCAGTTGTGTTGAATGCGTTGATGGAAATACCGTCTTGCGTGGTGACGTATTTCTTGAGAAACTGCAGGAGAAAGTTATCGATTCTTGTGTTCTCAGTAGGAAGTGGGATATGTTGCATAGTGTGTGTGGTGATAGGCAGTGAAGGTGTTAAGGTGGGGTTTGCAGTGGCATCGTTTTTCTGTGCATGTACTGCTTTTAACGTGTTTCTGATATTCATGGTGGAGCTGTTTCCGACATGCGTGAGGAACACTGCAGCATCGGTTGCAAGACAGGCTGTGGTGTTTGGATGCATCTTCAGTCCGTTTTTGATATCTGCTGGGAGAAAGAACAAGCTTTTCTCTTATGGCGTGTTTGGTGTGGTTATAATATCCTCCACTTTGACGTTGTTGGGTTTGCCAGAGACAAGAGGAATGCCTCTTTCTGACACCATGGATCAACAACAGAACAAAGAAGAAAACTTCCCACTCTGAAATGGAAATTCTTTCTGCTTTTCTCAACTTTCCTAGGGTTTCTTGCTTCCACTGTCAAACATTTAACTTAGAAAATCAAATAATTTCATTATTAAAATTGTGTTTATTTGTAATCGTGAGTTGTTAATTTTCCTTTTTGATGATTTTGTAAAATTTCAAAGGTTACATATATTTATACTCGTATTAAAAAGAAAATCAACTGTCTATTATAATTTTAAGGAAAAACTGATCTAGAGCTTCTTAAAGCTTGAACCTCATTTTCTACACATTTCTAGGACACAACCTTTAGATCTTTTGGCAGTAGAATCTAAGTTACTCCATAACCTTTGTTATCTCATCAATTTTGTTTCACAAGGTTTTTGGACATTGAATAGGACATTGGTATCAGTTGAGTATGAAAATGTGACAAAAGAGATTTTGTGTTTGATCCAAGAAGAGAAGTACTTTCTAGCTCAACACCTCTGTGTACTAAATTGTCCTATACCTTATTCAATAGGAATGTCCACCCAAAATATTGTGTATATTCAAAAGAGTTTTCAAACTCCAAAAAACTTTAAACAATAAAGTATTCTTTTTTGCTAAAACATTTTGCAATATATATATTGTATGTAGACCTTATTGTAAACACTCCATCCTAATCTTCTTTCCAAGCCCAAGTATCTTCCTTTTTAAATATCAAATATTTGGTTTGTTATGATTTGCATTAGTTTGATTCTCACACTAATATTTCTCTCCTTCAAGAAAGATTTCAGACCCACCTTGTTGTTATAAACTTGTGCGTTTATTATATTGCAAAATAAATCTTTGACCAAACTTTGTTTCTTTTTCAACTTTTTTCGCAAGCAACGCTAATGTTGCATCCACAAGTCTCAAGATTTCTACGGACTGCATCTCAACAACCCGTAAGGCTCGGGATTTTCTTGTGTGATATGGACCTTGGGCCTCTTTTCCTTGGTTTTCTTCTTTATAAATAGAGTCACTAATTTCATTCCAAAGACACAAAAAAAAAAAAAAAAAAATCAGAACAAGCTCTCTTTCTCTAGCACCGTTGAGTTCTTCTTCTTCCTTGCGTATATATACTATGGAAAAGTCCTTATGGATAATGATCTACACGCCTCAGGAAATCTTTTGTTCGTGATTTTGTCAGTTTTTCTACAATAATCTTAAGAACTTATGACTGACATTAATAACTCAATCCCGGAGAATCAAAATATTGTTTCCAGAACTCAAACGATTTTCACAAAACCTTTTCCGGATGTATCAAAAATCAAAATCTTCTTTGATCAAAATTTTCAGCGCTGATAAGAACATGTGTCAACCTTTTTAGACATGTACAGAGTCACCTTTACTCTTTCATCTCCAAAACCCGAGTCCATTCTCCCTCCAAATCCAAAACAAGTTGAAGATTGAGTTCATGCAAACAAGATATGTCGACATAATTTACTTAGTGCACTCTCTAATGATTTGTTTGATGTGTACACTTCCTATAAAGAAGTGAAAGACATTTGGGATTCGTTGATCCTCAAATACATTGCTGAAGATGTCGTCAGAAAAAAGGTTCATTATTGAGACTTACTATCATTGGGAAATGGTTGAAAACAAGGACATAAAGTCTCAAATCAATGAGTACAACAAGTTGGTAAAGCCAATGTAATTTTAGGTGTTAAAATCATAAGGAAGGGAGATAGTATATTACTATCCCAAGAACAATACATTGATAAACTTCTTAAGAAGTTTGAGTATTATGATTTCAAACCCGTGGGTACCCCTTATGATGCTAACTCTAAATTAATGAAAAATAGAAGAGAATCTATATCTCAGCCTCAATATGCCCAGATAATTAGGAGTTTACTACACTTGATGACTTTTCTAGACCTAATATTGCTTATGTAGTAGGTAGACTGAGTAGGTACTCTCAATGTCCAAATCAAGAATATTGAGATGCACTTTTCAGGCTTATGAGATACTTAAGAGGTTCAATGGATTATACCATTGAATATAGTGGATTTCCTGTTGTATTAGAAGTGTATAATGATGCTAACTGGATCTGATTTAGATGAGGCAAAATTCACTAGTGGTTATGTACTCACACTTGAGGGTGGTGCGATTACATGAAGATCATCCAAACAAACAATTATTACAAGATCAACAATGAATTCTGAGTTTGTCGCTCTTTAGATGGTTGGTAGTGAGACTGGGTGGTCGAAAGATTTCTTAACAAACATTCTACACTTAAAGATGCATACTTAAAGTTTATTTGTCTCTAATTCCCAGCCCACCCTCAATCTTTGGTTTACATAACTTTTCCCATTTAATCCAAACTATGGTAAGATATACGCGGTGATAAGTGTAGGATACCTTGAATTTCATATCAAATTTGAAACTTATAATGTATTAAATGATTTTATTTATAGAAAAATCACCCTTTTTGCAGTGAATATTTAGAGGAGAGGAGCTTTAGCATCAAAGGAACCCTTTGGGAAATTTTCTAAAAACTTGATGTAAGGAGAGTAACTTGAAGTGTATTTTGTGAGGGGTGGGGGATCGGTTTCAACTTTTAGTATGTATGAAATATGTTCTTGCATGAGTAAATGTTTTGTGAAGGGTTGTGGTATAACTTTGATATTGGGTATATGTTTTATGAAGGGTTGGGGTATATCTTTGATATATGCTTTTTGCATGGGGTATAGCTTGATATATGTTTGTATGGGGTATAACTTTGATATATGTTTTATATGGGGTATAGGTTGGTATACGTTTTGCATGGGGTATTACTTTGATATATATTTTGCATGGAGTATAATGTTAATATATGTTTTGCATGGGTTGTATTTTGATCTTGCATGTAAATGGTGTAACCATATTCATGAGTATATCAAAGCTTGTGGTAGATGTGAAAGGGTGCATGTTTTGGGTTCTTTTGAACGTTGCAAGTATACATTTATTTTTTGACTTAAATACTTATTTTGTCTCTTCATGTTTAAAAGTAATTTTTAGTTTAGTACCTGATTTTAAAATTCTCTTTATTTGATTTCAATGTTATATCAATTATATCATTCACGTTCCTTTCGTTAAATTGGTGAAAACGGAGTTAATTATGTATATAACGACGATATCAAATCTTTAATTTTTTTTTTCTCTCTTCTCTCTTCTGTATATTTAGTAAATATTTTTTTTCTCTCTTTCCTCACTTAAAACTTACCACCCTCTTCCACAATTCTTTCCTCTCCCAAAGACATGCACCACCTCCCTCTACACCATTTTCTTTTGGAAGCATGCAAGAATCTACTCCAGCCCCTTTTCATTCTTGCTTTAGCCTTATAACATAAAATACGTTCTACATGCTATTGGAACCAACCCAAGTTTTTCATTTAACCCCTTTGACTTAATAGTGGGAACTTAGTTTATACGAATGATGCAATTGTGAGATTATACTCATTTGGTGGAAACTTATACATACGTGTGTGTGTGTGTGTGAACTCTGGCATGTTATTTCGATCTTCGAATTCAGTTCAAGTTGTGGAAGTGGATGAAAATGAAGTGAAGGAAGTCGATTAAATATAACCGCCATTGACACGAACAACAGGAGCCACGTCTTTGGTCTCACCCAGCCTCCCCAAAGGACTCTCTTGCACGATCCTATTCACAGTCTCCTCTAACTTCCTCAAAGAACATCTTCGTTGCGATGGGCCTCGGCGCCACGTAGTTTGCCGTGATCTGCGTTCCTTTCAGCTCCTTCGCCAGCACCTCACCATCGCCTCCACCGCAGCCTTCGACATAGCGTAAAAACCGAATCTCGGCCGCAGCGCCGCCACCTACGACGACGTCACTAGAATGATCCATCCCCCGCCACCGCGCGCTTCAACGAGTTCGTCACCTCCCTCGCGCACACAAACTCATCGAAAGAGTTTGAACCGGCGAAGTGCGAAACAGGTTTGTCCCCTTTCTATTCCTTTGTTCTATCTTTCGTTTTCTTTTTGATTCAGTTTCGAAAACACCAAATGATCAATCTGTGACGAGCGAGATCGGTGGTGAGTGAGAGGCACTGAGAGAACGAGTTTGGTAGTTAGAGAGTCAACACAGGAGCGGAAGAGCGAAATACATGAAATTTGAACCAAAGGTTGTAGTAAAGTGGAAATTGGAGAAGGTATGGAGAGTTAATTGCACAGAACCATTTCTTTTCTCCATTTCTGGTTGTATGATAAATTGCAGGATGTCATGTGTTGGTTTGGGAAGTTTTAGAAATTTATAAAAAATAATACAAGAATAAAAAACACATATTTTTGCTTTAAAATATTCTAAAATCACTCAAATTTTTGAAATTAGAGAGGAAAACCCAATAACCTTAATTTTGACCTTTCGTCTTTTTTTTTTAAAAAAAAATTGTTCATTTCCATACTTATTTAAACAGAAATTCAGGAAAATGGTGGTTTTGCCTAAAAAAATGATCCTATAAGAATGTGCAACAGCTGTAGCAAGCAGAGAATTGAAATGGAGATTCTGTTGAAGATGCAAACGAGCAATAGAAGAAGATTATTGTGTCATGGGATGAAATGATAGAGAAGGGTTTGAGGAACTTTGGATGGACACAGTTCCTTCAATGCATCCTTGTCTCAGTCGCAATGTTCTGCGATTCACATCAACTATTCATAGGAATCTTCATTGATCATTACCCAACATGGCACTGCACCAATCACACGACAACATGCACCTCAAATTCCGACATCTGCAAGCTCCAAAAGTCTTCACGGGAATGGGATGATCCCTCTTCCAAGATTATCATTTCACAATGTTAAAGTTATACTTCAGTTGCAAGATTATCATTTCACAATGTTAAAGTTATACTTCAGTTGCAGCAGTTATAACAATTTATTCTTTCATTTAATTTCTGGTTTTTTAAAGTAGAAGGCAAAGTAGCAGGTGTAGTAGAGGTATAGGCATCGGTTGCCTAGCAAACCGAGACAATATGCCAGTGTATAGACATCAGTTGCCTAGCAAGCTGAGACAATAGGTTATTTGTCAGTGCTTCAGGCTTTTCGCCTGACTTGCAGAGGACTTTCAGGTTAAAAGCCTGACTTGCACGTGTGTATAGGAATCGATTGCCTAGCAAATCGAGACAATAAAGCCTTTTCAAAAAGATGTCAGATAGAAAGGTCTGATCTGCAATGCTTTGTGCAGAGGTATAGGTCTCGGGTCTTAGATTAACCGAGGCAATATCACCATTCCGTCACGATTCAAGGTGTAACCGAGATATATAGCTTTGTATGCTTCGATTTTTGCATAACCGAAGCGTATATGGCGCTTTAGAAACCATTTTTTTACTAGTGATATCTCAAGAACTACCTACTACGACATAAGGACTTTGTTTAATCAGGAAACTAATCTCACCAACCACCTAAAAACCCAGGTCCTCTTCCCTCTTTATATATGAACCCTATTTCTCATATCAAATATCTTTCAAAGAAACCATCTTCAATTACCATCCACGTCACCTTGGTTTAAGTTGTTAAGTATATGAAAAATTTACACCTCGTCCAGTAATGACTGACATGGACATTGTGTCATTAAGGATTTAGATATCATCATAATAGATGATCAAATTAAAGAAAAATTACAAAAATTAAGATTATGTCGAAAAAAGTCGAGACTTTAAATAAAATTGACAAAAATTGAGATCAAAATAGATATTAAATCTAATAGTTTTACACATTATATGAAAAGTTTTCTAATTTGTTAGTAAATATATTTTAAGTTTGTAGAATTTATTTATTTTCACGTAATAAAATAAAATATTGATTAATTGTTTTAAGAAGACTTGATTTTTTTTAATTTTATTTTAACTTAACTTTTTTTTATTTTGTTTGACTTTATTATCATATATTCAAACATTTGTATCATAAAATACATTTTATAAATACAAATATAAATAATTTAATTTCATAAAATTAAATTTATATAATAAATATTCTAATGTTTTAAAAGTTTGGTGCGTCACAAGGGTAAAAGTAACAAAATATATTGTGAAGTGGTTAATGAAAATGCTTGGGCTGAAGATGAAGAATGTTATTACTGTAAGGTGTCTTATGATGATATATAGGTTCTGTTCACAAATTACTCCTGTGTTAGTTTCTTTCATTTCCCTAAAACGAGACTAACCAATGTGATAGTATTGAATGAATGAACTTAATATCATTCTTTTTCTCAACTGGTGGTTTTTCAAAATGACATTTTTTCAAGGTAACTTGATAAAAATGAGGATCATAAATAAAAAAAAATTGATTTTTTTATCAACCAATAATATACATGGGTCTTGACACGTTAACAACTTTTTTACAATATAACACGTGTTATCATTTTATTAGTCTGTTTGAATTTATTTTTAAAAAAATATTTGAAACGGATCAATCACAAACTGTCATGTATGCGATGTAAAAAAAATTGTCAAAAAAAAGTATTTAAAAGAACTTTTTCAAAAATATTAATATTAAGTAGAGCACTTGGAATACTTTAATCTAAACAAATTTAAAGAGATTACTTTCTTCTTTGCCAACCAACACCCTTCTACAATGTTCTTATTGTTGAGTACAAACAAAGTATCACATCGGATAAAATAAGAGATGGACATGAGTTTATATACACATAAGATACCTCATTTGGTAAGAGGTTTTTTGAAGTGGTACCAAAAGCAAATCCGTGAGAGCTTGATCCAAAGTGGACAATATTTTACCAGTGTGGAGACTTATGTATGTGTTGAATACACTTGCAAAAGAGGAAACCCTAAGCATGCATCACCTCCAATAGAAAAACTACCAATCATCAATATTGTCCTTTTAAGCTGTTTATTTAAGCCTATTAATTTGTTCATTCACTAAAATCTATTTCTTAGGCTACATAGCACACCATCCTAATTGATCTACAACTTCTTAAAACTTGAACCTCATTTTCTACACCTTTTTAGGACACAACCTTTAGATCTCTTGGTAGTAGAATATAAGTTATTCCATAACCTTTGTTATCTCACCAATTTTGCTTTACAAGGTTTTTCTATATTGAATAGGACATTAGTATCAATTAGTATGAAAATGTGACAAAAGAGATTTTGTGTTTGATTCGCAAGAAGTACTTTCTAATCAACACCTCTACGAAGTTGTCTTTTATTGGTACCTTATTCAATAGGACTGTCCACCCAATATGTTGTGCATTCATGAGAGCTTTCAAACTCCAAAAAACTTTAAACAATAAAGTGTTCTCCCCTACTAAAACATTTTGCAATATATTGTATGCAGATCTTACTGTAAACACACCATCCTCATCTTCTTTCCAAGCCCAAGTATCTTCCTTTTCAATATCAAATATTTGGTTTTTTATGATTTGCATTAGTTCTTCTTAGTTTGATTCCCACACTAATCTCTCTCTCCTCTAAGACAAATTTCAGACTCACCTTGTTTCTCTCTATTCACCTAACTGTCCAATCGAGGAAATCTATGACTATAAGAGGTATTTTTTTTTTGTCTATTTGTCCTCCCAAAATTTTGTTTAATTTCTTGATCCCACTTTTCATATGGTATGGTGCTGTCAAACTAGTCATCCAACTGCCCTTACCCACACACTTTACTTAAGTCTTTCCACCATCACGATGCGTGCTTTACTCTATTATTTATACTCATTTAAGTTTCTCCATGATCCATACTTAGAGTTTAAGATCTCCTTCCGTAGCCCTTTATTTTTCACACTCATTCTCCATTTCCATTTCGTTAGTAAAGCTATATTGAACTTTAATGTGTATAGATGCTGCTAAAATTGTATTGCAACATTTTGTGAGTAACTGAACTCTCTCGTGTTGAGGTTAGATGTAGCCAATTTTAATTCTATGTACTCCTACTTCTTTAATATTTATTTATGCTTTCATTTAATAGTTTGTGGTTTGATTTATACTTATTGCTTGGATGAATTAACATGTCATCTTATTTTACTAGTTTGGATTAAGTTGGAAGATAGGTCTCAAACTATATGGATGAATTGAGAATTCATTTCATTGGTTTGGATTGAGTTGAAAGATTGGTCTCAAACTGTATCAAACCATCACACTCTTGTTAGAGGCTTCCACATGATCTAGACGGTGTGTTGGATGTAAGAGTTCTACAATTAAAGACAAGAAGTCCTTCAATTAGAATTGGAGGAATCACACTAGGTTTGAAAGTTCTTAGGTTCTAGGTTGAAGAAATGAGCTTAGATATACCTTTAAGAGTACTAAGACATTGAATGATTTACATATTAAATAAACAAGATAATAGTGGTACAATAGAAGAAAAGGAGATGAAATTCAATTGTCCAATACCACCTTTTGTACTTACATGGCCATGTCTTGCTTTTATGTTAGTTAACCCTAAGACTAGAGACTAACTCAGAATGCTTTCTATTACCATGATATTGTTAGTCTTATGTTGACATACAAAGAATGTGTCATATGCAAATTGTAGCAAGTTAACCCCAATTGCATTGTTTCCTATTGCTACACCTTCAAGCATTTGCTTTCTATAATCGTTTGTCTCACCATCAAGTTTCCTTGTCTTAAACCTCTTACTAGTTTGAGTTCTTGAATTAGGTTCCCATTTACCAACACAAAAATTGTTGTAAACCCAAACATGCATGTATCTATCCAATTCATAAAACACTAATGTAGGATAAACTTCAACATCATCCACATACCTACTACAAGAATATCATATTGATTGGGTAATACATGGATTTTATTATTAAGAGTAAAAGCATAATAATATGATTGATAAAAAGAGAAAAAAAAAACTAAACCATTGAAAAAAATGACTGCCGTGTAAAATAAATATAATCATATTACTAAAATCGGTCGGCCATTAGACATAAGAGTTTTCAATGCGAAATAAAAAATATTAGAATGAATGCGAAAAAAACATTTTTAATACCATATCAAGAAAAAAGAAATAAAATAATCAAGAAAAAAGAAAATAAATTAATTCATTAAATCAAGATATATTATTTATACTTATACATAATATAAAAACATACTAAACAAATGAATAGAAAATAAAATAAAAAAATTGATTATATATAATATATATAGATATAAAATATGTGAAAACTAAACAACTTATTATCTCCATTATATCGATACTATCTAATTATATTTTATTATAATATGTATCAAAATTTTACCAACAAACTTAGTTTTATAGGAACCACACTTCATCTGTTTGTAAAAAATTCAGCTCATAAACTTAATCTAACCCAAACCAAAACATGGAAACTTTAATCCACACTTACAGTAAATGTTGCAGTATCTTCTTATACATGCGTTGCTACTTTTGAAAGTATTCATGCAGCAGGAATCATTATAAGAAAAATTTTGATATTACCGACTGTCAATCTGAATTGTTGGTAATGGTTAAAATCTATCAGAAATCAATATTATCAATAACAAAAAAGTCTGTCAATAAAATAAAATCCTCATTGGTAATGTTATTGATTAGTGAACATGAAAAAATGAAGTAGACATGATCAAAATTCAATACCAATCCTTTTGCATTTTTAATGAAAAAAAAAAGTGAAAGCCAAAAGATACTCTTCATTTATGAAGTAAACTATTTTAGATACACTAGCTAAAATTATAATGCTTGAAAGATCCATTCATTCAGGGAAACCATAAGTTACAATAATTATCAGTCAATTCATATGTGCCATCAAAGTTGTAGTTTCCCAAATGAAGACATTTTTTTGCTGAAGTATCAATCCATGCATATTGTTGTTGCTGTGCATACTCTGCAGGACCTCAACTGAGTTGGAAATCCAAGTATGCCAATTTATCTGGATTTCATCAATTTAATAATTGAAGTGATTATCAACATCATATATAACTACTCAATGCAAAGTTTGAATCATAAATCAAGTAATGATCCATTTCAAGTTTCACCAATGAGCAGAAGATACATGAAAAGAAAGGTAGAGAATAGTTTCTAAGAATAAATAGATTCAATATTTTCATTCCTTCACAGTTCATCCCCATCTCTAGTTCTCTTTTGTAACTTTTATCCTTATGAATTAGTTGTTCTACACTTCCTATGAAAAGTACATGCCTTTGTCCTTTGGTTGCTGTTGCATGTTCAGTTCCTGTTGCAGCCATTCCTACTGATTTCTTTATCTATGCTATGAGTCGGGGGAGCTCTATGGATGATATGTCTCTAGGAATCTCTAGTACTTTCAATTTATGATGGTATTCAGGCTGAGCACAATATTCTTAGATCTTGTCACTGTTTCTCTCATTACAACCATTCCCAACATCAAACACTAAGAAACATGTTTTCCATCAAACACGAATTTAGTATAAAGTCTAGTGCACTAACAGATCATTTCATGCAATCTTCTACATGACTGAATTTTAAAACACACTGATAACTCATACAGAAAACTTTCACCAACTGACGAAGCTACCTTGTAAATAAACCATACAGTGAAGAAATAGACCATGTTGTAGCTTTGTCAGTGTCTGTATCAGTTGAGGTGCAATCATTGATTGCAATGAATATGAAGAAAGCAAAATAAATTACCAGAAAGAGTCTCTCTCATACCACGTTGCTCTTTAGCTCTTATTGATTGTCTTGCTCATTTTGCCTTTCAACATCAATGCAGGGAGCGCTGAATGCAACTTCTCCAGAGACATTTCGGAGGACAGTGGTTTCCGTATGCATAGTAGATCTTGATTCAGATAATTCCACGGCTTGTGCTTCTTCATTGTTCTGTGACTGTGACTGTTGCAGTTATCAGTATATGTGTGATGCATGACCATTGATCAATAATCTAACAAGTCCAGTACTATTGAGAACAACCACTCATCTAATATAAACAATGATTCAATTGAATTGCTATAAATTCGCCTTCAGTTTCTATTCAATACTTTCTTTGTAGAAAATCAGAAGATTTATACGCAGATATATCAATATTGAATTATATGCATCCATATTAATATAAGTATGTTTACACTTAGAATTTTGAAAAGGTATATTGTATTGATTTGTCATTAACGCTGAAAATGTGGAACAAAGTAGTAACTTGCAAGCACTCCTTCTCAAACAGTTATAAATTAAATAGTCATAAAATTATTTATATATAAAAATTCAGTGCTGAAAAAGGAAACTGCAAAACTATTGAAGTTGCTGACATCTACCTGCATATCAGATGTCTGTGTGGAAGATTTAGCTATGGTTAGTAAGGAGAAGCGGCAGAGAGGGCAGGTGGTGTGGGTGGCAAGCCAAAGATCAATGCAGCTCATATGAAATGTGTGGCCACATGCAGGTATCTGTTGAAGCCTATCCTCTGGCTGGTAGTCCAAAAGGCATACTGAGCATCTACAACAAAGCATATCATGCATGAAGAAAGCTAAAAATATGAAACAGTTGTTTCCTGGTCCAACAAAAGAGGCTTAAAGCTAAGGGCATCACGAGCAAGTCCTAGAGCATTATTTGGGACATTTCTTTAACAGATTTCCTGACATCAGCTGACATTAACTCCATAAAGAACACTGCAAAGTTGTCCTGTCCTTAAGTATTTACTTAACTTCAACTACAACATTAACAGAATCAGAGCCCACTAATGATATGGCCAAGTGGAAGACAACTCTCACCCTAAGAGTTACCTTTTGAGATTAAATTAGACCTAAATTTAAATTCTAAGATAGCATCAAAATCAATCCCAATAATTATTACTAGACATATCCTGTCACTTATTACTAGACCTCCTGTAACAAATGTTTAGTCCTGCGAACTTCTCGTTCTCACTAAAATGTTTAATCCTCCACGTAAAATTAGTTGAAAATTCTACATTGTTAGATATAACTAAAATACATTACATAAGTAAGAACAAATAAGTTTTAGGTTGAGCTAGGCCTTACCAATGATTCTAACACATTACCGAAGTCTATCTTACAATTGGACCGTGGTCAGGACACTCAAAATTGTCTAGTCTTCAATTTAAGGTAGATGTTAGAGATTTCACATGAGCTGGTAACATGACTAAAACAGTGTATAAATTTGAGAAGCAGCAACTCTGATCCAATGAATCCTGATTAACTTGGTTTTAGAGTTTAGTAAGGCGTAAACTCAAATTCAAACATTATATCAGAGTCTATCGTTTGTCCTATACAGCGATCATCATGAGGTCAAAGTGAATACCTAGTTCTATCAATCTCATGCTCAAAATTTCTAATGCTAGATAGGAAAGGGATGTGCTAGAAATCCCCATTAACAACTAAGACGATCTAAATAAATTTTGGCTGTGATAAAAGATAATGAACTCACTGGGTGTCTTTGACAGAGAAGCTTTCCTTGTAGACAATAATGGGCAACATCTCTCTGAGTTCCTTGTTCAAGCCCAATTCAGCCTGGCAGAGCAGCACCCAGAAGCAAATTGAACAGAAAGAAATGCGAATGAATCGAAGAGGGTAAAAAAGATTGTTACTTTGCTTACAGTGGAGATGGCATTGTGGTTGTGGTCGTTGTGGTCGTTGGGAAGACCAAAGTTGGTGATCCAATGGAGCCTGGTTCGCGGTCGGAGGTAAAAGAGGTAGAAGAGAAAGAGGAGAATGAGAGTGAAGAAGATGGGGACACAGAAGATGAAGGCTCTGTAGAGTCTGAGTTCGGTTGAAGCCTCAGATCTGGTGGCGGCGGTAGCGGTGGCACTGGCGGCGGTGGACCAACAGCCGCAAGAAGAGTCGGAATCGGAGCAGCCGCAGGAATAGCCTTCAGACATCACTCACTCCAACACCCAACATCCAATGTACAACAAACACGTAAGTGTGAATGTTAATGTGATGGATGACGATGTTGTGTTGCGTAAGGACAGAGAACTGAATAATTCACTCTGTGAAGACACATCAAATTCAATCATCTTTCCCACTGCAATTCAACACACAAACGGATATAAAATAATTCATTATTTAATTCTTATGCATTTTATTTTCTTTTTTTACCACCTTTGTCAAAAATGTCAAAAATATAAAATAATTTCCATAAAACATTATTAGTATTTTTTTTAGGATAATGATACTTGGACAATTTTTTTTTATAATATTTAAACATCATCTATGTATCATTATGTAATTGGTCTAAAATTACTTTACAATCAATAATAATAATCATAAACATTATCATGGACCAACCACAGAATGATACGTAGATGATGTTCAAATGTTGTCAAAAAAATGTTGTCTAAGTATCATTATTTTTTTTTTAACTCTACTGTACTTGTATTAAATAAATAGCTGGAATTGAGATTTCAAGTGAAATATCATTATCAATGATTTTGTTGTCAATTATGTATTAAAGAAAGTAACTTAAATTTTATGAGTAATAGGAGAGAGTGAAAAATAAAATTGCAAGAATACATATTATCACTATTCTTCTATCATATAAATTGGGCAGCTTTAATTCTCTAACTGTTTTCTCATTTTAGTCATTTATTCCATTTTTTCTAGTTTAATTTTATTTATCAATTATATATTAAGGTTTTTTTTTTAAAATTGTTAGAAATTTGAGTTGTCATACATTAAAAGGAAAGGGATTAAAACCATAAGAATAAAGTGTGAACATAGGATTAAAAACAAAGATGATGACAAAATTATTGGTTGTGATTGATTTAAATGGAAAGGAAAGAGGATAAAAAGGGGAGGGTAGAAATGGAAAAGAAAAAAATAATTTTAAACTTTCTTTATATAAATGAATGGAAAGTAAGGGAGATATAAATAATAAAAATAAAGTAGAAAAAAGAAATTATTTAAATGTAATAAGAAATGGTAAAATACATCATAAATGAATAAAAAATTTATAAATTTATGTGATTTATTTTAACCTGTAAAAATTAGTTGGTAGTGAGTAGTAAAACTTTTAAAGGTTCAGAGCCCGAAATTTTTAAAAAATTATATATTTTCTCCTTTTTTTAAAATATTAATAAATGATATAAATATTTTTTAAAAGTTTTTCATTATTTTTTTATCAAACATAGCAAGTATTACTAGTTTCTTTTTTTTTTAATCACTCTTCTATTATCTATATCATTATATAAAAAATATTTGTTTAATCAACTTTTAGTATCATTTTCTTAGTTGAAAGTTTTATATTTAATTAAAAAAAGTCTTATGACAATCTTACTCTCTATTTATTTTTTTGTTTACGTAAGTAACACGATTGTCACATAAAGGTAAATTTATCACTTAGGAAAGGAGAGAAAGACTTGAGACTTTTGGATACTTTGAGTTTAATATCAATTTTATTTTTTTGATAATCAACACGAGATTTTATTGTTTTAATTCATTATATTTATATATGCTTATATTTTTGTATATTTATAATTTTTTTTCATATAAAAAATATAGAGATATGTTAACTAGAATAAGATTATTCAAAATTCTATAAGAGAAGAATTTAGATTTTAATTTTATGGATAAATTTGATAAAACAATTACCATGCTTCAAAAGTAGATTTGAATAATTTAAAATATATAGAGATATTATTGAAGTTTTTTTAGTGTTAATATTTTCGAAGAAAAAGGCTTGAAACTTGAAGAAACTTTAAATTATGATAATTTGTTGGATCTTAATAGATTGAATTTATTTTCAGAATTAAATATCTTACAGAAAATTATAAGATTAAAAAATAATAAATCAATTAACAATTTTAATTATATAAAAAAATAGATTATTTTCCATTTGCATATATATAACTTATAGAATAATATTAGCAAATTTGGATAAGTTATTTTAGTCAAAAAAGAGTTTTTCAAAATTAAAAATAATAAATATTTAAGATCAACCATGTTTTAAGAAAGATTAAATAAATATTTTAGTTTTTTTCATTAATGTGGGAGTGCAGAAAACAGCTTTCTATCAACACCCATCGTTTTCACTCTCTCACCCCTTTTTTTAGTTAAAATTCGTTTTATAGACAGCCCAAAATGTGAAGGCCCAAACTCCTCTGTTGATTTACTCTCAAAACTTTCTATTCCCACACCTTTTTCTAATGCTACAATCATTCCTCATTTCTCATATAAAATATAAAATTTGAATTTGAAATATTTAAATCTGAATAAAATATAGATGGAAGTGTTGGTGGCAGTTTGAAATCGAAACCTTAATTGTACGGAGAACAAATGGCGCATGTTGCCCACTAACCGTCAAAACCGACAAGAGTGGGGGGAGAGAGCAATCCTCTGCATGGAGTCCACCTACGCCACCAAAAGGCATCTCCAACCAGATATTGCCACGTCAGAAAGATGAGAAAAGAAAAACATGCATATCCATTTGAAAAAGATATAGTGTGGTGTGTGTGAAGATTGAGGAAGAAGCACTGAAAATGGAAAGAGAGTTGGAGAGAGGGTACGTGAAGAAGGGACCATGGAGTAGAGAAGAAGATGAAGTTCTTCTGAGACATGTCAGAAAGTATGGTCCAAGAGAGTGGAGCTCCATTCGATCCAAAGGCTTATTGCCACGAACAGGAAAATCTTGTCGCCTTAGATGGGTTAACAAACTTAGACCAAACTTGAAGACGTGAGAGTTTACTTCTTACTCTCTCTCATCCTTTTCTTTGCATGCATGCATGCACCCATGAATTCTTGTTGTGTTAGTGTTAACCTGTGCATGACTCGTGGTATAAGAACTTTGGTGCTTTGTTACCAGTATTAGTAAAAAAGTTATCTGTTTGTTTATCCTATGTTCTGTCCCACATGCAGAATCTGACTCTGAGGGAAAACTACGAAGAAAACCAGATTCATTTTTCGATCTAAAATCTAACATCCTGGGTTTTCTACGAAACTATTGTTAAATTCAAAAGTGATTTTGATTGCTACTATTGATAATGAAGATGGTGTTGGTGTTATAGTACTAATGATGATGTCATGATGTACACATTTTGATTGCTTTGTTTTACGAGGAAAGTTTGGAATGTGTAGTGGATGCAAGTTTTCGGCAGAAGAAGAGAGATTGGTGATAGAAATGCAGACACAGTTTGGGAACAAATGGGCCAAAATTGCAACGTATTTGCCGGGAAGAACGGACAATGATGTGAAAAACTTTTGGAGCAGTCGGAGAAAAAGGTTGGAGAGGATGTTGCAGAAGCCACCAACGTTAAAGTTGCAGAAAAGCAAGGGAAAAACTCCTCTTACTCAAGTGCTAGCGGATAAGGTATATGTACCTATTCAGTGTCCATAGAAAGAATATCTAATATACAGATATAACACTTCGTTTTTGTTGGTCCCTCCTAAGTTTGGGAGAGTCTTTACTACTAAAGTGGTCAGAAATTACACAAATTCAGGGTTTTGTAACCATTGGTTTTGCCTTGTATTATTACACATTTTGCTTTTGTGAAGAAACGGCTTGCATGTGATTCATGATTAATGGGGAAGTGAAAAATGTTTTATCACAAGCTTAGATGTGTCAGTAATTTCACTGTAGCAGGGTTTTCGTATCCTTTATAAAATGCTCTATTTAATACATAACATAGCTATTTCAGGCTCCTCCATGCAGTTCAAAACAGGTGGAGGAAAACCTTTGTTACACTACTTCCTACATGGGAAACACCGAGGTGTTCGAGATGATCAACATTCAAGATTTGGTAAAGCCAAACTATCAGATGGAAAATGATTACTTGAGTGCAGTTGAGGTTGAGGCCACCCCACTTCACACAGTACCATCGTTTGAGTCTTCATCAGGGAACAACTTCCCTCTGCTCCCTGAGCCACTAATCGACTTTCCAGTCTTCCCAGAGTGCCAGGACCTTGTTCCAGAGACCTTTGATCCAAATTTTATTGATGGGTTCGACGAGAAGAAATGTTCAGAATTTGTATGCAGCCAGAAGCTTGGGACCGGGTTGCCAACTCTTGGATTGGAGGAAAATTATCAAATTACAACTTCAAACGTCTTATTCAAGGACTTCCCAAGTGAGATTTTTGAATACTTTGAGCAGATTCCAACCTCAACAAAACAATGAACTGTTATCTTTTGATTGAAGTGCTAACTGCTATGCCCTGTAATCGTTTTCCTACTTTACATGTGCCATCCTTTTGTTATACTGTCAAAACTAGATGTTTGCCGATGTATGAACTTATATCAGGTTGCTTGAATAAATCAAGGAAAAACTCAAGCTGAACCATATCTAATTAGTCATTGAACTTAATACTTGCACATTTGAGTGTTTCCCATATTTATTATACTTTGTAGGTACTTCAGTTTATCAACCAGAAACAAACAAAAAGCAAATAGAACCTATCTTGTTCCTCAAAGGGTATATACATGACATGGAACGTCTTCAGAATCTTTTCATTTTGTACTGCATCCTGTTCAGTTGCAATATGAACAGAATAGCCTTTGACTATCCTCTAGTATGCACCCACAAAAATCAGGCACTTAAGTACACTGGATTCTAAGATCCTAATAGTAAAAATGAATTATAAATCTCCAGTTTGGAAGGAAGAAATGAAAAATCTTTGTATTTACTTCAGCAGCTCCTCAAATCAAACTTCATCCCTTTCGCAGCATTTCAACAATCAGGGGCAGTATTTAAATGATCCATTCAACTACAGTGTACCAAATACGAATACACAATTCTATACGTAACTACAAACAAAGATCGCATATCATCAATCCACTCAAAAGACCATGATAACAGAGCACATGAGTGACAATAATTTCTGCAATTATGGCTGTACAAAGTTTGCTACTTTTACCCCCACATATATGAAACGGTATACCAACACTAATTCCTAACACACTCTTGAACACACTCTACTATTGATTGAATTTTGTGGGAATTCACAAATTTTGATGGGTCAAACTACTCATTTAATGATTCTCTTTCAGTAGTTTTCAACAATTTTAACCAATCATAGAGTGTGTATTACGAAGAGTGTGTTATATGAGTGTCACTGACATTTCTCGTGAAGTAAAATCGTCACTCTCTAAAAGCAAAATAAATTGAAAAACAGATACCCTTATCGCTAGAACCGACCGGTAATATCCAAACATCATTCTGCAGCTAAATGATTGTGGATAGCTTCAAATATAGCTTGTTAAGAATGATCTTCTTGACCAGATCGGGAAAAAAAATATTCCTAGACCAATATATCCAAGTCAGCCATCAAATACAGGAAGAGGAGTAAAACAATTCATTTCCAAACTGTCTCATTTGCATCTGTGAAGATTGCATTATGATGCTCCACGAGCAACTGAATAACTTCAATTGCACCAAAGTCTACTGGAGTGCCATCATCCAAAGGAATAGGAGAGGATGCATCTATGGCTTCACCATCATCTGCAGCACAAGAAACAAGAAAAGAAATGGCAATCTTCAATCAGTACTAATCTGATATGTCTATAATCTGCATTAATTTTTGCAGATGGAGTTTAGTTTAAGAGAACTAAAATAATAAACTGCTAAACTGAATTTGGCACCCTCCTAGAAAGATAATCCCAAGATGAAGCTAAAATCAGTTAATTTTAGTAGTAATTGACTTGCATTATAGTATTGTTTTGCTTAACCAAACTGGCGTAAAAACATCAGAAATCAGTGTCAACCCTATAAGAAAAATGCCGAACATTCAAGGCCAGGAGTGAGACACTTCACTGTTACTCACTATTAAGGTTTTATTATTCAAGGAGTATGGCACTAAAAATCTTCTTATTTCCACTTACTATGTTTCAGCATTAAAGAGTAAAAAAATATGCTTTCAACTACACCAGCAACAAGAGCCTGTTAAAGGCTTAACAATGGAGGAGAGGAGATTAAATCAGAAGAAATGCGGAATAAATTTTGGTGAAACCGGTGAGACGAAAAATGGAGAAGAAAATATTTGTATGTTGTCAGAAGATAATGTTTTACAATTAAAAAACAAAACTTTAACTACTTCAAGTGAATCCGAAGAGTTGCTTTTGTAGGCTTGCAGAGTCATGCTTCCCATTGGGTAAAAAATAATCATTACAAGTGCTCTCATTTACTCTGCAGGTAATGAGTTGGTAAAAAAATAAACAGAAAACAAAGAGTAGACATTTCGTTTTCTCTTAAGTTGTCAGAAGCAACCTATGTTCATAAGTAGATGCATGGTAAAGTAAAAAAAAAAAAAAAAGAATCCAACAAACGTTAAACCCATCAGACAGCAAGCCACACATGGTAAGAAATATTCTCAAATTTTAACGGGTTTTTGCCCACAATTAGACGTTGGCTACAAACAATTCTACACAGTGCACAATTAAAAACCAAGATTTTGGACAGTCCATTACTTTAAATCGAGGCCTTCACTTTTCAAATGGTTTCTCTTAGGGGTTGATTGGTAGGGGATTAAGTTTCCCTGGAACCTTAACTCACGAATTTAGGTTTGTGTGTTTGGTAAGAATATTTTACAAAATATTTCCAGATACCAGTATTCCTAGGTTTGTTTGACCATATTTTACAATTATGAAGTCTGGATACATAGCACAGCATGGATATGATACAACAACTTTTTTATATTTAGGATATGATATGTCATGGTTTTGTTAGAAGAATTATAAAATAGTTTATATAGATGTAGAATATTGATAATTAAAGAGAAAATGACCTTTCCTTGTTAATTCATTCCTTGTTATATAGACATGTTATCATAACAAAAAAAGTACAGTTTTTTTTTCTATATAATAATCAATCTTTTACTAACTATATCAACTAAAACATCTAAAGTAGAACTCAAGACAAAAAAATATTGACTCTTCACAAAAGTTTACAATTCAACAGCAGTGCTAAATTTCTATCTGATGTCAATTATACCATCCTTCTCTGGTATGCTATTATCACCTAGAAAAAAAAGATTTTTTTAAATTTAGTTCATCAAGAAATAATTCTACCAATTCGGAGAAATTTAGGTTCTGTTCAAAGAATAAGTGAAGTAGTATATACTATTCAAAGAATAAAGGAAGAATATGACTGTTCAAGAAGCTTTAAGACAGTTTTTTAGATACTATTTAGAAGTATCTAACTTATATCCTTAAAAACTCAAATGAAAAAGGATTGGATACCTTTTAGATGAGTTACTTAAGCATCCCAGAAGTATCTTAGAAAATATTTAAAAATTTATAAAAAAATATTTGGATACTTTCTGGATACGTATATGGAAGTATCCCCAGAAAGTATCCGAGGAGTATCAATATCTGACACAGATATGTTCCCATATTTTAAGTATCCGGGCTTCATAGTTTTCCAACAAAAGATTTCAAGAATAACCACGAAACATTGCCTAAGACTCTAGTGAGTCGACCAAATATGTTTATAACATTCTCAAAATTCATGATTCTTAAATAAAAAGACTACTAGACATATAATTCCAATAAACAAAAGAAGATTATGCATATGAACTGCCTCCTTAAGGTTTCCAATGATCTTCTTCAACTCCCCTTATTAGGCCTTTCATTGGTCTTCCCTCACATGGCAATGGGAAAGTTGAAGCTTAGCTAAGATTATTGTATGTAAATCATTTTGATGAAGATCCCCATTGTTTATGAAACTAGAGTGATTTCATGTAATGCCCCACATGGCCAGCAACCTTCTGGCCATCGTCAATAGTAAATAATATTTGAAGTCGAGTTGGTAATCTTAAAAGATTTACATGTTTAAGTATAATTTTGCTTACCGGAAAGCATGTCCCAGGCAGCATATGAACCAGCTGGTGTATCCACACTCTTTTCGGAAGGACTTCTTGACATCTGATTCCAATATTGACAATAAAATTCAGGTCTGTTTTCCTTTTGCCACATAATAACAGGTGCCATTTCCATAGCTAAGCTCCGAGCATCCATCTGGAAAACATCAACAATCTTCAGCATGCTACTCTAATCCAGATTTTATGCAGTAATAAACATGTAACGAATACATGTTTTTTCTTAAGGCCACCCAACTGATGGGAAACCAATAATAGTAAAGCACAGCGATATTGCAGGAACTGAGGAAAGCAGCCAATCATAAAAAAGCAAGTTATGTACCTAGAAAATAGTGATATTGAAATAAGGAATAATATTACAAGAGGAGAATTTTGGTAATGAATCTTTTTCATATTCTATCTCTTTTCTTTCTTGTTTTATTATGATTTATGAGGATAGTTTACACTCATGATTACTCTTGGTCCAACATAAATATATTGGACAACAGTGTGCTCCATTTACCTACCATACGAACAATATATTGATAAAAAAAATGTAAATATATTGCATAACAGGGTGCTCCAATTACAAAAAAAAATAAAAATATATTGATCAAATAATAATAATAAAAAAAAAAAGAAAAACACACTTAAGAAGATCATGAATAGGATTTATAGGTAAGTTTCCTACCTTGTTGAGAAGTGACTTCTGGCTAACACGGAGTAGAAGGGCGGTTATAAACTCTAGGGTCATGTAGTTTACACTGGAAAGCCTCTTGAGTATGTTTCTCATGGAGTATATACTGGACCGAGCACCTCTAATCTCATTATAAAGCTCTAATGAGGTAAGTGGCTCAGGAAGGCTAGCAAGGTAATATTTCACAAGAGCTGCTACATCAAGGGGATTCGTGCCTTCTGGTACTGAAGCATTAGAATCTGCAATGCAATTACAGTAGCATGCATAATATCATCCAAGTATAATAACTCAAACATACCCATCACTGAAAGAATGGTTGTACCTTGGTTGTATAGGGAAACCAATTGGTGAATAACCTTTTTATTCCCTTCAGATTTAAAAAGATCTGGCGAGTTCAAACCTGCTTAAAATAAAATTAATGAAATTACTATTGGACCAAATGCATTTAAAATAACTATTAGATCAAAAGCAAAGATTAAAAAAAAAAAAAAAACTGCTCCATGAATGCGGAGTCTTACTCTAGAAATAGCTACCTGAAACTATAAGATAATCTGCACAATTGATCAATATCCGAGGAATAGGTTTGCAGTAATCTTGCCTCTGCACAGTAACCTCAATTGGAACTCCAAACACTGGGATCAAGATAAGCTAATAATTAAGCATCATTGCAGCAAATCTTAAATACAAAGTAAAAAGCTACATAAAAACAAAGAATGGTATACTTCTATATGACTTAATAGTCAAAAACTGTTACTGAAAAAGTATCAAAGTGGAATTTATCTCAAAATGCCTTGTGGGAATAATGGAACCTATTCTACATAGCCAACAAAAGACTGTGATACATGAGAAAAACTGCTCTCCTTCTCCGTCGTGTGGTTGAGAAACTTACCATCAGTGCTTGCAACTCCCTGCACAAGAATATTACAGTAAGAATAAATGAAAATCGCATATAGTAAAAAATAGGTGAACGATAGCCTAATATCGTTTTACCTTTTGCCATCTTTCAATATCTGTTAAGATAGTCTTACTTTTTTGTGCTGTAATTTTTGCCACCTGAAATAAATCAACATGATGGAAAATCAGAAAGAGAAGAAAGTAAAGATTACGAGCAACAAACTGATGATATCCTGGCATGTGACTAGCAAGCAAGATATTTAAAGAAGGAAAGGATAGAAGAGAGAAAAACAAGAGAACGAAAATTCCAAATATCCATTTGATTAACACCAAGTTCAGAATAACGGTTTAGAACAATCTACAACCAGACCACGAGTTATCCAACATCCAACTAAAAGAATTATATAATCCAAAATCAATTTGGATAAGGCATTCCCTTTACCCAAAAGAAAGGGATTAGCTGTCATAATAAAATAAAATTGCCATGCTAAGATTTTTTTTTGTCTTCATTTGAATTGATATACTTAACATTTACTAAAATTACAAATTGTGCTCATTCTGTTTCTTGTTTTGAAAACCTTGTGAACAAAATCATTTATCCCTTTCTAAAAAGTCACCCATCACAATCTAAAATCTTGTACTCAACTATGTTACCTCTTCAACCTTGGACTTTCCCACAACCACCTTATCCTTTGTCCCAGACAAGCCTCTCCTCAGGAGCGAGCCAGTTGTAGCAGCTGCTGATATCAAGCGATCCTGCACAGCATGTCTTGTGGATGGCTGCTGGAGAAGTGCCCACCGACTCTTGACCATTGACCCCACTCGTCCAGCGACTTCAGCCACATTGCTTTTTGTATCCTTGGTGACCTCACCAACAAATGTTCCTGCTGATTCCTTGGCTTCTTTAAGCTTGACTCCTGCATCAAACTCATACATGAACAATCAAAGACCAGAGAGGCTTAATTCAAATAACTTCTCAATAATTGGAAAAAAAAAACAGCACACAAAACGAATTAACCTTCTTTCATGAATTACAATAAGCTTATGGAATTAATTTACACAAAAATCTCAAGTACAAACTGTCCAAAAGTTGATAAAGCTATAATTTATCTAAAAATAAGAACAAAGGACATAAGAAAGAGAAAAGAGAATGATACCGGACGAAGAAAAGAAACCAGCTGCCTTGTCTTGCCACTGGGGTGACATGATCGAAGGCATGGAAGACAGAGGTCAAGAACAAACTCAAAAGTCGTTACTTGATCCTGCAAATGAACCCAAAACACGAGTCAACAACGACAATTGACGAAATTCTAGTCAGGAACAGGATCCCCAGTCCTTCAGAAATAGAATAAAGTTAGTTGACAGCTTTCCGATCATCGATTTCCTCGAAAATGAAACCATAAAAAAATAATTTTACACGAGAGAAATCACAGCAACAACAACTAGCTTGTGCAGTAAAAGCCAAGGAAGAGAAACGATCGGGCCTCTACGGCTAGTCTGCAGTGTGGAACAACGAAAACGAAAGAAGAGAATCTGATGGAAAATGAAGGAATTGAAAAACCTACTTGTTACCCGAACGAATTAGAGAGAAGAAAGGTGAAAACTTTTTTATGGTTTTGCGCCAAAGCTGAAAGAAACAGAGAGAGAAATTGCAGTTCTGAGAAAAGACGGCAGCAGATGACAAGACAGAGATATGGGTATTGGAAGGCGACTGCTCTGACTCAGTCCCAAGATTAACTCACCACCACCAAACTACTTCTCTTTTTCACTCTCTTTTCTTAATCAAATATTCATTATTTTATGAAAAAATTAAAATTAATAATATTTTCAGTTACATAGATGATGATAATAATAATAATGATAATAATAATAATAATAATAATAATAATAATAATGATGATAATAATAATAGTAATAATAATGATGATGATAACTATTGTGGCCAGAAAAATATTTTATCTTGAGTTGCGTAAAAAATAATAAATAAGTGTTAGCATGAGCTAAAGTGTAGGAAGAAATACTATAAAGGGCCTGTGTTGTGTTACGTGTCTCTTACCAATAATTTAGGATCTGAAACAAAGATTGCATCATTCCCTTATGCAAAAGAAGATTGACAGAACATAGAACCTCGTATGAATTGCTTCTATAACGTTTGATTCCTCTGAATTTTTGTTTGAGTTTTGAGAAACACTGCAAGCACAATGGATGCCACTCACTCCATGTTCTGCAACAATGATCTGGTTAACCCCCTAAGCTCAATGGGCATGCAAGTGTCCTGCATTCTTGTCGTGTCACATATCTTCAACGTTGTGTTTAGGACTGTGGGTCAACCTGGACCAATTGCGCAGATTCTGGTAGTAATCAATCACCAAGCACCTTAATTTTGTTGATGAATATTGAGCAATGATGTTTTCTTTTTCTGTTTGTAAATTGTTTGTAGAGAATTGAGGTTTCACTGTTATTAATTAAGTCTTTTTTGTTGCATTGTCGTTCAACAGGCTGGGTTGGCGCTAGGTCCAATGTCACACATTCCGTATATAAAGGCTACATTTTTTCTTGCTAGCTCAATAAACTACTATGAAGTTGTGAGCTTCTTCTGTCGCATAAACTTCATGTTTTTGTTTGGGTTAGAGATGAATATGCACTACGCAATGCGCAATCTGCGTAGGGTAAACTTTGTAGCTTGTGGTGGTGCTCTGATGGGTGCTGTTTTTGGTCTATCTGTCTCATTTTACTTGCATCAAGAGCTAAACACCCTTGACAATGCCCCTTTGTATTATTTTTCAATGATCATCATGCTAGTGGTGTCATACACAAGCTCCCCTATGGTGATTCGTTTGGCAGCAGAGTTGAGGTTTGCAGCATCAGACGTGGGGCGAACGGCCGTGTCATCTGCGTTGATCACAGAAATGGGGTGCTTGTTGCTCTTCAACGTCATGGTTAACTGGAGAAAAGAAAATCACATTTCTTCTGGTTTCGGTTGCCTTATAATCACTGTCGTGGTGGTTTACCTTAACCGGCACTTGGCAGTTTGGTTAAACGCAAGAAATAGAAACCAGAAGTACCTCAAGGCTCCTGAGTTGTTACTCATTCTGTTCATACTTCTGACTAGCTCAATGATAATAGAGATTTGTGGTTACAACAGTATTATTAGTTGTTTCACCATTGGTTTGTTGTTCCCCAAGGAAGGGAAAACAGCCAGAACATTGCTGCACAAACTTGGTTATTCTATTTACAACTTTGTGCTTCCGGTATATTTTGGCTACTTGGGGTTGCAGTGTGACCTGATAAATGTCTTCAAGAGCTTGGAGCGTGTGGCCAATATGTCCATATTGATATTACTGAGCATTGGAAGCAAGCTTGGTGGAACTCTTATAGCTACCCGCTACCTCAAAATTCCCACAAGTGAAGGTATTTTTCTTGGCTTCATATTGAACACTAGAGGTTATGCCGACCTTCTATTCATTGGTGCAGCAGCAAAGCAAGTAATTGTGAGTATATTTCCTGACTTTGTTGAATTATAAACTGTTTGGATAAAAAGATGAAATGAACTGATGTTACGAACTTAAATTTGTAGAAGCTCTTTTTACTCAACAAGCTTAAAAGTTGAGTGTAAGTTGACTTTGGTATATGGGAAAACTCAATGCATTGTACCTCCGTATCTTTTCCTCATCTCAAATTTGCAAACTAATTCAATGGTTCTTGTGTTTGATTCACAGACTTTCGATTCGGAAGCGTACAATGTTCTGTTGGTATCAATAGTACTCAACACAATAATATCAGGAGTAGTTGTGGCTTTTCTTGTCAGAGGGGAAGACAAAATGTTTACAAGCAACTACACTGCAATTGAACCACAACAAATGGAAGATGAGCTTCGAATTCTGGCTTGTGTGTATGACCCTCGTCAGGTATCTGCCATACTTGCCACAGTGCTAGCAATACATGGCTCTGGAGTATCACCATCTACCACTTACTTAATGCACCTAATAGAGCTTGTGAAGAAGATCAAGTCCAACTTGTTGTACCATGAGAAAGAAACTGCTGACCTTAGCGACGATGAGGACTATGGGGGCAATGATGTGGTGGAAATCAACAATTCTTTGGATACCTTCACTGCAGATACAAAGATTCTAGTCCACCAAAGAAGGGCAGTGTCTTCTTTCCCGTCCTTGTATGAAGATGTGTGCAATGAAGCAGAAGATCTCCAAGTGTCAATTGTGCTACTCCCCTTCCACAAGCACCAACGCATTGATGGGAAATTGGAAAGTGGAAAAGAGGGTATAAGGATCACCAACCAGAAGGTGCTAAGACATGCCCCTTGTTCAGTTGGTATAATAGTGGAAAGAGGCCTTGCAAGGGTACCTGGCTTCTCACAGCTAGTAGCATCTGAAGGCATACAAAACATTGCAACACTTTTCTTCGGTGGCCCTGATGATCGTGAGGCTATTGCATGGAGCCTACGCATTGCAGGAAGTCCACGCGTGAACTTAACGATCATAAGATTTCTGCTGACTTCTTCATCACAGAACGAACAGATAGAGAGTGGACAATCAGAGGAAAAGGAAATTTTGATGTCACTGTCTGGGGAGGAGACTGTGAATGAGATTGACAACACATTCATGGTAGACTTCTACAACAGGTATGTGACTTCAGGCCAAATAGGGTATGTGGAGAAGTTTGTGAAGCATGGAGCAGAAACGGTGGATGCTTTGAAAGAGATAGGGGACATGTATTCTTTGTTTATAGTAGGAAAAGGTGGTAGAGGGCAAAGTTCACTAACAATTGGTATGAGTGACTGGGAAGAATGCCCAGAACTGGGAACTGTTGGTGATGTTTTAGCCTCTTCAGACTTCGATATTCATGGCTCAGTTTTGATTGTTCAGCAACATAGAGATGTCAAGAAAGGCCTATTGCATGATTAGGTAGCTATTCAAGTGCAATAATGTTGTACTTGTTCTTGTACTTAGCTTTATGAACATATATATATATACACACACTGTACATTTGGAACAGTTTTTGCTTTTCAATGTACTTAGAGAAGGAAAGGTTCAGAACATTTGTACATGTTAACTTAATTTTGTAGTTATTTTAAAAGGAACATGTTATGTTAGGCCACAACATTCTTATTTATTTTTCCAAGGATGCAAAAACAAAGAATGCTTATTTAAGTGGAAGGAAAAACCAAAGGAAGGGAAAAGAAGAGATTTTTGGTTTGTTTTTGAACTTCCCATCTCACAATCGCCGACTCAAATGGAGGCGGAGCCCGCGTCTGGGCCCGGGCCTGAGTTTAATTCGAAGGAGGAAGCTTTCGCATTCTACCAAGCCCACGCGAAATCTGTGGGTTTCTCCGCCATAATCAAAGCCAGCCGCCGATCCCGAATCTCCGGCAACTTCATAGACGCCAAATTCGCCTGCACTCGCTACGGCGCCCCACCAAGCCACAAGCCCAAACGGGCCCCTTCCCGGGCCAAAACCGATTGCAAGGCCTCCATGCACGTGAAAAGAACACCCCACGGTACATGGATCATCTCTTCTTTCATCAAACACCATAACCACCAAATTTCCCCCATTCACAGTAGCCCTAAACCCAATAATAATGTTAACAAGGCAAGTCCCTCAAGGAAACTCAAGGTTAAAAAAACACCGCAATACTTAACTTTCGCCCAAGGTGACCTTCAATTTTTGCTCAACGCTTTCATATCTATGCAAAATGAAAACCCTAATTTCTTTTTCGCGGTCGATCTTAACGAGGAGCAGCGGTTGAGGAGTGTTTTCTGGGTGGACGCTAAGGCTAAGCTTGATTATAGACATTTTAGTGATGTGGTGCTTTTGGACACCACTCACGTTAAAAACGAGTGTAGATTGCCCTTTGTTCCGTTTGTTGGTGTGAACCACCATCTTCAGTTTTTGTTGCTGGGATTGGCCTTTGTGTCTGATGGGTCTGAATCCACGTATGCGTGGCTGATGAGGAATTGGTTGAGGGCAATGGGAGGACTTGCTCCTAAGGTGATGCTCACTGACCGTGATGAAGTGCTGAAGAGAGCGGTTGCTCAAGTGGTTCCTGAGTCTTGTCATTGCTTTTGTCTGTGGCATGTGTTGAGTAAGGTTCCAGAGAAACTCGGTCGCCGGATTCATGGGCACGGTGGGGAGTTTATGAGTGAGTTTAGTGAGTGTGTTTTGAGGTCTAGGACAAAGGAACAGTTTGAGAAGAGGTGGGGGGAGATGGTTGAGAGGTTTGACATGGGTGATGAGAGTTGGTTGTGTGAGATTTATGAGGATCGGAAACAGTGGGTACCTGCGTTTATGAATGGCAGGGTTTTAGCAGGAATGTCGACTGTGCAGAGATCAGAAGCCATGAACTGCCTGTTTGATAAATATGTGCAGAGGAAAACTACTATGAAAGAGTTTCTGGAGCAGTACAGAGTGGTGTTGAGGGGTAAGTGTGAGGACGAAGCCAAGGCTGATTTTGAAACTCTGCGTAGACAGCCAGCGTTGAAGTCCCCATCACCTTTTGGGAAACAAATGGTGGAGTTGTACACCAATGCAGTGTTTAAGAAGTTCCAGGGTGAGGTGTTGGGAGCTGTTGCTTGTCATCCAAGGAAAGAGAGCGAAGATGGGACAAAGAAAATGTTTAAGGTTCAGGATGTCGAGGACAATCAAGATTTTGTTGTGACGTGGGATGAATCGTCTTCAGAAGCATCATGCTCTTGCTATTCATTTGAGTTCAATGGCTATCTTTGTAGGCATGTAATGATTGTGCTACAGATTTCTGGTGTACATAGCATCCCACCTCGGTATATATTAAAACGCTGGACAAAAGATGCCAAGAAAAGAGATCTGTCTGTGGCAGATGTCGTTGTCTCTGACTCTAGGGCTGAGCGCTATAATAATTTATGTCAACGAGCTTTTGAGTTGGGTGATGAAGGGTCTTTATCATACGAGACTTACATTGCTGCTGTAAAGGCGTTGGAAGAAGCTTTGAGAAAGTGTGAGAACCTAGATGGTTCAATCCAGAGAGTCAGAGACCTTCCATGTTTTGGTTCTCAAGAGGTAAATCTAAGTAATACTGCTGATCATATTAACAAAAATAATAGTACTCTTAGAAAAAGAAAGGTTATTTTGTCATGTCAAACATAATGCTAATGTTACAGACTCCGTTTCCATAACATCAGATAGCCTTCGTGTGCCCCTCTTATGTAGTGATGCTTGATAGGTAAGGCCTGAACCAGAGATCATTGCTATGGGAGTCGATTCTAGCTGGCTGCAAATGGTTGGTGCTTCTTGTTTGAAGTACATGTCAGATTCATTACTGATTGTGATATTTCATCATAGAAAAATATCTTGTGGCCTGTATTTGTTATAGGAAAACCCCAATGCACAAGCAGCTGGCCTTCCTTGTTCATATAAATCACAGCAGAGCATTCAAAAGATGGTATGGCATTTTCCTATTTCTACTGCTTGCATTGTGACAAACAAAAGAGTGTATGGATCCTGTAATTTCGTGGCAAACTCTGTTACAGGATCGACTGAACTCCAGGGCTCAGAATCTGGATGGCTATTTTTCTACTCAGCGGATTGATTTTGGAATGGTAGGTGGTCTCTAAATTTAGAAATTTGAAATTCAATATGATGTAGCAGTTACCCAGTTGTAATCTGCTTCCTGTTACTTCAAAGAATAATTTGCTCTCCTTAATTTGTTGAAGTGCCACCAATTGAATTCTGTAGCTGCTATTCATAATGATTATTGCAACCAGCATGGCATCCAAGACCGAGTAATAAATATTGCCTACTCTTTGGTTTTTTCTAATATAGTTTGGGGTTTTAGATTTATAACATCTGGTTTTGGGTTGAATCTTGATTTAGGGACAGTTGAACTCAATTGCATCCATCCATGATCCCTGTTACATAGCCCCACAAAGGATGCAACCGATGGTATGGACTCTACTATATTTTTACTGCTGAGTAAATAGTAAATTTTGTCCCTAAAAGGTAAGGAATTCGTTAATTTAGTCCTTGAAAGACTGAAAATTCTCATGAGGTCCTTGAAAGATCAACGTGTTTGTCATTTGGGTTCGTCTGTTAACTTAGCACCAACGAAATGGATGTGTAGCATGTTAAGCTCCATATTTGATGCACATATTGAGCAACGCAGCTTCCAACTTCTGCCTATACTCCTTTACCCATTTCACACATTCTGTTCGATTTGCTTCTTCCTTCTACTCAATGAAACGCGAAGCTCTTTGTAAAGGAGACTTTCAAATTTCATTACAAAGGAATCAGTGAATTATAAAAGACATTGTGCAAAACTAAAAGTTAAGAAAATGGATTAGAGAGGATCTTCGAAGTACCCAGCTTGCTCTCCTAGCTTGGCAGTGTGGACAAAGTTTTCAACATTTTTGGTGAATATCATGAATGATCTGCTAACTTTTGTAATTTCACATGACGTTGTTTCAAAGCCACATGTGAATCCAACTTTGCGCTTTATGTATCACATGTATTTCCGTTAGTGTTAACTGACATAAGGTGAAGTAGGGATGAAAATGACTGATAGATTTATCTTCCTGGGATATTATGAGCAATTTCAGTTTTTTTAAGAACTAGAATGAGTGGCTGGCTCTTAATATTTTATGGACTAAATGACTATCTGGTCATTTATTATTCCCTATAGTTTGTGATGTTTGCATCAGCAATTAGTATGGAATGAACTATAAGAACCGCTAACCGAGCAAGATTTATCACTCTTCGTAGGATCGGTTTTATAACATCATTGGACTATCAAAAATGGAAAGAAAAGGAGAAAAGTTGTAATTGAAAGATTTTGATGTTAAAATTTTCAACACCTTTATGTTTCCTAAGTTAATCCTGAAATTGTGACATGACCTGTTAATGAATCTTGGCTTCGTTATTCATCTGTGGTAATGATACTGAACTTGTATGTCTCTTCATGGAAAGAGGAAAATACAAAAATGTCTTACATTTTCTTGGCTGATTTATCTTATACCTTCATCTTTTCCCAAAATTGACATAACCCAAATGTTTAGTATAGTTTACCAAATATGGTAGTAGAGTTGTACTCATGATTTATATATTCATTATCTTGTAGGGTCAAGCCGGTGGAGGGTCATCCTCACAACCGCATGGGATGGAGGTAAAGGTTAAACAGCTAAGTTCAAGGCACCAGTCTCAGTGAGTTAGGTTATAGGCTGACATTGTGTTTCATACTTGTATATCAGCATGTAAATGTTTCAGTTAACGTTATGTATATATTAGAAAGTCAGAAGTCTTTTTGATGAGCCTTGATTAATTCCTGCCCTTTTAGCAGAGATGTAGGACTTTTGTTTCTTAACTAGTGGAAATGAATCATGCAGTACTATAGCATATCATTCTGGCACTATCCCTTCTATATATTGAAGCAGCTGGTTTCATTTAGTAACAACTTTTTACATTCACTTGATAAAAAGCAGGCTAATAGTATCTTATAAGTGTTACGAACTTATGCCTCAGCTTATGAATAATTAAGTAAAGTTAGTGATTTCCTCTTTATTCAATATCTTTTTATTCTTCAAAGAAGATGGATAGGAATTTGGACATTTATCAAGTTTTGACGTTAAAGTTGGAATAAACCAATTTGTATCGACTCGCTTGATACCAATATATTTTTGCTCGACAAGTGATTTTGGCATTCTAATACGATGACAATGGCCAACATTAATAAGAATAAAATATTGTTGGTCCCTTATTGCCATGATTATGTCTCCATGTGCATCTTAGAATAATAGCAATGTAATCTGAGTGAAAAAAATGGTAGATGCCAACCATAAGTACCGTGATTTTAGACTATAATTCATTTACCTTTTGTTGTATATATTGATATGTTTTCATCAATGAAAGACAACACACTTCGAACATATTTTGACAAACATAAATGTCGAGAGTTTAGGTTATCTAAATAGTTTGATGATTTTCTTTTTACCATCTAAATAGGATATGTCAAGTACAACATGTGACAGAAGTTGCAAATTCAAGAGTTTCAATATAAACGAAAGAAACGTACCGTTCAATAAAAGACACAAAAGAAAGCATGAAACAAGCGAGTTCTATCATCTAAAATTCAATTTAACCTGGGAAATAAATTTAGCTAAATTATATTCAAATCACACTACTCACAGTATGCAACTTTTTTGAAAAATTATCGAAATGAATAAATTTAAAAAAAAATTACATATATGAATAAATAGTGTTAACAAATTGATATTACACTTCGATATTAGAAATACTTTAAACTCTCATCATTATTTTGTTTGAAAATAGTTAGTTAACTATTTGGGACCTTAGTCCAAGCAAATTCTCACCATCCTTGTTAAAAAAAAAATAAAAATCAAACGATCGAAATCAAATGTCATTTTTAAGGTTAATGGGAGCCAACAATCCAGCTCTCTTTCATCTGGTCACTCGTTCTGCACTCTCTTCTTCTTCTTCTTCTTCTTCTTCTTCTTCTTCTTCTTCTTCTTCTTCTTCTTCTTCAGTGACAATCAAGGCTTGGTTTTCATTATCAACGACAACAGACATGGTGAAAGCAATCAGGGTTCACGAACAGGGAGGCCCTCAGGTAAATGTGCTTTTTTCTGAATTGGGTGATGCTAATTGAATTGATGAGTGACATCGCGTCGTCGCAGGTTCTGAAGTGGGAGGACGTGGAAATCGGAGAGCCCAAAGAAGGGGAGGTTCGGGTCAGGAACAAAGCCGTCGGAGTCAATTTCATTGATGTCTACTTTCGCAAAGGAGTTTACAAAGCCCCCTCTTTTCCCTTCACTCCAGGTTCTTTCTCAGTCTTCATCTTCAATAAACAAAGACAATTTATTTATTTTCTTGTGTGATGTGGGTTTAGTACGTAGATGTGTGTAACACTCTATGTTGCGTTGTGGGTGTCAATATTATCCTTTTCTAGTTATTTTACTGTTTTACTTTGTTTCTTCTTTTATGTGTTTACTGCTAAAAGAATGTGTTAAGAAAGGAGAGACACAAATTCCCAAGGTATCAGGTATTGAATTCTATGCCCCTTTTTACGTGGCAGGTATGGAAGCTGTTGGGGTTGTCACAGCTGTGGGTGCTGGACTCACTGGTAGGCAGGTTGGAGATCTTGTAGCTTATGCAGGTCAACCAATGGGCTCATATGCTGAAGAGCAGATACTTCCTGCAAATAAAGTAGTCCCTGTCCCTTCATCGATTGACCCACCTATTGCAGCATCCATCATGCTGAAGGGCATGACAACTCACTTTTGGTTCGGCGCTGTTTTAAGGTCATTTTCTATGATGTTATAGTCTTTGTAGCTGGAGCTATTTTTCTTTTATCTATTAGTTTTCTCATCATACTAATCTAGATTCGTTAGTAAATTTAGCATATGTTAGTTTGGGACTCAGAATATTAGTCAGTTGTAGTTATTGAGAATCTCTATTAATTAGCCTTTTAATCTAGTTCTTTGTTAGTTCATATACCTTGTCCCTGTTTTGATGAGCTTGGTTAGGCTTACTTGTGGCTTTATGTTCTTTTCGTTCACTGGAACTTGGTAATTTCTGGCCTACTCCTTCTTTATCTGCTATTTTCAACTGCGGACTATAGTATATTAACTATGACTTCATGATTTGTCTTAAAATAAATACATTTTCTCTTAACAGAGTTTATGTACGTATCACTTTACAGGTTGAACCTGGTCATACAATTCTTGTCCACGCAGCAGCTGGTGGAGTTGGATCCTTATTGTGCCAGTGGGCAAATGCTCTTGGTGCAACTGTTATAGGAACTGTGTCAAATAAAGAGAAGGCAGCTCAAGCCAAGGAGGATGGGTGTCATCATGTTATAATCTATAAAGAAGAGGATTTTGTTGCTCGCGTCAATGAGATTACGTCAGGCAATGGAGTTGAAGTAGTCTATGATTCTGTAGGAAAGGATACCTTTGAGGTAGTACCTATTCTATTCTATGCTACATCCAAATTAAATTTCAAAACTAGATACTTGATAATTGAGTGGAAAACTAAAATGATTAGGATTAAATTGCATGTTAGTCCTTGTAACGTATGTCCTTCTTGGTTTTAATCCCTGCATAAAGTTACTATTGGTTTTAATCAGTTTGGCTTTTGGTCTTTGTTTGATATTAATTCCTATAATATCTAGGTCGTGCTGAATTAGTCCAAAGTATATGTTGCGTTATATTGATTTAGTCCCTAAAATAACACTTCGCTTTTTTTATTTTACAAGGATTAATTCAACGTGTATCAAATATTACAGGGAGTACAACCAAATAACAAGGACCAAAAGCAAAATCACTGATTTTTCAGGATAAAAGGGTGTATACCACGAGAACTAAAATGTTATTAAGCCAAATTGTTCATGCATGGTTGTATCCATTAGAATTTGCTTATTTTCTAATCCTTTACAGGTTCCTTCTATGATAATAATTTGGTTTGTAGATATTTGATTAGATTTGTAATTTATAATTCAGACGATCCTATGTCAATAACTAATTAGAACTAAACACTAACTAAGTCCTAGATATGATGATTACGGTTCCTCGCCTACATATGAACTGATAGATCCTAATGAATTTCTCTACAATAAACCTTTTTCTAATTTAGAATTCATAATGTTGCATTCTTTTAGTGTTTGGTTTCTCAATAAGTTTGTGACATGCATTAATAGTGTGAAAGGAGAAATTTGTGTTTCTTCGGACAGGTTATGGATTTCAGACTATTTAGCTTGAGCATGAAATCCAAGGATTCCTATCGTTAGAAAGCAGCCTTGATTGCTGCCACCCTTAACTGTCTTAGTTGCAGCTTCTTTAGGGACTTGAGATAAAATTAATAGTGTAGAAGTGCACTTAGAGTGCTGCGAGAGAAGTCATTAACAAGGCATGCATATGCTGAGCTGTGTGATTTGTGCAGGGATCTTTGGCATGCTTGAAGCTTAGGGGCTACATGGTAAGTTTTGGACAGTCATCAGGTTCACCTGATCCAGTCCCATTATCATCTCTGGCTGCAAAATCCCTGTTCTTGACAAGGCCCAGCCTAATGCAATATGTTGTCACTCGAGATGAGTTATTGGAGGCTGCAGGAGAGTTGTTTGCTAATGTTGCTTCTGGTGTCTTGAAGGTTCGTGTTAATCATACTTACCCATTGTCAGAGGCTGCAAAAGCACACGAAGACTTGGAGAATCGGAAGACTTCAGGATCCATTGTGTTGATACCATGAGACTCTATGTTGTGTTGTGTATAGGGGTGTTGTACACCAAATCCTTGGGTGATTCATCTTGAAAAGAACTATAGATTATAAATTATATGCTAGCCTGTGTGATTCATCTTGAAAAGAACTATAGATTATGAATTCTATGCTAGTGTGTTATTCACCACAAGTCGGTGTACTTAAATAAGAGTGATTTCTTTGATGGCTTCACTTTGGCTGCAGAATGCTCTTCTCATATTATCTTGCTTTGTACATAGCCATTTGCTAGTGTTGCTCCCCTTTTATAATCCAACTGCAATGGAGAAAATAACAAAGCTGCCAGAATATCACTTTGGTGCTTTTTAATTAGTTATCTATGATTTTCTAATGATTTTAGTTCTTTTATTTAAAATATCCATAATTTTAATCTGATTCTTAATTTTACATACGTTATTTATTTTTAATTAATTAAATTGTTTATTAAAAATACTTTAAATGAATATATTAAGGTAAAGTTCGATTGGATCAAAATAAACTTTGAAACTAATGGTTTAATCAAAATTGTGGATTTTTAAAATAGGATAACTAAAAACATAGGAGAAGAAAAAAAGAGAAAGTTCAAAATTATGATTTGACTTTTTACTTTTTAACAAAATGAATGTGAGAAGAATTCAATCAACACATAAAAGGGTGAAACTTTAACTTTTTACAAAAAGAAAAATATACTTTCCATATTGAAAAAGGTCACATGAAAACATTATATAAAAGGACACTTAAACATGATTTAAAATAATCACTTAACTTTTTGTTTAAAAGACCAAAGTTATATTAAAAAAATTGCAGAAACTCAAACCAAAGTTTATTCTTTTTACATAAAGGAAAAAGATTATTTAATGAAAATAATAATCAAAAATTGGTCGCACTTTGATATATTTATCCTTTGTGTACTCTTCGGCCGGCCACCATAACGAATGGACCACAAACAAATCAAAAGCAAATCATAAAAATTCAGAAAAAGATTAAAACTTGGGATTGAATTATTGTTTGACTATAGAACCAATGATTGTGGAATCTGTATCATTCATTTGGGTTATATCCTTTTGCCTTTGAATTTTATGGTATTCCAAAGCAAAGCATTAGTGTACTAATACAATACAGTGCAGTTCTTCTGTTAAATTTCTTTAGCTTTAAGCAGAGCCACAACAACCAACCAGAGCTTCGAAATCATCGACAACTACAAACATGGTGAAAGCTATCAGAGTTCACCAACTCGGTGGCCCTCAGGTCTCTTTCTTCATTTCTCTTTCACTCTCACTTCTATAGTAATTCAACACTGAATTGTGGAATTGACAAGTGGCGTGACAGGTTCTGAAGTGGGAAGATGTGGAAATTGGAGATCCAAAAGAAGGCGAGGTTCGTCTGAGGAACAAAGCTGTCGGGGTTAATTTCATTGATGTTTATTTTCGGACCGGAGTTTATAAAGTCCCTTCTTTACCTTACACTCCAGGTTTCTTTGCTTTACTACTACCAAACTTTTATTAATATTTGTAGTTGTATTGGTTGAAAAAGAGACTTAGTTTACACTTGCTCTCCAAATATTGTAATTGTACTATCAGCTGTGTAATTTGGGTCTCTCAATTATTCATAACAAATTTGTGGATTTAGTTCCCAGATTTCCATTGAGCTAATTGGTCTACTATGTGTTGCAATTGTGTAATTTTAATCTCTTCAATTGAGATACTTGAATGACCCAATTAGTAGAATTAGAACTTGTAGACTGATCACACACTTGCAACACTTGCAGACCCAATTGGTACAATTAGAACCTGAATGAGTAAAAGGGTAATTAAGCCTAGAAAATATGAAGCTTTACTCTTTATAATAATGTGGCATGGTAGGTGTGGAGGGTGTTGGGGTGGTCACTGCTGTGGGTGTCGGAGTCACTGACATACAAGTTGGCGAAACTGTAGCTTATTCGTGTCAACCACTGGGCTCATATGCTGAAGAGCACATTCTTCTTGCAAAAGATTTAGTTCCCCTCCCTCCCTCAATTGACCCCATTATCGGGGCATCCATCATGTCCAAGGGCTTGACAACTCGTTATTTGCTTTTACAATGTTTCAAGGTATGTGTATTTCTATGCTTGCTGAAGGATCTCCTATTGTTTTTAACAACATTCATTAGTGTATTTTCTTAGAATGTGGGAGATTGATTCACCATATGCTCACTTCAGTTTAGACTTTAGTTATTTAGCCCTCCTACTATTTCATATGCATGCCTTCAAGCACTTATAGGTTGACATTATCTTTCATGATGTTTTATTGATTATAGGAATGTCTTTTACTATACTATCTTTCCATCTCAATCTATGTTACCTTTTCCTCATTCATGTTTGTAAATGCTTTGTGTAGCCTTAGTTTCCAAGCTACTTGGTATTCTCGTAAAGTGTGTTTTTCTTGGTTACTCCTTGTTATAAAGGAAGATATAGGTTCCTCTAGTGACTCATTGGTAAGAACCTTGAGAGAACCACATGGAAGAATCTATTTGTTGTCGTTAAGAGAGCACAATGGCTTATGAAAACCATGCTAGAATCCTGTACTTCCAATTTGCAACTTAAGTCCCCGTTACTTTGCAATTGGATCTGTGATCGCTTGTGTACCAAATGGAATTCTATTCAATCATGTCAAAGCCCGAGAAATGTACAAAATGAGATTCACCTTAAGGAGGAGAATAAATAATCAAGTCAAATGCAGGATTTAATGAATAAGATATTCCTCACTTAGTGTGAATCTGTGATTGCCTCATTCATGCATGTGATGTCCCAGGTTCAGCACCAAAAAACATGGTTGCAGCTAGCAAAGATGTGACATTTGTTGTTATCATAGCTGACTAGAACATTAACCAAATATGTTTCATCCTTAGTCAATCTGTTTCCCTTAATCTTGCCTCAATATGATGACATGCACAGACTAAGATATCTATCATTTTGCAGGTTGAACCTGGTCACACGATTCTTGTACATGCAGCAGCTGGTGGAGTAGGATCCTTATTGTGCCAATGGGCAAATTCTCTTGGTGCAACCGTTATCTGAACTGTATCCAATAAAATGAAGGCAGCTCAGGCCAAAGAGGACGGATGTCATCATGTAATAATCTACACAGAAGAAGATTTTGTTGCTCGCGTCAACGAAATCACATCAGGCAATGGAGTTGAAGTAGTCTATGATTCTGTGGGAAAAGATACATTTGAGGTATAACTGTCATATTCTACATTATGCATAAGTGCAATTTAAAAATCGAATTGTTGGGTGCATGAGTAAAAACAATAATAACAATGTTGTCTCTTCCTTGGTGGTATCCATAAGCAGCTTTTTACTTATATTCTGATTCTTGAACCATAATCAGGAGTCCAAAAGAATGCACATAGATTTATGATTCAGTTGATCAGTACTCAGAAAACTAAAACATCAACAAATACCAACCAGATCCTTGATGATGAACACTAAATTTATTGTCCTTCTAAATCTATACAAGTGAATTCCTACACCCTGTTAAAGAACTCAGAACTAGATAACTTTCTTACTAAAAAATGAAATCCTAATGCTACATCTAATTAGCATTTGTTTCTCAATTGAGCTTGCGAGACATGTGATGATATCAAAGTGAATATTTTTGTTTATCAATATTATTAGTCAAAAACAGAAAACTCAGAGGGCAAAGACTGATAGGCCACTGGTTTTAATTAATAGAATAGAGTCCTAAAGTTCTCAGGTAACTGTCTGTCTATCTGATTACTTTGATTATGACCACACTAAAATTTGCGAGGTTTCATTTTTAAAAAGTTGGACTTTGGTTCCCTTGATATGTTCCATTAATGTTTGTATTCTATCATTTAACAATTTTAGGCATATTATCAGCAAAGCCCTTAACTATGCATGTGCAGGGATCGTTGGCTTGTTTGAAGCTTAGAGGTTACATGGTAAGTTTTGGACAGTCATCAGGCACACCTGATCCAGTTCCATTATCTTCCCTGGCTACAAAGTCCTTGTTTTTGACAAGACCCACCTTAAAGCATTACAACGTCACTCGGGCTGAGCTCTTGGAGGCTGCAGGAGACTTGTTCGCCAAGGTTTCTTCTGGTATCTTAAAGGTGCGAGTTACTGACACCTATCCCTTGTCTGAGGCAGCAAGAGCACATGAAGACCTGCAGAATCGGAAGACCACGGGATCTGTTGTGTTGCTACCCTAAGGATACCCCACTTTTATATAGGTCCTAAAATAAACACCAACTTCATGTTTGATTCCTTTGGAGAGGAACTATGGTATTGTAAATACTATATAAGCCATGTTGCGTTGTGTTCCGGTGTCCAGTTCTTTGTACTCGTATGAATTTTGGCCGAATGTGGCATCAGGATAATTTTTTTATTTTGGAAAAGCTGTTTTTTCCTGTTTTTACATCCTTTGAATGTGACATGTAGGCTTGTTTTTGCAGAATTAATGAAACTGAGCTGAATTGTGACATTGTTGTCCTTTGCGTATGTGACACTGTTGTTCTTTGCAAAACAAAACAAAAAAATCAGAACTTTTTGTCTTTTACTCCGAACCAATCCAAATAAAAAATGTAATTAGATGATTAGATGGTGTAAAGCTAAAGAATTGATTCGGATCTTAAATCATAAACTATTATATATAATGGTGAAGTTCGATACATCTTTGGATCTGAAGTGTATAAAGACAATATAACTGGTTTTGTTTGTTTTGTTGTATTCTCTTCTCCGTTTCAGAATCGTGAAAATGCTGAAGGTGCCGGAGCACCAGGTGGCGGGTCACATGGCAAAGAACGGCGTTCTGGGTCCGCTGGTGGACGATTCTGGAAAGTTCTACAAGCCACTGCAGGACAACGACAGGGGCTCCGCCGAGCTCTCCTTCTACACTTCCCTCGCCGTCCCACCTTCCATCCGCCCCTTCTTCCCGGCATTCCACGGCACCGCCGTCGTACCCGCCTCCGACGGCTCCGGCCCCCACACCCACCTCATCCTCCAGGACCTCATCGCCCCCTACACCAAACCCTCCGTCATGGACGTCAAAATCGGCTCCCGAACCTGGCATCTCGGTCACTCCGAAGACTACATCGCCAAATGCCTCAGCAAAGACAGAACCACCTCAACCATCCCCCTCGGCTTCCGACTCACCGGCGTCAAGGACTCCCTCTCCTCCTGGGAACCGTCCAGAACCTTCCTCCAGACTCTCTCCGCCGAGGGCGTCGCCCTGGTCCTCCGCAAATTCGTCTCCTCCTCCAACTCTGACGATTCCCGTTCCGACCCCGATTGCGACTTTGCGGCGGAGGTTTTCGGCGCCGTCTTGGAGCGGTTGGTGGAGCTGAAGGCGTGGTTTGAGGTTCAGACTCTGTATCATTTCTATTCATGTTCTGTTCTGGTGGTGTATGAGAAGGAGAAGGGGAACGCCAAGCCTCTGGTCAAACTCGTTGACTTTGCTCATGTCGTTTCTGGGAATGGTGTGATTGATCATAACTTCTTGGGTGGCCTCTGTTCCTTCATCAACTTCATCAGGAACATCCTTCAAGCTCTGCATCAGTGAGTCCTGCTTCGTTTTTCTCTGTTTTTCTCACAATCTCCTTCAAGATATAATCAGATAATAATCACTCATTTCACTCCATCTGTCATAATCATATCAGACAATTTTGCTTGTATGATCTGGGCTAATTGCCGTTTATGTTCTATTCAATTGTTCAGATTTCCAGATACTGCAATTTTTTTATGGATTTTATTCTTAGACATCTGTAGCTTTGGATGCTTTTACCATCTCTAATTCTTATGAACTCATTTCCTAATTGTGTTACTTGTCCAAACCCACAAACAACTAACTGGGTTGTGTACAAAGACTCTTCAGAAGCACTGATTGATCTACCATTGAATAAACTTGTTTGATACCTTTTGCCTTTTCAAAATTTGAACCTGAATTCTTGATATTTGATGTAATATGGATTTCTAAGACCATATTCTCTTGTAAGTTATGAAAACTTTCAAGAATATTGCTTTTGAAGATTACTTCTAAATTTATGCTTTTTCTGGTTGCTTTTCAATATTGCATGAATCGTCTGATATTTGGGTTGCTCTGTTTGCATCAATGCTTAATGGTCCTGTTAAGTTTTTTATTCCAACCACATACCAGTTATGAGCTTGTTGCTTCTGATGTTACCCTTTTTTAACTTTTGAACAGTGCTAATATCTTAATCTCAGTTTACTGTTTAGTTTGCATCTTCTTACTGACATGCAACTTCTAATCTTGCTACTCTTTAACCAAATCCTTCTTCTGACCACACAAAATTTATAATCCTACTACATCTTTTATCTTCTAAATCAGCTTCTATTTGTCTCCTGTTCTTGAATTTTATTCTCTTGGACCAAAATTACATTCATATCTCTCAATGGCATCTTATATGTTTTTTTCATTGTTTTAATGGGAGGTCACTTGGAGTTAAGTTCTTTTTAGGCTTAATCATGGAAGATAGGGTTTTGGTTCTTATTTTGTAACATCTCAGTGGTGTTTTAGCTTCTTTTCACTCTAGTTATATGGTATAAATTTTCCTTCTCTAAAACTTTCACAATTGAAATCAAGATCATTAAATAAGGCTGAAGGGCCTAGCAGAACAGTTTTCCTCTGTTACAAACATTCATTTTTATACATTTTTTCTCATGCCATAATTGAGATACTGTTACTTTCAAAAGGTATATTATTAGAACATCTTTTACCATATAATAATAAGACAATAGTTGACCAGTGACCAGTGCTTTAGGGAATTTATTGAGAAATTAAAATTGTATAAAGTTTTTATGAATGTGCAGAAATTGGTATTTTGTAGTCTCTTTTTCTGCAGTGTGCTATTGTATTCAATAAACGAAAATTCCTAATAGAATCTAAATTTTGAAACAGGTATAATAATATTTTAATCAAACATAAACTATTATACTTTATGAAAAGTTTGTTTTCTTTTTTTGGGAAAATAAACTTCAGAAGAATCAGAGATGATGTATTATGCCGATGAGCTTGAAGAATATTTTATTAATGAGTTTTTGTGTGTGGAGAAAAAATGTAATAAAAATTTAAATTAAACCAATAGCTTTCCAATTCTAAAGAATAAGGTCTAAACAATATTTTAAATTTTTAAAAATACCACCTACAAACAATTTTGATCGAATTTTAAAAAAACTCTTACAAAATTTTCTTTAAGTATAAAAACAAATTTAAAAATTAAAATATTTATAAATGTTTAAATTATTACAATAATTAAATTCACATGTTTTATACAAAACATTGTACACAAATTTATGAAAATGGTTCAATAAATAAAGATCATGAACATTTAATAATTTAATGTTGGAGAAAAATGTGTTAAGTACAAAACTTTTCAATTTTTTATTTTATCCAGTAAAAGAAATTTTTTATTTTTAATACAAAAAATCATTTATTTTTATTTTAGAAAAAAAAAAGAATTTTAATTTATAAAGATGCCCTTTTTGAATTAGGAAAAAGAAATAACTTGAAATTTATTTTTTACTTTTTCATGAAAAATAAAAAAATAATTATTTTAAAATTGAAAAGATTTTGATAATTTTAATTTAAATAATTTATCCATAGATAACTATTCAAACTTGTGAATGACTAGTAATTAAATATTTATAACCCAAAAAAAAAAGTTAAAAATAATAGTAGTTATTCAATTAATGTTCTGATATACGTATATTTTGATAATAAACTTTGCATTCAAAAGATAATTTCAATCTAAATTTTTAAAAGATTTGTGATGACAAATAAATCTTTGAGTCAAAACAAATCCATGATAGCATCAATGAATGTCACATCAATTAAATTATTATTCTTATTTACTTATTTTCCTTCTTGAATAGGAAAATGCAAAGTTCAGAATCTTTCAAGGAAAATGCTAACAGCAAAAACGAAAAGGCATTGGAATTTGATTCCAAGAAAAAGTTGCTCATTACTGAATAGTGGTCCTCTAACCAATTGTTGCATGAGAGAAGGAAATATATGAAAGGATAAAAAAATCTAACACTTTACAAAATTTAAGAATTTGTATTAGCAAATATTCTTTATTTTACTCACTGATAACAAAAAGTAACTGATAGTTTTGAAAATTCATATGCTTTTTGTTTGTGCACATACATTGTGTGTGGCTAAGAAAAATATTTAAAAGACAGAAAGAAATAAAAATACTATCTGAGTTTTGAAAGCGTGGTTTGATAATTGAAGAAAGAAAGAGAAAGAAAGGGTATTGGAAATGAATATATTATGTAAATAAAAGAGTCATTGAACAGTTTCCAACCATACACATTTTTAAAATATCGATATTTGGACAAACTAATGAGAAAAAAATGTACTATTTGTTCTAGAAAAACAGAACATTCCGATTTTAAAAAATATATGTAATATACTGATTTAATATAATATTCTAAACAAATACTTCGGAAAAACCTTTTCGTTAAGACTTATTTCTCATCACATTTTGCAGCTCTTATTTCTGTACAAATTACAGTAATATGTACGTAATAAAAATTAATAATAGCTAGACAATACATTTTAAAAGAATTAGAAAAAGAAATGTCCATGAAAACAGTGACAAGTTTCCCTCTTTTTCAACCCTATCCATGTATGCTTACTACATTACCCAACATTTACACATGAATGTTAATTTAACATTTCTTTGGAAGTCTAGAACTCAATAATCTCATCAAAGTCATTTGGTTGCTTCATCACATCAATAATCTCACAGGAAATAACCATGCAATGATGCCAAAACTCAAATGTTTCTCTCTCTTTACTGGACAGGAATAATTGTAAGATTGTTAGCGGTCAGGGAGTTCATGTTACAATCTACACTAATTCAGAAATATAACGCAACGATACAACTAACTAACAATAAATGGGCAAAATTCCAGATATTGGGGAGTCAAGAACATCACTCCATATGATTTGCATTCCTTCAATTGAAAGGTAACAGCATAGCAGGATTACTGGGGAGGTGGTGGCGGGGGCATAGACTGAGGGTATGGCATAGGCCGTCCAACCTGATGCTGGGGTGGTGGTGGTGGACGCCAGATAGGTGGTGGCTGACTTCCCATTACTGCTGGTGGTGGGAGTGGCCTGGGAGGAGCTTGTGGAGGTGGTGGCATCTGCTGCATACCAGGGTGTGGTGGCCTGAACTGCTGAACTTGAGGTGGAGGTGGCATAGGTTGTTGCGGATGCCAGGTTGGTTGTCCAGGTACTGGCATAGGCTGGAATGCAGCAGCTTGAGGGGGTGGTGGACGAAGGGCAGGAATCGAACCAGGAGCGACCCCATTAGCAAAGGGACGGGGAGGCACTGGAGCAACCCCATTAGCCTGAGGAACATTGGGAAGTGTCGGAGGTCCACTGGCAAATAAAGTATGGGGCCTGCTCTTCTGTGCAGTTGGATTACTTGCAGCCAAAACTCTTTCTGCACCAAGGAAGAAATATATTAGCAGATAGTCAGACACTACAAAAAGGAACAATAGGCATGAATTAATCCATAAAAAAATATAGAAGTAGCAGCAAGAAAGGCCTTACCTGCCGGGGTACCATGCCGTTCACCCTTAGTGTCTTTCTTATAAGCATATGACACTGTAATTTGACGATTGCAAAGATATTGTCCATTCATCGCCTATGAAATATACAAATATTCAATATCAGTAGCATGGAAATGCTTACACTAATTTCTATATTCTTTTGTTACGTTTGTTTTGGGTACCCAGACAACAAATTGAAATTGAAGAATTTTAATACTTTTTTATACTGTTAACAATAAAGAAACTGAGAAGACGTATGATAAGTTCCGTGTGTTTAGACCACAACAGAGCTACTCAATTTATTGAGGAGAAAACATAATTACGGAATATTCAACTACTCTATTTTATGCCAACAACGTGAATATAGAATCAATCTAAGTGATCCAAATATCAACAGCTACTATATCTAAGGATTATAGTATATCTCCACGATTCTAACACTCAACTCAAGCTGAAGCGTAAAGGACATATGTGCCGAGCTTATTTCATATGTAGTTAATCCGAGGATCCTTAGTGAATTTCTGCGTCAAAGAAATAATCAATTTCAATATGCTTGTTATTCAAGTCTTCAACACATGACCCCTTAAATACTTTATACGGACGACTTTCTCTCACAATTGGATATGCTTCGTCTTTCAAATCATATTTTTAACACTCCCCCCTGGAACATATGTGTCATATAAGTCAACCTTTTTACAAATGTTATCAACACAAGACCCCTTAAAAGACTAAATGAACATGTCCGCCCGTTGGTTGTTGGAGATGACAAACTAAATAACAGTTTCACACATCAATTTGGTGTAGACGTGTGAAGATGACAGGCAGTTGACCGTAAGTAAAGCACAAAATGGTTGCCTGAAAAGGACAGCTCCAATCATGGGGTCACGTTAGAGATCAGAGGACAGCAACTTCTGAAGAGCAAAAGATCTGTCCAGCGTCAGCTGGATAGCAAAAACTGCTAAGGACAGCAGTTGCCAATGAGCAAAACTCGTTAGAGGGTACAGCAGCCACCAAAGAGCAAACATGCTTAAAAGACACGATGACTACCAGAGAACTAAACATTATCAAAGGGCACAACAACCATTGGAGAGCAAAACAACTTGTAAAGCACAGCAGAGAGTTTTCCTGAGTCAGAGAGCACCGAAGTTGTCAAATAGCAAAAAAGAAAAAATCAAAGGGAAACAGAGAGCAAAATACTATGCTCAAGGAATAGCATCAGAAAAATGCTCGGAGAATGTGACAGTGACCAGGGAGCAAAACTTCAAGAACTGAACGGCTACCAAAGAACAAAATGCTAGAAGAGCCCAACGGGCTACCAGAGAGAAAAATTGCTCAAAGGGTACAGTGGGTGCTGAATAGCAAAAAGGCTCAAAGGGCATAGTGTTGCTGGAAAGGAAAAATGCTTGGAGGGCACAACACCTACCGAATGGCAAAAAGGCTCTCAAAGGGCAAGATAACTTTTGGAGAGTGTGGATGTTGAAGAGCAAAAGGTGTCTAGAAAACAGGGTGACTATAAGAGCAAACATGCTTGGAGGGTGCAGTAGAAAAAGAAGTGCAAAAGTGCTAGGAGGATGTGGCAGCTGCAAAGATGGTCTTTGTAAAGCAATGCCAATTGTGATGATCATCAGCCCAAAAGAGCTTGCCAAAAAGTTGTCGTCAATGAACACAGAAACATAGCAAGAACAAAATCCAGAAAGCATACATTGTTTCTAAAAAATTTACATTTATGAGAAGTGGGCCCACATGGAAAGCGTGGTTTACAGTTCCTTTCTCATTAGGTTTTGATACCATGTTAAAGAGAGAAATTGTGAAGGCATACAACAAATTTCGTTTGTTTTCAAAAAATATTAAGTTACCCTGGTTTTAGGCTTATAACAAATATAGAATCAATCTAATTGATCCTAATATCAATAGTTATTAAATAGGATTCTAACATATCTACAAGATTCTAATGTATACATGTGCTAATATACAATGAAAAGAGGTTAGATGTACTTTATCTCCCTAATTTATAACTTTGGTTGAATTTTCCATCGCAATGTATAAAATTATGTTGGTATCTGTTTTAACATTATGATAACTTCCACCCCTTCCATCTAATTTAACCTTAAAAGTAAGCAAAACAAAATAAGCACATTTCCTACTAGCTTCAACTTTTAGAAGGGGCACTACAGCATCTGAATGTCAATACTTCCGGTCATGGTTGGCTAAAAACAGAAGGACCATCAGCTTCACATAGTGGTATATAAAGAAGGGTTCATGCTTTTGGTCAAGACAATCCTGTTCAAGACAAATCAGAAGAACTCCCAAATCTATTCCAGGAAGAACTACCATATGCCAAAAATGAGGAATAGGAATTTCTAACGTAGATTGGTGTAGCATTTTGTTACTTAGTATAATGCCCTATGCTAGACCAAAATGTAAAAAAGAATATATTGTGTAATACAAATATCAAAATACAATTCTCCAACTTCTAGTTTCTTTAAATTCGTCCTACCATTGGGATTGTCCCCTGTTTCAGTCCCAAGATGCAGAAAAAAAAAAAAAAGTCTGTCGCTTTTCCCAATGTTATTCCCTCTTCTGCAGTAGGAAACTATTCCATTTTTTTATTTTGATCAGTTTGAATTAGAGAAAACAGGATATCTTAGAAAGCTACTATCGATGCAAACAACCCATGCATTAATATGAAACCTTGAATTTTGATGGATTCAGTATGTATATTAACATGCTTTTGTTTCCATTTGTTTAGGGTACGAAAAGTAAAAACAGCTGTGAATATTTCATTTTAAGTATTTCTGGTTTCTCATACTACCTCCCATGAGATAAAAGAGACAAATCTCTCTAGATATACAGTCAAGCACTAGAGAAGGAACCCCCTACCAACATTTTTTTTCTCTCGCATAATACAAGGAACAAATCCAGGACCACATACTCCTGGAATTTCAGTACCTTCCAGTTAGAGAAACACAAGTTGGTCAATTAGTCTAAGATTATTGACAACCTCTTATCCCTATTATTGTGTTATATGTTTTGGCCAGTTTGAACAAATGATCCACATGTGCTGAGTAAGTATAAAAAAAATGAAAGGTTGGCCTTGCTATATTAATACAATTGATTAAAATAGACTGAAACATACCTCAATGGCAGAATCAGATGCCTCAAATGAATCATAGCTGATGAAGCCAAAACCACGAGAATTTCCTGTCTCAGGATCTCTCATGATCTGCAGCAAAAAAAGTGTTGCATATCAGATCACGAACAAAAATGTATGTTCCCCAGGATTCTGATTACCATGGTCCAATGCGTTTAGGGGGACAATAATTACAAAGCCATGCCCTCTAATGATACACTGAGCAGTAAATTTATTTGGTCCTACCACAAACAATATTGCCTAGAAAAGTGGAAGTGGAGAAGTGTTTAAAGGGAAAAAGACTATAAACAGGTGGGTAATTTTAGTTGTCATTGGCTTGATACTAAAATTTTTTCAACAAAACAAAATGGTAAATGCCAACAATGAGAAAGAAGAAAACAGCAGTGCGTGAATAGTAGTAGCAACTACCACTAGCTGATCATTATGGAATTAGATATAAATAAAGATATTCAAAGAGCAAAACCTTTGGATTAGTAACAATAACTCCAAATGCACTGAAAGTATCATACAAGAGCTTCTCATCTACATCCTGCAGCAACATTAGGAACACTCAAGTTAAGTCTTGAACTTAATGCAAAATGCCTAATTCAGTTTAACACTTGCATGATTGGGTGACTTACAGGATCAAGATTACCAATGAAAAGGTTTGCACCAACATCTAAGCTCTTTTTATCTTGGGATGCCTGGAACCGAAAAAATTGCAAATCAATGATGTAGCATGGAAACTAAATATTTCTTTAATGAAGGGACATGACATCACTTGAACAGTGTAAAACAAATTTTGTTCAAACAAAATACAGCAAAGAAAGATTAATTAGTACATAAAATATAAGAGAGACTCAACTATAAGAATGATATCTAGGAATGCATACAATAAGGGTTGGAAAAATAAAAGATAAAAAACTAAATTTTACTCAAAATAGTACTTAGCACACATGTCATTCTCCCATTCCTTAGGTGGAACAACCATACACAGTTCAAGAAAAAAGACAGAGAAAGAGTGTCCATTTCAAGGCGCTATATTAACATCCCTCCTGAAGTGGTGATCAAGGAAACTCATAGCAATCATGAATCACTTAAGGATGGCTTCGTTCCATTAGTTATCTTAATTAATAATTTCGATCATACAAGCCAAACATATTAAAATGGAAATATAAAAAATACAATTTCCATTTAAAAGGGAACCAAACACAAGAAAACGAACAGGAGAGTTGGTATAAGAATTCCTATACTAACATTCCCATGCTTAAACACCACACACAAACAAATGGGAACAAAAGCGACAGTACAAGCTTCTCCAGCAAATACCTTATTCACACGGATCGGTTTCCCATAGAGCTTGATCATGTTAAGAACCTTGATGGCCTGCAACAGAAGAAAAGGGGTTGCCAACAGCCCAAAATTAGAAAAAAAAGAGGTTACTCGGGTTTGGAGAAGTGAATTCCAAATTATATAATACTTACATAGTCAGCATCTTCTTCACTCCTGAATTCAACAAACCCGTAACCCTGGTGTTGGTTGGTCACTCTGTCCTTCGGGACATAGACATTAACTTAAACAAACAAAGAAAAGTGAGTATGTTTAAGCCTAAAACTAAGAAAACGTACAAATCAGATCGTGCATATATGGTGACGAAACAAAAACAATAAAACACACCCACTGGACCCGCTTGAACGAACAACTCCCACAATAATTCTTCGCTTATCTGGAGCACAAAGAGAAAAAGTATAAACCCTAGAAGAAGTGGTAATTGGTTAAATGAGTGAGGAAAGTGCAGAAAGAGAAAGTTAGTTACCTGAGGGTCGAGATTGCCGACATAAGCAGTGGCATCTTGATTCCTCTCAGCGGCGTGTTGACCGAGCAAATTGGCTCCCACACCAGGTGCAATTCGAGTCGTCATGGAATCGAACAACCCTTACTTCTCTCTGGGTGGATAACAGCTACGATAAGATGAATGAATAGGAAGAGTTGAAGTGAAGTAAATGAATGTCAATTTATCAAACAGGTTAGATGCAAAGAGTTGCAGTGAGTTATACAGTCACAGTGAACAAACAAACCTTGAGAGAGATGAAAGCAGAGAGGAGAAGAAGAGCCAAAACTCAACTGGGAATGTTTGCTAGGCCTGTTAGGGATACCAGTATTTATCATATTGTTTTAGTCTGATCTAACTTTATATTTAACATATTTATTTAATGTATAGTTAAACATAATATAATTAGTTAAAGTGCAAAAATAAAAGGAACAAGTAGAAACATCTTATTTTTCTTATGATAATAAAAACTAATATAATAATTATTAAAATATTTAAAAATCATAAAAATAACTCAAAAAAAAGATATATTTTATAATTTTATTGTATTTATATTATTTTTTTTTTGGTAGTTATTTGAGTTTGAAAAATAAAGATTTGTGTTTAAAAATCATTATAAAAAGTTGTTTTTATTAAAACTAGTAAAAATACATGTCCCACCTGCGTTTAACTTTTTTATTATAAATAATTTTTATTTATTTTGTAGATAATTTTTAAATTAAAAATATTAAATTTTAAAAAAATATTTAATAAAAAAAGTTAAATTTAAAAAATTGATTTCTTAAAAAATAATTATTTTAATTTATAAAAAAATTATGTAAAGGATAAAATAAAAAATAAATGTGACTACTAAAAAAATAAATCTTCTAGAAATTAGATTACAAATTAATGTGTTTGTTGTTCGAAAAAAATAACTAGGATTTACTAAATATTGCAATTATTGAAATGAGTACAATCAAATATTGAATGAATAAATTACATATTATGAAGTAAAATATTAATATTAATATTAATCTTGTCATAAAGAACTGAAATTTCCTTAAAACATAGTCCATTATTTATACATCGGAATTAGAAAAAAACTTTCAGAAGAGACTTTAATTATGTGTAGAAGAATTAGAAAGGGTTACAAAGATCCGAGAATGATTAGTACAAGACAATTTCATAATTTTTCAAAATTTTAGAGTCGAATGATATTCACATTCGATTTAATATTGATAATAGTCTTGAAATATTGTTATGTTGGATTGCTTCTTAAGCATGTTTAACACAAACAACTATTTAACTTATATCTAGCAAGATCGTTTATTGCGAATAAGAGGTAAAGCTTTGAATACAAGAATAAGCAAACAAACTTGGGTTTGTTCATAAATATCAAAACTTATGACAGACTAAAATAATAAGATAAACAGAATCAATTCAAAGAAATCAGCAAAAACTCAATTTAAAGGACTGGCAAATAATAAGCTGAATCGATTAATAGATAAACAGAAGTTATCTTAACAATATTGAAATTTTAAAAGAAAATATGTAAAAAAGAAAAAAATACAATATTGGTTTGCTGCAAAAATTGATGAGACTAATGCAGTAAAATGAAAATTTTTATGCCTTCAATCGACCATAAAACTTTTGTTTCTCCTGAGTGGTCTGGAATCGGCCATGTCCAAACTTGGATGAGGTGTCTATGAACTTGAGTTTGATCTCTTCCAGAGCAACCCGAGATGTCTGTTTGAGAAGGGACTGACGAAGAGTGAGAACCCTCTTCTTGGGTCCAACACAGCATCCCTTCACCATAATGTAATCATCCTTCACCACACCATAATGTGGGAACCCACCCATTGGGGTAATATCCTTCTCAGTCCTGTCATTATTATAGTAAACTTAGAAAACAAATCATATTCAACCATTTCATTATCTTAAACATGAACATAAACCATTTCGAAGGGAACTAAAATAACAAAGAGGCATCTACTGTACCTGTCAAATTCAGTGATGGCAGCATGTGACTCTTGGCCAGTCTTGGCAACTTTGTAGATCTTCTTATTCAACTCAGTTCGATGATGATAACCATTCTGACCAGCCCTGGCAACAGTGAAAGAAACACGGGCAGGGTGCCAGGCACCAATACAAGCAACCTTCCTCAGACCTCTGTGAGTCTTGCGAGGTAGTCGAGTAACACCCCAACGAGTCACCACACCTTCATAACCCTTACCCTTAGTCACACCAATGATATCAATCATCTCATCTTTCTGAAAAACTGCATCCACTGGGATTTGCTTCTCAAAGAAGCTGTATGCGTAGTCCACCTTCTGTGCTACTGTTCCACCATTAACTTGGATCTCCATCAAATGTGCTTTCTTCTGTTTCAGACCCCTCAACTTCCTTATCTACAGTAAAAAAACATAGCATTTCAATAATAATCAGAGTAGCCACCAAATCAGTTGACATTACAAAATCGTTCAACATAATTATGCGGAAAAAAAAAAACACGATCCGCCACATTACTATATTAATGTAGAAAAGTAACCAAACTCAGCCACATAGATTTTTTGCACAAACTACAATCCAATCTAAACACTTCACCTACCTGAGTATGAGCAAGAACACGAATGACAGTTGAATACTTCTTCAATTTCTCAAGCTGAGATTCAACATCATTCTTTCCTTCCTCCGTTTCATACTTCTTTGTATATTTGGTAAAAGCCTTCTTTTTAGATTTGCACCAATTCTTATAAAATCGTCTCTTGACTTCTTCACTTAGATGCTGAGCCCAAACAGTATTCAGTGTACGAAGGCCACGTGGTGTCTTGACATATCCCACAACTCCAACAACAACCAACGGAGGAGTTTCAATTATAGTGACAGCTTCACATGTTTCTTTCTTATGAAGTTCTACAGAAGAAGAAAAGACACAAGGCACCCATTAACATGCAAGGCATATAAGTAAAAATATAAAACCCCAATGAGTAATAAAATAGTAACATTAAAAAGAATGTAAAATCAGGAATAAAAGATGACTCTTATAAAAGGAGCCAACAATTGATACAAGTAATTTAATTAGTTAATCACTGAATAATAAAAAGTGAACAATCAAACTCCATTTAATATCTGTAAAAAATAACTCATAAATGATGATTAGATGTTGATCTGTTTTATATATTTAGACAAAAAAAAAACATGCTTACTTGATCCAGGTTTCTCAACCTCTCTGACAATGTGGGTCATCCCAGCCTTGTAGCCCACAAAAGCAGTCAACCTGCATGGTTGACTAGGATTGTCTTTTGGGAAAGACTTCACTGCAATAGCAAAATACAATACTTTTCATGAAAACTATCAATAACATATTGACATAAGCTAATATCATACAGTATAGGTATTACAGGCAGCATAGCTTCGACAGTTAAAATGCATACAAGTGCTTACCTTGAACTGTATTTTAAAATGATGTAAAGTGATGGTGTATCATACATCTATCATTAAATAATAATACTAAACTTTGAAAAATTAAACATTCACAGACAATTTAAATAATAATTGAATTACAAAATTACCTAGTAAATAATACAATTAATCAAAAACCAGCAACGCAAACCTCTTTTAGAAGACATCTGGATTGCAAAGACATTTCCCCAAAAAGGATTAAAATCATAAATAATTACAATACAAATACAATACTTGGATTTTCGTTGTGATCTCCATATCTACGACAATTGTTCCCATTCCCTTGATTTAAGGAAAATTCCCATTATAGATATCATTATGTAATGGTGAACGTTCGCATATTAGGTTCTCTTCTATTCTACAACCAGATTGATTGAATTAAAATAAAAGCAATAGTTTGAATTGTATGAAAATAAGTGTGCAAATGATGATTACTAACTATTTTATTTTAGAATAAAAAGAACTATACAACATAAAAAAACAATTTCAAAATGAATTTTGCCAAAATCAGATCCTTTCATATAATATTTAGTAAATTGTTCAACCTCCGCGGCCAAGCATAAAACAGAATGTCACCAAATACCTATAGCGATGAAGAAATGCTTCCAAACCAAAGGCCTATGGCAAAATGCATGCCAATTCTCGAGCTCATTAGTTTTCCATCCCAAAACCTTTGACAGGATTTTGGCAAAAAGAGCCGTTTCTGAGACTCCAGCCTTGATTAATCATTTTTTTTACGGAAGCAATTGTGTTCACTCATCACAAGGAAATTGGCAATAAACTGTTAATGCCAGCACAAAAAACAAAAACTCTTTGTAACGAACATATTGGTTTCAAGCACTTAAAGTTAATTCAGATCCAAAAATCCCTTAACAAAATCAATTAAATCTCACAGTGAAGAACAGTGACAAAAAATATCAAACAAACAGGCCAAAATTATTCAATAAGTCACCCTTTCCACGATGACGAGAAGCTCGCTTCCTTGGGAGAAATCCAAGGGAACCGTGCCTCGGGTGCTCGAACTTCCGATGCGACATCGTTTGCAGCTTCAACTGTTAAATCAACTCTAAACATAAGCACTAACCAATGAAAACGAAAAGAGAAAAGGGAAAAAATAGTACAAGATCCATTGTTAGCTACATACCAGCAGTGCTACAATGAGAGAGTTAGAGAGAAAGGGAAGAACTATGAATGAGGGTTTCGCAAACACTCTTCTTTATATATAGCACTCACAAGGCGCCGCACTGCCACATTCAACCCTAAACAAATGGGCTTCGGATCCCAAAACAATGTCTTGGACTATTGGGCTCTCCCAAATGTTGAATAAGTGAGATTAATTAATTGTGTACATGGTACAGCTTCTCACACTATACCAAAACAATTTGATTAGTTCATGGGCAAGAGTTTTTTTATTATAAGTTGAGTGCAATCTTGATCCAACAATGGATCACAGCAAGAAAATTTATTATTGTTTATTACAAAAATCCATAGATAAATCACAAAATTCATAAATAAAGTAATTTTATCTATAGATTATTTATGAACAAAAATATGTAATTAAATGAGTAGTTAATATTATTCAAGAATTTATTTGTAGATAAATATCTACACATATTAGTAAATGATTTACCTACAAATAAATTTGCAGATAATGTAATTGTTAATTTTGATAACTATGATTTTTTTTCTAAACATTAGGAAGACAATATTTTAAAGGCTTACAAACACAGGTTCATAAATGAGCCAAACTTCAGTTTTCTAGTTCTTAAATATTTAAATAATGTTTATCGAGTTCTCATGCTTCCTGTTGAGTTTTTATGTTGCATATCGAGTTTCTATGCTGCCTGTCGAGCTTCCATGTTGACTGTTGGATTGGTTATACGACCACCTAAGCTCTCACGTTGCTTGTCGATCTTTTATGTTTTCTATAGGACTAGTTATAATCTAAGCTTTCTTACTAATTGTCAGTTGTCATATTACTACTCGAGCTCCTATGATACTTGTCAAACTTATGTTAAGATGTCAAACTTTTATAACCGATACGACGTCGATCTATTCTATCAATCTTCTATGAGTGCCTAACTGTATGTGTGAGGTCAATCTATCATTCTTCATCACACCTCAACCCATTTTCTTCTTCGCAACCATCTTGACAACTCCTAACACTATCATCACTTTCACTTGTCCCTACACACACATAACCAATCCACAACATCAACCCAGAGAATACCATCCCTACTTTGGTATCAATTTATCATATCCAAAGAATAATGATAACATCAAATAACTAGAAGATAAGAAGTCATAAAACTCACTTAGATATATTCAATACATATTTTTCTGCAAAGCTTATACAACACCCCTAACTTATTCAAGTAAGCCAACCTCATCATATCTTCCACTCCCTCGTGCTCATCTTCGTTTATGTCTCTGAGAAAAACGTTCTTCAAAAGAGCAAAAACCTAAAACAACAAGAACACGCCTCACAAATTCACCATGCAAATTATGCATAAGCATTCACAATTACAAGCAAACTAAATTAGATAGAAACAAAACTCTCACCTTATTGCCATAAGCAGTAACAACGATAACTATGTTTCCTAAAGCTTCTGACAAAACTTTGAGTGATATTATGAGACATAGAAATGAAGACAATTTTCATAAACCATTTGGAGGTGTTTTTAGGCAAATCTTGCATGTTGTTAGAAAAGGAACAACATATGATGTGGTGAAGTCATCAATAAACTACTATGAATTATGGAAACATTGCAAAGTTCTTACACTATGACAAAATATGAGATTATATCACGTAAGATCAACTAATAGTGATAAATCCATAAAAGACTTCTTAGTGGATTTTAAACATAGGAAACAAAGACATGAATTTAAATGAAATTGGTGAAGACAATGTTGAAATACGAGAAGATGATCTAATTCAAAACAACTATATACATTTACAATCTTTGGTTGACTTTGTATATCCTGGCCTTCTGCAAAATATGATGAATCCTGAGTTTTTTTTTTTAATGATGGTTCAATACCTTGTCCTACAACTTAGTCACTTGAATAAGTTAATGAGTTCATTTTATCAATGATATTTGGTCAAGAAAAAACTTATTTAAACTCAAACACACCTTATTGATGTGATGAAGACTAAGAAATTTAGGTTGAATGGTTTGCACATGAGTTTATTAATAATATTAAATGATCAAGCATTCCCAATCATAAACTTAAATTGAAAGTTTGACTACCTATCATGCTTTTAAGAAACATTGGTCAAACATTATAAGGTATGTCTTGAAACATTGATGTCTTATTTTGAGATTAATCAATATCTTTAAAGAAATACTATAAGGTATGTTTTGAAAATATATTTTTTTTGTGATTAAAAATACAAATAATCTAAACATTTTCAAAAATTCACATGAAAGAAAAAATATTATTTTAAATTTAATGAAAGAAGAGTTAATTACAAGATGAAGAAGATATAAAAGAATAATTAATATCAAAAGAAAATAAATATCTCTTGAAAAATATGATTCAAAGATAAAAAAAAAGAGAGACAAGAAAGTAGATGAAAAATATTGTAACATCTATAAAATGTCTAATATTTCTACCATAGAATCATGGAATCCACACAATAGACAAAAATGACGAGATTGATAGAAGAATAAATATAATGAAAAAATGTCAAGTTCCACAAAGATGTGATTTCATAAGAGGATAAAAGAAAATAATTACAAAAAGAAAAAAGAAAAGAAAGAAGGAGGGTGAAATTTAAAATTGAAATAAATATATATTAAAATAAAAAGGAATGTTGAGAACCCCAAATCCCAACAATTTACAATGTTGCTTTTATCATTTTGACATTTAACATCATCATATTGATGTTATATATATATATATATATATAACTTTTTAATAAGCCATAAGGGTGACATTAAAAGTGAAACTATAATTGTGAATAGTGGCAAGACATCATCATCATCATCTTGTCTCTGCAAAAGCAATCATTTCTACCTTTATGAAAATCAAGTTTGCTTTAATTTTTCAAAGATTTATACCAATGTAAATCAATAATTACACTTTGTCTCATCTTCAACACATGGCATGGTATAGTGTTCTCAAATATACATAATATAAAGATTACTACTTCAACTGTTATTATCATGTTCAAATTGAGAACCCTTTTTCATTTCATCATGTTGCATGTGTGTGTTCACCACAGCCTGAAAAAAAAATAGACCAAAATCAATATTCAAAACTTAATATGAAAAACAAGAAAGAGGGTTGAAAAAAATTCTGCAAAAATTGATACCCATGCCCTGCCATCATCCAAGTAACAAACTGTGGAAAAGTGAACTTGAAAAGGGCTTCAGCTACATGAATGCCAGGATGCTTTATCTGTATATTTATTGCATTCTCCTGAAGATCAGAAGGTCAGGTGTCACAACACTTTTGTTTTGGTCACTAGACAGAATTGAAGATTTTACACATTTAAATGGACAAAACTTATATGTAGTTTTGTTATAAAATATAATAATTGCACAAAAACGTTAACCAACTGTCTTTATTTTTCAGTGCCTAGTTTTTTTCTTTATTAAAATTCATAAATGTTAACTTTTAGTTTTTATTATTCATTGTTGTTGTGATAATGTTTTTCACCAAGTTTCTTATCAATTTTTCCTAAATTTCAAAAAATATATTAAGCTTTCTCTTCTCTTTTTTATTCCTTAAGATATCTTCTTAATTTTTCTTCATATCTTTTCTTATCCTCTTCATATTTTGGATTTATTTTTCTACTCTTTTTAGAATTTTTTGTTAATTCTAAAATCTTCATAAATTTCAGAAGTTACTGTTTTATTACAAGAGACTTGTACAATGCATCATAGATAAATTTTTAAGAACACTGAATTTACATGTCTCATATATTGTTCGTGATTTTGTCAATTTTTTTTACAAGAGTTCTTTAGATGCTTTTGTTGCTATTCTCTTATATAATGGTGAATCCAAACATTTTTTTTCAGAAAGAAAAAGAAAAGAATCTATGATATTTTCACACAAGAAAAACATTTAAAGTCTTAACTTTTGCCTCTGTTTATGACTCTTTTTCTGTTTTGAAATGTTACCTTTTGTGTCAGTGAGTATATTGTTAGAAAAAGGGTATATATTAGAAGGTGGCATGATAAAATTAGTTCCAAACTGTTCTCTATTATATCCTTTTACATTCATTTAAGAAAATTGTCCTAGGAGGCCAAAAACAAATTATTAAACATGTTGGAGTGAAAAAAAGTCTTGTGGGAACAATTGCTTGCATAAGTTACTATGAGCTTTAATGTAAAGGTTTCTCTATGAACTATCAAGTTCAAACTTTGTTCTACTTGGAGAACAACATTGAAAGAACATAAGAATTTTGTCTCAAATAAATTCTGGAGGAATGAAGATGAAGAGAAGACATACTGATAGGGGCCAAAATTTGACTTCAATGTAGGGTTGATAGTTGAGTAGCATTTTTGATGCCATTCTGCTAGCTGTGTGTAACACCCTTACCCTTGGAATTCTTTTCTTCTCATATCTAACAAAAGATGAAGTCAGAAAAGTTCAACCAAATTATCAGCATACCAGTTTCAGGGCCATGAATTAAGGTGACAACACATTTAGTAGTTGTAAGAGAATGTGATGCTTTCCACATTCAGGTGGTATCAAAAGGGAGAACCATTTTCTGTTTAAAATAACAAATGACATACCAAAGAGGAAAACAAAATAGAAGACAAATATGATACCTTCTAAGGGCTGAGATAACTTCAGGCTCATCAGGATCATGTTTAGCAATCTTGTCAAGCTCAAGTATCAATTGGTAAGAGTCCTGAAAATGTATTACAACAAAAGAAGACAAATTAAGAGGTTAGCTACTTAGGTATGGCTACAGGTTTATGGAGGAATGAAACTGAAAATAAGACACATTAATAAACAAAATAAAGATTTTAGTTATAATGTAATGCTTATCCATGAAGCACTATATATATTAATGCTGCCAGAATTGTGTATTATGAAGGAAACGCATTTCATTTTGGATGCTGAATGTTTGAGATGAGCAACCTCTATTGCCATGCAACCCCCTTGACCAAGATTTGGTTGCATTGGATGAGCTGCATCACCCAACAAAGTCACTCTATTAATTCCCCAAGTGTTGATCATGTCTCTGTCATATATATCCCTCTGCAGAATCATATTCTCTGGTGTTTCTGATATTAGTGCAATCACTTCATTGCACCAATTACCAAAGAGATCCAAAAGCCTCTTCTTCTTACCTGCTGAAACATGGACAAATGAACTTGTTACAAATTTTCAACCACCATAGCAATTGATACACACAACACAAATCCATATTCTTTGTTGAGTTTTTCGTATTGTTTTTCTACTGAGACTTCAAAATACACTGATATTGATATATTAAAAAGTTTTTAATATATTTTAAAACATCAAAATCAATATCTGTATTTTGAAGAATCAGCAGAAAGACAATACAAAAAACTCAACCTAGAATCCAAATTCTACACAACATAGGGTAAATATACCTTCTAGGAAAGGATCATTTGATGGGGGTTCCCCATGGAAAGCATACCATTGCATCTTTCCATGGCCAACATCTGAAGCAACAAAGTACTGGTTCATTCCCAAGAACACTCGATACCTTCAAGTAATCACCAAATCAGAAACTTTAAACAGTATAATAGCTTATTAACCTTGTCCTAACATGTTATTTGGGAATGAAGTACCTACCCAATTGTATCAATATATGGTGGTACATAACTTGTTAATCCACTATAGCATGTGAAACCTGAGTAATTTGCTTCTTGGCGCCCAAAGAATTTCGAACGAACCTGAGAAAACAAAACAGAATAGATTGAATGGAAAAAGCAAGGAAAACAAGAAAATAAAACTGGAAGGGAAGGTTGGTATAATTTACTTCTGACCATATTCCATCTGCTCCTATTAAGATATCACCATCATGTTGCTCACCATTTTCAAGGATCACTCTAACCTGATGTGAGTGGAAAAAACGTTAAAAATCTGAAAAGAACTAACATAAGCCTTATGCAATCAGAAATTAGTTTTCAGAGAAACTCAAACCTTGCTAGGTTCCTGAATAAAATCCACAACTTTAGATTTGTTTCTTAGTATGTTAGGACCAACTGCATTGACTAATATATCTTGCAGTGTCATCCTACATATGACTAGGGTAAGAGGAAGCCTTTTCCTTGAAGCAGGAGTCAAAAGATCAAACTCACCGAACCTGAAATGGAAATAGGAAAAAGAAAAAGAAAAGAGAGTGACAACAAGAGATAATTTGTATACCAAACCACCTAAAACCTTCTGAGATGGTCATAAACAATACATAGAAAAGAAAACTAAAATAATCTAAGATCTCACAGAAGACTTTTTCAACTACAAACCTTCAGAAGGCTACTAAAATAATCAGCGTGCCACAGTACAGTGATTTCTTTCAATCATATTCAAACACATACTGACTAGAATGAAAAGTGCTAGCAACACAATCTTTTTAATACAAGTTTTATTATTGATCAAAACTTATTGGAAATCACAAGATTTTAAGAATTGGATTTTACTTCTTAAGTAATGAGTCTCAACCATGATTTTCAGTTTCCAATAAATTTTAACCAATTGTAGAGGGTGGTGTGCCAGAAGGAGAGTGTTAGAGAGTGTTTTCCTGAAGAATTCTGGTATTATTCTCCTGCTAGAATTGGAGTTTCACATAGGTAATCAGAGTAATCTTTTAGTGCATGCATACCTTTACAACACCGATTGCTGAGATGAAACTTCAGTTTTAATCAAAGAACAACACAAACAACAGTCAAAAGACAGTATCTTTTGTCATGTATTATACAGTATATATACCATGTTGTCTTTTTGAAGTCTCATGTTGTACTTCAAAGAACAGCAATCAGAGAGAAGAACATGATGAAACATAACAAATTACCACTCTCCAGATAGACCATCAGCAAAGCCATTAGTCCTATTGGCAGTGACACAGCCAGCCTCCTTTATCTTCCATGCAACACTCTGATCGATGGCTTCCAGCACAGCAAGGGCGTTGCTCAAGAGTTGAATTGGGCCTCTGTGCCTACCTTCACCTCTAACAGCACTTAAATCCTTCTCAAACACCTTCACTGCATACCCTTTGTGCTTTGCAGCCAGAGCCAAAACAAGGCCACCAATGCCTCCACCAGCCACCAACACTCTCAGCTTCCTCTTCTCTTCCTCTGAACTTGGAACAACCATTCCATTCCCACCTTCAACTCTAACTGAACACCTTCTCTCATTCATCTTCTCACTGGGGTATCTATATCTGTATCTGATTGAACTCTGGTGTTGAACATGGCTACTACTTGTGCATGCACACAGGATTTGCACAGAAGCCATTGATCAGTAATGGATTGGAAGAAGTGAAAGTTCAATTTCTGATCACTTTTGCTAACCAAAAACAGTATCTTTCTTCTGCTTCAACAAAGTACTCTATTAGCAGCCATAGTGCGCTTTGCCAGTTCTTTTTTTGAAGCTCACTTACCAATATAAATTAAACAAATGGAATTTTAATTAATCATTAAATATTTTCTTAATTGGGTTCTTCTTAATGTCTTTTAAATGCTTCATTAACATCCCAAATTAATGCAATAATTACTACCATTTTAATAAGCTCTTTAACAGATATGAGAATTTAAATAAAATCATTTTTTCCTTTAGAGCAATTAATTGCTCAGTTTTAAGTAAAAAAATTCAATACGATAATATTAATTATTTCTTTAATATATTAACTTTCAATAACATTATCATTGCTTGTTCAAGCTATTATCGGTATTATAATTTTCTTAAATTGTTATTACGTTTAATGAGTGATTCGATTTCTATATTCATGATTCACTTTAATTCTTTTAATTTTTTATTTAATTGAATTTTAATTTATAAAATCAATTTAGTTTTTCTATTAAATTATTATTTATCAAAATTTAGAAAATATTATGTGTTAAAATTTGAAAAATGTCACTTAATAAAATTAAAAAAGTTTTGAAAAAGTATATCGTGTTAAACAGATTAAAAAAATAAAATTAAATATATTTTTAGTTTTTTAATTTTTATTAAAATTAGTTATTTTTTAAATTTTAAACTAAATTTAATTATTTTAACTTAATTTTATTAAATTTATTTAAAATTTCAAACATATTTTTCAATTAATACTAAGAAAGATATACTAAACAATATAAATAACTTGAAATATGTTTAAAACATCAAAATACTATTTTGAAATATATTTAAAACATCAAATAAATTTAATAAAATTTAGTTAAAATAATAATTAAATATTATTTCTAATCAAATCAAAGTTTAAAAAAAAAACTAATTTAAATTTTTACTAAAAATTAAGAAAAACAAATATATTTAACCCGTGTAAAAATATGAAAAGTGTTGTATGTTGGTTTATCTTAGATTTTCATACTTTTTCATACTTAAATCTTGGCCAATTTGACATAAAAAAAAATTAAATTAAATCTTTTTAAAAGATTTAAATCTACACTAAATTATTTAAAAATAGTGAAAGATCATTGTTTTATTATCTGAATAATGATATTTTGATAACATTTTTTTACAATATTTCAACACCATTTATATATTATTCTGATTGATTATATTGATTTTTATAATTATTATTATTAATTATAAAATAATTTTGGATGAATCAGTTGTAAAAAAAATGTTCTTATCCTTATTGCTATAAGAAACTGGGTTCCCTTTTACCTGATTGGTGTTACTGAAAGGCGTTCGTGGACGTGTCTGGGTTATTGAGGATTTACTTAGACGTCAAATGTAATGTCAAAACAGCAGCAACACAATTATTAAGAAAAAAAATATAAATTAGGATAGTTTCCGTATCATGTTTTTCTTACGTTGAGATAATCACATTAATCGTTTTTGAATATATTTAATCACGTCTTCAGAGTGTTGTGCCAAACACGTATTCAACTTTATACACAAACACTTTATCTAAATAAACAGATATTCATTCCCCTTCCACTTTCCACTTCAAGATATTTTTAGTTTCTCCTACGACTAATTTTCTTATTTTAATTTCTGTAAAAAAGAAAAATCCGTTTATCATCTTTTAACATTAGTAATTCTTTTTTTATTTATTTTAATGTTATATGATACTTAATAATTGCTTATGTTAGAATAAGATATGTTTTCACTATTCCATGAGACACCCATTTGTTATGAGACAACGATATCGGGTAATTTTTTAAAAATATTAAAATAAATACTATCTATATATCATAAACAGATATTAGAAACACAAAATAGTTATTTTAATTTCTTGGAAAAATGAAAAAAAAAAAAATTTTTATAATGATATGAGCACTATTTCACTTAATTTATATACAAGGATGAAATATAATTGTTTTTAATAAAAGTTAAAACTAAAACATCCATTTAAGAAAGACAAAATATACTTAATCCTTAAAGTACTTACATTGAATATGAAGATATTTAGGAGTCCTTTTCCATGTGATTAGGCTATGGGGAGGGGAGTTTTGCGTTTCTTTCAAAGTCTTATTATCAGTCCAAAGAACTTCCCTCAGTTTTCTTTTCTTTTCTTTTTTCTTTTTTTGGTAGTAGAGATTAGCTTAACTTTGGTTCAATATGTTAATACAAATCGACCTTCAACGAATTTTGATGGCAATGGCCAACGCATGTTTGATTTAAGAACAAAAAAAACCTTAAAATAGATAATAGTACTATATAAATAAAAAAGTGTTAACTCTAACCCCTATAGTATGAAATCAAAAGTTAGATTACCAAGTTTCAATGCAATTGAATGGGTCTAAGTTTGGAGTTTTAGAAAGAGAAGATAGGTAATTAAAAGCGTTAATGTAATTATGATGACTAGTATGACCTACTTAAATACTCCTAAGAAAAGGATCCATAGGTCAATTTGAAACAACAATGAAAAGAGGATGTTTAAAGTTGAGAAGTGGACAACAATTTGACACAACAAATACAAGAATTTATACACTACCACACATTAATCACTAGTGAGATAGAATTATACAAGTATCAGCTGGTCCTAGGTCAACTTTCAAACTGAAATAAATAATTATTACCAGACTACAATATTTGCCATCCTAGATAATGCCTAATCCACAAGAGCCATGCCTACAACAGCTATAAAATGTTAGAGAGGATAATAATCTTAATGTCATAATACAAGAGTAATACACCCTTTTTTCCAGAACTGTCGCACCACATTGCCTCCTCTGCTCATTGTACAAAGTAACAGATCCTCTTCGTCACTCTCGATCCATTGATTGAGCATGTGAGAAATGATGGCCAGCCCCATCTGTATAACCATAACAAAATAAGGTTGGTTTCATAAAAGATAATCGATTCCTTAATTAGTCACTATGTGTAGTCTGAATGGCACAGAATGTTATAAAATGCATTTTCATTTTTTATTGAAATTACTTATTATTATCGATGGTCTAGAAGAAGACACCATCCCAAGAAACATCAATGAAAACATCTGCGTAAACCAAAACGGCTCAAAAATTGGGTGTAGTATGCCATACTTTCATTTCCATGCTACATCATATACTCGTATGGAACATAGTCTAGAAGTTTGAAATGAAAATCACCAACTGATGTGGAACAATTGAAGGTGAAGTGAAATGCCTGTAAAGTTGAGCACTTCTACATGTAGCTACATTTCCACTACCCTTAATTATATCATGTAGCTCATAAATCCGATAGACATATGTTGACAAACTACTTGTCCACATCTCAACAGGTCAGACTAACCAGTTTAAGCAAACACTCCATGTGGTAAGAAAATCAAATGCCTGTAAGCTGAGCACTTCTACATGTAGCTACATTTCCACTTCCCTTAATTATGTCATTTAGCTCATAAATCCGATAGACATATGTTGACAAACTAGTTTCTTACTTGTCAAAATCTAAACAGGTCAGACTAACCAGTTTAAGCAAACAATCCATGTGGTAATAAAATCAAATGCAATCAAATAGACCTAACCAAAATACTGTCCCCTCCACTTAATTTTAGAGGGAGTAATTTATTGCAATGATTCATTATGTTATGATGCATTGCACCATGGCCTTTAGAAGCTACAGATGAGGCATCTCACCTTGCCATTAGAATAAGCATGAAGTGTGTGTGTGTGTGTGTTTATTAACATCTGTTGCAGCCACTACAACGGGTGGGCATAATGTATGCCCTTTGATAGGATTGGAGAAACCCCACACTTATTTACCACTGGTTCATCTGCCCTTTTTCCAGCCATACCCACTCTTCTCTGGCCAAGACCCTCCACATTATGGCTGTTCAGGTTGGATTTTACAGCAGCTTCTTGAAAACTCCTTCTCCCTCTGTTCTATTAGAAGTGATAATGAGATGCCCAAGTGTGATCTGTCTTGTTTAATAAAATATTGGGTGGAAACTAAGACTTCCATTACAGAGACATCCGGATAGAACCCAATTACATATCAGAATCACTAACAAGACAATAGAAGACAATAATTACTTGATGAATTTTCTCCCCCTTACCTTTCCAGCTTTTCTTTCAATTTGTTTATGTTTCTATAGATTCTTCCTCTTTCCCTGCCACACAGGCAAGGTAACCCCAAATCCCTTTTCCGCCCTTTCCTCATAATGACAAATATAATTACAGGAATGCCAAACACATTTATTATATTGGAAATTTATTCAACAAGGAAAAGGCATCATTGACCTTAGTATCACCATCCGCAAGTAATATACTTTCGTGGTATATGTTTTTCTTTTTCTTGGAGGGAGGAGAGATATTTTTCCTGGTCTTCAATGGGTCTATAAGGAAGCTTGAAAAGAAATCATTAAAATAATTCAATCTAAACAGACACTTCTTTGGTTATAGTAACTTCATGGATTTTTCTTCAGAGTGCTGAAAGTTTCCTATTGTTGTTCATTTGTTTATGGTACTAGAGTTTAAAACCGTTAGGACTATTGATAGGGTTTTGAACATTTTTCTAAGTTTCTTCATTCTACCAACTGTATTTAGTGGAGCAGCCACTCTATGATCTGCTATACCGCTGTCTGGAGTTGACTACTACAGACAACTACCACAAGTATAATTACTACCATTTAGAGGGCTAATTAGGAAAAGACAAATATCAGAAGTATTGCAATGAGATACAAAAATTGAGATGTACCACTTTCACCATCAGAAAGATCATTGAGTCTTGCAATTGCATCAATAAGAGCCTGTTCATGATCCTGCAATACATGAAATATAGATCAGGTAATACACGCCAAATGCAAGAAATTCAAAGAAGTCAACAACCTTGAGTACATATAATAGCAGAGAAATAAAATGGTCCCCTTACCTTCAATACCTTCTTTGCTTTCTCAATTTCAAGGGGATCGGGATGATTTGCACTGAATACCCTCTCCACCTGTCGAGTTCACCAGAAATTTAACATATGGAATAAAGCATTGAAAATCAATAAATAACTCTAATGGGCAGCCATGTATTATTAGAATGTGATACAAAATAACTTATCTTGCATTAACTGTTCCATATTAGTTCAGTGTTAAAAAATGCCTCTTTGAAGTTACTCAGAAAATAACTGATCGGAGTTATGTATCAGGGTATATTTGTAATTAGGTAGAAGGTTTTGCAGTCTGCGGGTAGAGAATGCTAAGGTAGTAAAAATTGAGATTATGGTTGTGATCCTAAAGGGCTTGAGATAGTAAATCATGGGATTGTGGTACAAATCAATGTATATCATGGTATGGTCAAGCAATCGGAATTGCGGAATCATAACATAGATAGTAGATTCTACTACTACATAATAGATATGTGTGTGTGTGTGTGCAAATAACTCATAATTGAAAAAAAAAGTTACAACTGTGAGTGAAGGAGAAAAACATGAAACCGAGTGGTATGCTTTTGCATAGCTTCACTTTTTAGTATGATCGAGCAATTGAGACATGCAAAATTGGTCAAGTTTTCTTTTGGGGAAAGAGGTTGCTTGCAGAAAAGAAGAAAGGAGAAACACAAGATCAATTACGTAATTACATGAAACCAAATGTTCATGAAGGAGATCAATTTTTTATCGGGCTTGAGTTTTCACCCAGAATCCATTGACCCAAGAAGAGTTTGAGCAATGCAGAACCCCAACACCCTGAATCACGACTCAATACAAAAACGCAGTGATTTGACCATTTACATGATTTTCAACAACAATTCTACCAATCCCACTCTAGCTCAATCTTTCATGGGCTCTAAATTGGACATGGTGGGCAAAATCATGTGATTCCAAGTTTTTAATCCCGATTTTGACTACTCTGGAGAATACTCAGTCGGAAACTTTATAGAGACAGCAAGTGAACTGCTATATTTCATTTGATCAGGGCTCAGCATGACTACCTATTGCTTTATCAATTAAAGCCATAAAAATAAAACTGCCTCAAAGAATGTTCAAATTGAAATGCTTTCCATTACCTCCTTGATTAGTGTGTCTGTGTGAAGTATTTGTATATCATCAGGCGCCTTCTTTCCTATGCCATTTTGAGATGACAAAAAATCTTTTCTGGATTGCCCCTTTGTAGCTCCCCTGCCTCTTCCACCTCCAGGAACACCATCCCGTCCAACAGACCTATTCATCCCATGACCAGAGCCCCCAAAACCCCCACGATGATTGATTCCTGGATCCTCACCAACCCACTGAATATCTTCAGGAGATATCTGCAGTTAAAATACTGCATCTGAATTAGCAAAAACAATATATCATTAACAAGTGTTAAACATGTCAATATCAAGACTTTTTAAAACCATATTCCAGGCTGTATTAAACATTCATAAAACAGGACAACCATGTATTACATCTTACCAAAATCACAGAAACACAATTGGGAATTAAATGATGGTTAAAAACAAATGAAAATATTGTTTGCTTCACTAGGGGTTTCTGTTCATACATTTCGGTGTTGCACTAATCAGGTGTATTGAATACACGTTAAATACTTAATTTTGCTATCAATTTGGGTAACCTATAATCACCATCTTTTACGATATTTAACTATCAATAAAGTGGACCACGAAGCAGCCACAATATCCAGGACTAAGAATTAAAAAAAAATGAGATACAAAAAACACATCAAATAATGTAACATTCATTATCCATCTTACATTAAGTGTTATAACAATGAAGTACCAAAAACAAGTGTCAAAAAGAATAATCCAATAGGCAGATTAAATCAGTTATCACCAGAGGAGGACAGATATACCTCTGAAAGATTAACCCATTCCCATGTTTCATTTGCACTCCCCATGTCATAGACCAGATTATGGCGTCCCTGAAAAAGTTGGGAACAAAAGTGAACATTTAAGCAACATATTAATGGAAAACAAATTCCTAAGTAATCTAGGTTTGTGAATACATCAGCCGGATTGTAGTTTGTGATAACAGCTTCATAAAAGTTATTATCATCAGGCCATCTTGTCCGCACTCTCCTACCAACCAAAGAGTCAAATGATGCTCCCTCTGCATGCTCACCCGTGACAGCTCTATTAGGCACTTGAGTCCTTCCACCTGGTCCAGTGGAAGGATACTGCTTCATCGAAGAGACACCAGGTAATATTTGACCCTGCAAGTGAAAGAACAAATCACAATAATCTTACCAAACCTAAACTCGGTAAATATACATAAAAAGAAAAAAAAAGCACTCTAGATTCTGTATAATACCAACTTACTGGTTTGTGTTTTTTCCCCTTTGATCCAGGAACAGATCCTCGTTTTGCTGCAGAAGAAGATGGTTGGTGGGGTGCACTCACTGTTTGGGGGTGAAACGGGGGAGAAGGCCCGGCGAAAGATCGTGATGGTACAGATGGTGTAATCTTCTGCTTCTTGCGAGAAGCAGAGACTGTGGGACTGGGAACCGAGTCATGAAGACCTTGACCAGTATTAAGTACACCAGGCTGATGGCCTCCTGTCTGTCTCCACTCCCTGGAGTCATTATCCAGAAAACCATTTATTGACAGCAATGACAGTGCATGCATATGTGGAAATTCATGACAAACTACAAAAAAGAATAACAAAAATCATGCTTCAATATTAAATCAGACCTTATCCTCCGGATCACATCATCGGCATTAACTCGACCAAGAAGTTCTCTGTGTTCCTCATTCGACAACCTCAGCTCTTTTCTCAGCTCTGTGATTAAACTTTCTTTCTCCTGAAAAACAAAAATGTGTCAGGTGCAAATAGAAGTCACTTAAACCTAATAAAAATTTCAAAAACATTATAGTTGAAGAAACAACAAGAAAAAAGTATACCCAAGTAATGGCATCAGCTTGAGCTTTAAAGGCTCTTAGAACAGAACTGTAAGCTTCTTGCTCAAGCTGATGAATCTGGGTCTCCATATCAATTTCCCCATACATCCTAGGGTACGGAATTGAACCAACAGCAGATCTTCCATTCCCGGCAAGACGTCCCCCACCTCCTCCTCCTCCACCTCCTCCCCTGGAAATTCTATTTTGATGGGTTGGTGGAAGATCATCATCAGTTCCTGAAATCATCACAACCAAATAAAGCAACACGACAACCAAATCCAAACTTTAAACTTAGGAATCAAATATCAACACCCCCAGATTTGTCAGCACTGTTAAAAAGTTAAACCCATCCACAGGAAACACACTGCAACTAACACTTCCCTGCATAAGTAGCCGCAGTAGTAACTAACCACACAGCACAAGACACAACCAGCACAAAAAAAACAACCAGATGCAGTTGTTTTCTTGGGTTAAACCAATTACAAACTAGAAACAATCAACCAACTTCTCACCATGCACGAATTATTCCAAATCCCAACACACTAATTCCAGCATTTGTTTGACCCACTAAGAACCCCGTTAACAAAGCACACAATCCCCAAACTTAAATTCAACGTTGGTCAATATCACAGTAAACCACTCAAAAAGAACATAACCCATTCAAAGACAAACGCACGAAAAATAGACATTCGAGGATCTTGACTCAAAGCACAGACAGTATCTTTAACCCCCCCCCCCCCAATTTCAGGCCAGGCGAGTAAACGAGCAAGAACCATAAAGCAAGAGCGTATCTCAGTAGCTGTTAATCGAGGAAAACCAAACAGAAACAAAAATCGTCCGATGAATCGATGCCATAAGTCGTAGCGGCTCCAGAACTTCGGTTATTTTGTCCGTATGAGTATCGATTTGGAAAAAAATGGAAAGGAAGGAGCTGAGGGAGATTAAAGAAGAAGAGAGAAGGAGAAACCCTAACCCTAAACCTAAAAGGAGAAGAGAGAGAGAGAGAGACAGAGAGAGTAAAGAGAGAGAGAGAGAGAGAGAAAGATTACCGCTACTGTCGTAGGGTTCGTAGTCCATAGCCAGCTTGCAGATCGAAGAAATCCGGTGGAGCGATTGGAATTGGAAGAGAAGAAGCGAAGAAAAACAAAAAGGTTGGGTTCGTGAGTCGGAGAAAATGAATGAGTGTATGAGATCGCGGCGGGTCGACTCGGACTCCGACTCGGACACTCTCAGCCACCGTCACACAACACAAAATTACAAAATACCCTCTAACTCCAATGCAATACAATATCCCAATCTCTCTCTCTCAATTATCATTTTTATTACATTTAATTTAATATTTATAAAATAATTAATTCTAAGATTAAATATGTTTTTAATGTTTATATTTCAAACTTTTTTATACACTTAATAATAATAAATGTTTTGAATTCATAAAATTTAAGATATTTGATAATTAAATAAACTATCTTCTTATATATTAACATTAATAATATAGGTTTTATTGTAATTCATTTAAATTCTTTCACATCAATTACCAGGATATTTTATATTAAACAAACTATCTTTTTTTTTACACATTAACATTAATATTGGATTTGTTATAGTTCATTAAAAAAAATAAAAATTCACATCAATCACAATTTAATTGAAGTGAAATCATGATCAAGTTAACTCATAATTAAAGTAAATGATACTTTAAATGCACTAACCCTTGCTAGAAAAAAAAAATAAGAATAAGATGCTACATTTATGGCATGTGAAAGATTAAAATTGTATAAAAGTTTAGTTAATTATTTTTTTATAATAACTATAAAATTTCAGGTGTTCTTAAGAAAATAGGTAAAATAATAGATATGTTGTCCTATTAATAAAGAAACTAAACAGATAAAAAATTAATTGAAAAATATATTAATACATTAAATTTTTGTAATAGAAAGTAAATTAAAATACCTAAATTTAATAAAAAAATTACTTAATTAAATTTTCATCTTCACATCAAATACTAAAATATTTGATATTAAACAAATTATCTTCTTCTTATACATTATCATTAATCTACAGTTTGTTCACATGAATTACATTTTTTTTGAAATGAAATTAACATCAAGTTACTCATTATTAAAGTAAATGATATTTTAAATGCAGTAACCCTGATTATATATATATATATATATATATATATATATATATATATAAACTTGAAATTAAACTTTAAAAATAAGATCCTACATTTATTCGTGTGAAAGTTTAAAATTGTATAGTTGTCTTTCTTGGATAACTAAAAGTTTAGTTAAATATTTTTATTTATTTATTTACTTTCGTTTTTACTTTTTTATTCAATTATTTTCAGGGTTTAGTTAAAAAAATACTGTTATATTGTTTTTAAAATTTCATTAAAAATATACTTTTCACAAATAAAATGTAAAGATTATATATAAAATATAGATCGAATCATATTAATATAAACATTGGAAAATAAATTTAAGAAGGATATTTTGATTAACTTAATATTGAAACATTATTATTTTGTAGGGAAAAGAAAAACATTTCTAGATTATTAGGATGAAAAAGAAAAGAAAAAGTAAAAATTAAAATTTTGAATTAAAAACAAATCGTTAAACTAATTAAAAATGTTGTAGTAGATATAATTAACCTGAAATAAAAAATAAATTTTATGTTATGATGCATGAGTTTATGTTTGCTATGTTGTAAGGAATAATATTATGTTGATTTGGTTGTAATTGAAATGGTTGTTTTAGTGTTATTTGTGTTTTGATGAATATGCTTGATTATTTGATGAATGATGACATTGATGATTTTGATTTTGATTTAAATGAACTTGTGAATTCTCTTGTTACGAAGTATAAATGGTATAAAATTAATTTAGTATTGGGAAATAGAGAGTAGACTGAGTTATAGGTTGGTTTTTGATCTAAAAAATATATTTTGATAGGTGAAAAGTTTAGATAATGGTCAAATGGGAAAATTGTGATTTTTAAACTGTTTTATAGTCATTTGAAATTTGATGTAGATCTGGTTGGTAGTTGATAGGTTGAGATTGTATGGTTTTTCATTCATTTTTAGAGGTTTTGACTAGTGAAATTATAAAGTAGAAGATTTGTGTTAAAGTAAAGGGTTTGGGTCTGTTGTTGGGTCAATTTTGACTTGTTTAGGCACTTTTGAGTAGTTGCGTTGGTTTAATGCACCTAGTTTTTGGTCTAATGAGCAAAGTGATACTTCATTTTAACCATAAATATGTTTTAGAATCAATTCTAATGTTTGAGGTACCTATTTATCTGTTGGATGAGTCACAGGTGCAACCAAACCAAAAAAAAAATATGTTAAATGTCAAAATTGATAGAGATAATCAATTATCTTACTTGATAATCGATTATCTCATTCAAAATGTTGTCTTTTCTTTAAAGCTCTTTGGAATAATCGATTATCAGATGTGATAATGAATTATTTTAGTCAGAAGGTCATCTTTGTATGAATTTCCTCTGAAATAATCGATTATTAAGTATGATAATTTATTATCCTTAAAAAAACAACTTAAAAATTTAAAATTTGTTGGACACTTTGTTTTTAAGTTCTTATATGTTTTCCTTGCTTTGGATTCTTTATTTGGGTAAGTAAGTTTATAAATTTGTTATACTTAATTGATTTAAATAAATGGATATTTATGATCTATGAATATGTTTATGTGTATGGTTGATGAATATGATGGTTATAATGATCTTGTTTTGATCATGTGATGGTAGATGGACGTAATTCCATGACTCTCGTGGACAGATTCTATGGTGGTGCCCTGTAATGTAGGTGTTGATGTAGGAAGCTCAGTCTTGGGGATTATCCTGATGTTTAAATAGTCGTTCCATCTCAGGTAGAGAAGGGGATTATGTGGTGAGGAGTAGTAGGAGACCCTAGTCTAGGTGCTCCATCTTGGCCTAAGACACGTAATAGATTAACCTTGTATGTGTGGTAGTGTGAAACCCATTGGCAATGGCTATGCAAAGCAGTAAAGGCAATCACAAGTGCATGACCTGCCATAGCTCGACATCAATACCTGTATCCAAAATTTTCAAGTCTAGAATATGTATATATGTTTAGGTTCTTATTTGATTTTAAAGTGAAATGTGTTGTATGCTGAGTTATAATTGTATGATTTGTTTTCTCTTTTGCAATGATCACCTTTCTGGTTTGAACTTAGGATAATGTCAGGGGTGAGTAGGTGATAGGAAACAGTGGAGCTAAGGCGTAGAATAGGAAATTTAGTTTCAGAAATCTTTTATCTTTGTAAAGACCTTATTATGTTTTTGGTTAAGGGTAAGAAAATTTTGGGAGATTACATTAAAGGTATCAGAGCAGTTTGTCCTTAGAATGACTTGATGGTTGTGGGTTTGTCCTTTTCCAATGTAGAGTTGAGTCTAAACAGTGTAGTTTGTTATGTCTTTCCAAGTCCAGATGATATAGTTTGTGTATCTAATTGGAAGTATTGAGGACTAAAAATGTCTTGATAAGAGTAATGAGGGTGCACACTCATGACTATATCAGAGATGATTTTCCTTTCTTAATTTTGAAGGTTTGGGGAAAGGAAAGAGTTGTGGTTCGAGTTTTGTTTTTCTATAGTGATTATATTCTTGTTCTTGCCTTTGTTGTAGTGTTTTACGCTCTATAGTGCTAGAGGAATGCAAATACAAGGATAACTTGGGCGGTATACCTTTACTTGAATTGGTTAAAGCCTTTGAAACAAGCTTTTGTCTCGAAGATAGGAAGATGTGGCGTGTTGAAATTAGGGAGTTAAAAGACCAAAGTTTTTGGGTTACAAAGAATGGAGAAAGATGTTGGAATTCATTAGCAATGTTTTTCGATAGTCTAATAACATATACAAAAATTTCTTGTACACCAACTATTTGATAAAAATACCAAAAAATAGTTTTTTTTTTTGTGTGTTTTTATGAACTTTGTGGTTTAATTGAGTTATTGAGTACAAGAGTTGTCGATTGTTGAACAAATCCCTTGAAAAAGAATAATATAAATACTTATTACTTACTACGCTGTGACCAACGGACTTGCTATTGGTTTTGCAACCAACAAAGACCCATGGACTGATCCTATTTCACAGGGTTTTTGTGGATATATATTTTGGTCCGTAGAACTTTTCAACAGAGGAGTTTTTGTCCTAGGAGCTTTGCCCTCTTAAAATTTCCTTCATATGTATAATTTGAAATATTTTTTTTAATTATATTATATTTCATATATTTGGTATAAAAAAATAATTATATATTTATATAAAAGTTTTAGCTCCTTAAAATTTTATTATATTTCATATATTTGATATCAATATCTTACATGAGTTTCACTCTAACTCATTGGTGTTAACCCATTACATTGTTTTGAGTTTTTATATTTCCCTTATTCAATGTCCATTTGATTAATGCATGCTGAAATAATTCATGCAGTACAAAAATATGATGCATTCCATGTTCAATGAGATGAAATAATGCAGTGTGTTACAGACTGAGTATTGACAAAAAAACTGCTGTAACACCCTGATGCAGTTTAAAAAGAAGATGAAGTGAAGATAGAAGGGCAAGGTGGCACAGAAACTGTTGTAACACCCTCAAGCATCTGTGTAACCTTTTTCATGGAAGGTCTGAGTGAAGGATCCTCTTGAATGCACCAAATTGCAACCATGACATGCTTCTCCAGCCTCTTCATATCATCCTTTGCCTCCTCATCATTTTCCACCAATTTAGCTACATTCCCTTGGCTATAACATCGATAAGCCCAATCTATGAGTGCCTCTTCTTCACTTTCCAACGCAAAGGCAACACTAGACTTGCAACATATGATCTCCAACAGCACCACTCCAAAACTGTAAACATCTACTTTGGTTGTGATTGTAGCTTTCCTAAACCATTCTGGTGCAAAGTAACCAATTGTCCCTCTCAAACCAGTTCTAGCAGCTTTAGTTTGCTCAGCCAGCAACGACTTTGCCAAGCCAAAATCAGAAATCCTTGGAGTGAAAAACTCATCCAGGAGTATATTCTGAGGCTTTATGTCACAGTGAATTATCTGAGTGCTGCACTCTTCATGCAAATACGTGAGCCCCCTTGCAATCCCCAAAGCAATTTGCACTCTTTGGTTCCAATGAGGCCTTGAGATCCCAAAGAGAAAACCAGCCAATGAACCATTGCTCATGTACTCATACACCAAAAGACGATGCTCCCCTTCATCACAATAACCAAACAGACGAACCAAGTTTCTGTGGTGGGTTTGTCCAATCACACTCACTTCTGTTTTGAACTCTTTCTCACCTTCTTGCACAACCTTGTCTAGCCTCTTCACAGCAACATACCTGCTTGCGTTTGATCTCAACACCCCTTTATAAACTTTTCCAAAAGCACCTCGACCCAACATTTGTTTGAACCCTGTGGTTGCTTCTTCAAGCTCCTTGTAGGTAAAGTGACTAACTGTACCAACTGACAGGTTCTGACTGTTCAAAAGCCTCTTGTGGTAGAAAATGAAAAAAGCAGCAAACAAAGCAACAAGTAGAAGGACATTGATGAACACTGAGCTTCCAAGGAGTATTGATATCACAATCACAAGTGTAGTCTGTTCTTTTTCATCATTGTTTAAATCTGTTTTAGGCACCTTGACAAAAGCTATTCTAGTCACATTCGCGTGTTTCCTTCCATTGCTCATTGGATACTTCTTCTTCCAACAGCTTCCATCACCATATATGGCCACAGCACAAAAGCAATCTTCAAGGCACCTTTGTCTGCACAAATCCTTGTCCATTCCAGTTTCAAACTTATCATAATCTGAGAGAGGCCAGTCCAAATTGGGATACTCTTTGAAATCTACAAGATCCTTATTCTGCTCCCACCCGTCTCTGTTGCAACTGGGCAGTGGAAAATCTGGTCTACAACCTATGAGATTGTCATGTTCGAAAGGAGAATAATGCTCCGGGCACTCACAATTAGTCCTGTCACCGCTGCTAACACAGTAGCTGTTAAAACCACAGATAACATTCCCAGTTTGCTTCGTGAAGGAAAGGCAAATATCATCTGGATGCTTTTGCTCCACACTCCACCACGTTGAACTGCAACTATTAGCCACAGCTTTATTCTCATCTGTATTTGAAACACAGATACAATCAGATAAACGCAGCATCATAATTCAAATTAAGAACATATTTCTGGAACATTAAGACTAACATGGTTCTATATCTTTTATCTCAAACGTAGTTCTATTGGATTCTCTTAACTATTTTTAAAAGTTTTGGATCCTTCACCTATGCATATATCAGTAAAGTATAGAATAATATGGGTATCAGATACAGATACATATCAAACACATATACATGAAACAAATGGAAATGTCGATGTTTCATAGGTACACACCTTTTGGGTGTCGATATAGTCTGAAAACCCCATCAGGGTCAATTCTAGCCATGTAAAAGAACTCATCAGATCCACCATTTGTGATATCACTGATCACTGTGCCCGTGCCATTTTTTATGTACATGTGTCCAGACTCATCAAAGAAAAGCTGTGATTCAGTTCCGACAGTTCCAGTGGCCCAGTAAGCTTCGTGTGTTGGAGACTGAGAGCTTTCAGCATCATCGTTGCTTGATTTTGGAGAATGGTAAAGAACCAAATTGCTATCACCCTGCCAACTGAGTTCAAAATTCCCATCATCAAAACTCGTATCAGATTGGCGTGCTCTGAAGCTTCTAGGCCTAGACAGATTCTGACCAGGCAAAATAGTATCTGTGGGCTCCTCAAAGCTCTCCCAAACCTTCTTCCCATCCTCATCCGCAAGCTCAAAACTTCCATTGTCTAGCACAAAAGCACATGATACTAAAGAATCAGTGTTGTTTTCTGGACGTTGCCACAACATGTCATGACCCTTTGGATCATACACGACAATTCCTTTGTTTGTGAGATTGACTGTTGATCCTAACGGAAAAAGATGAGTTTTTTCTTTTTCTGGCTTTGCATACCATACCATGGTTTTGTTGGGGTCTTTGGCAAACCAAACTGCAAGCACAGACATGAACTCCTTGTTGTCGTATAGAACTGTTTGGAAACCAAAGGCAAAGTTGCCAGAAGGTGAATTCCATGCCGTTGAATTATAGGTGTTTAGAGAGGAGGTTAAGTTCACACTAGAACCACCACACTTTGAAGAAGTAGCACTGAACAAAGATGAGAGAAAGAGGAGAACAATTAGCAGAACAACGTACGAATAAGGAAAAGTTAGAGAAGCCATCGTGGCTATCAACCAACCTATGAATTTTGATTCATCAAACAACATTTTTATAGCGTATGATATGTTGTCGTGGTCACCTGCCACTGTATTGTTTGATATGGTCTTTGTCTTAAGCTTTTGTTTATTATCTTTGTACGATAACAAAACACTGCAAAGTCTTTGCACATGTTCAACCATGGATTAGTAAATAACTACTAGATTAGCATAAGATGATCAAATTTATATGATTCATAAAATTAATGAAATTCAAAAGTATGATAATAAAATTCAGAAAATTTAAACGATAAAATTTGCAAAATGATAATAATTTAGTGCTATAATCCTTGAAAATTTGAAAAGTTATTTAGAATTAAAGAACATGAAAGTTTTGCTAACTATCCGTGTCCTTTTAAAAGTCACATATCTTCATTTAAATCCTTTACCTGCTCTTACCTTTCTTATATTCAACTCCTCACAAAGCTTCTTAGGAAAATTCTTCCATTCAAAACAAAGTTGCGCATAAGCATAATTTTTTCTTAAAAAATTAAAATAAATTATCTTTTATACAAATGGATTAAAATTAAAAATGAATTTGCATATAAAAATAAAAAAGTTTAAAACTATGTTTTAAAAAAATATAAAAGTTATAGTTAAAATAAAATTTTATGTACTATATATACTTTAAATTAAAAATAAACGATTACAAAGTCAAATTTCAAAATATAACTTTTTTGTCGATAATACATAAGCTGGTTATATGTCATAAATTTCATCATTCTTACGTTATTCTTGATTAATTCAATTGATATAATGTTGAGAAGGTCCAATTTAAGGATGTCTAGACAGTGAAGGCTGAGCTACCTTAATATCTGCATACTAAAAAGAAAAGCTAAATATAAATAGAATAAAGTTTTGACCAGGCAAGTGACTTAGAAAATGTTTATCAAATAATAACTGTTTGTCAAATTTCATACGTCATGCTATAAGAAAAAGAGAAACAGCTTTATAAAGATAGTTAATTGCATTAATGGCAATATAAGGTAGAGAATACCTGTCAAAATTTAATTAACAAATAGTGAAATTCATTACCTGTCATACACACAAAGTATACATTTTTCATGAAAATTCATTACCATAGTGAAATTTTTGTTTTATCTGTTTTGTTTTATGGTGGTGTTTGGTGCTTCTGTTTTGATCGTTGTGTATGATTAATGATCAATGATCAATGATCAATGATCAATGATCAATGATCAATGATGCAGTTTGGCAATTTATGCAGAGGCCATACATGGATTGGTTTTGGTGAAAATTTGGCACACTATGCCTTCTGAAATCAATACTAAGATAATGTTTCAAAACATTAGGCCTTTCAAAGCTTTTCCACGTAAAAAAAGGAATGAGGACAAAGAATGTGAGAAAAGGCCAAGTGAAATAGATATGAGTTAGCTTTCTTCTTCTACCAACTTAGCATTTCAAGATAGAGAATATGGAATTTCAAAGATGAAGAATTGTAGTTTTTACTATTAAGAAATGTTTCATTCAATGATGTGCTTAACCTATAAATTGGTGAATTATTTCACAATCAATTTATGTTACAAGACAGAAAGTGTGATCATGAGAACTGCAAGCTGTTCCCTCATAGTGTTCTTTATTTTGCTGGTTGAGTCAGTGAATTCTCTCAACCGTAGCAGTTTTCCTGTGAATTTCTTATTTGGGGTTGCCTCTTCTTCTTACCAGGTTCTTGTTTTGTCTAATAAATCACATTTTATTGTTCAATTTTTTTTGTTCTGTCTTATTTGATTTTATGGTGTGACAAGTATGAAGGTGCAGCAAGTGAAGGGGGTAGAGGACCAAGTATATGGGACACTTTTACTCACAAATATCCATGTAAATGGCGTCATCTATGATCTTTCTTGTTTTGCTACTTTTTCTTTAATTTTGAGTTTCCCAAAGTTGGTAATTAATCCTCCATGACTTTTGTAAACTACCACTCTTCACTATTTTCTCTTGGCTGTTGCAAGAAATTTGCCCCATTAGATTATAAAATATGATCCTTTTTGATAAACTGAGCTTTCTTTCTTTGTTCATCCATGACAAATGAACCAGTTTTATTGGAAGATTGCCAAAATTTTCCTTGGTTTTACTTTTTTAACTTGTAAGCCTTTTTTTTTTTTTCTTTTGATGAATGGGTTCTTGAGCATGTTAACTTGGTTTAGCATCACCTTGTTAACTGTGACACCTTCTAGCAGATAGGATAAGGGATCAAAGTAGTGGAGACCTTGTTGTTGATTCTTATCACCGTTACAAGGTATTTCTCAGTCTCCTCAACATGTGCATGTGGTGATGAATGAAGTTTAATGTTCATTTTTTTCTCTAAAATGTTTGAGCAAACAATTTGGCAGGAAGATGTAGGTATAATGAAGGACATAGGATTTGATGCATACAGATTCTCTATCTCATGGTCTAGGATTCTACCTGGTGAGAACTTAGCAGGAATATTCAACTTCACTTTTTCTTTTTATCCTCAATGTAGTAGCTTCTAGTTTTGGTTTCACATAACTTGTGTATCAACTACTATACTTTTTAGGTCAAAACTTTGATCAAATTCCTTGTGTGCTCTTAAGAGTTGTCTTCAAGTCAAACTTAGAGTTTTACCTTTAAAAATAAGTCTGATTATTGGAGAAAAGTACTGAAAACATGTATGAAATTTGATGTCTCTTCTGTTTCATCTTTTTTAAACAACATTAAATTGACATAACATGTGATTCAATATTTGTCATGTGTTTGGTTTAGGTGGAAGGCTGAAGGGAGGTACAAACAGAGAGGGCATCACATATTACAACAATCTTATCAATGAACTGCTATCAAATGGTCTGTGATTAAGTATTTTCATTTGCATGTGCCCAAGTTTGATATTTCTCACTGTTGACATAAATCTTGTTTAAACCAATAATCACAGGGCTGCAACCCTTTGTAACTCTATTTCATTGGGATCTCCCTCAAGCCCTTGAAGATGAATATGGTGGCTTTCTAAGCCCCAATATTGTGTGAGTAGTTTTCTTAAAAAATTTATAGAAAAAATATGCACATGGTCTCCCTTAGTAAATGGTGCAAAATATGTCTGCAGGAAGGATTTTGCAGACTATGCAGAGGTATGCTTCAGAGAATTTGGTGATAGAGTGAAGCACTGGATCACTTTAAATGAGCCAGTCACCTTCACCACACAGGGTTATGGAAATGGATTATTTGCACCAGGAAGATGCTCCAAGTGGTTGCCTTCCAACTGCAGTGAAGGTGATTCTAGCACTGAGCCCTATCTTGTTACTCACCACCAGATTCTTGCTCATGCAGCTGCTGTCAAAGTCTACAGAGACAAGTACCAGGTTACCATGTTTTCAACTATTTTTGACACTAACTAAAGTCAAAATAGTTTCTGATAAATTGGTAGGGATAAATTCAACTGGGGTGCTTATGTTTGACTTAGATTTCTCAAAAAGGACAAATTGGTATAACGTTGAACTCTCCATGGATAATGCCACTTTCCCAGTCAAAAGAAGACATCAATGCTGCATTTAGGGCCATTGTTTTCTTGTATGACTGGTAATTTTTCCATTTTGTTTTCTTATTTTAACTCCACATCTATGCAGTGATTATTTATTGTTAATATAGACTTAATAATAACATTAGAAAATAGCTCATATATCAGTAGTGTGAAATTTTCATTCTAAAAGGCTTTTGCAGTAATCCAAATCGAATTAGGATTCTCTGCTGGGTTTTTTGGTGTTCCTCTGCTAAGCATTAATAATACACTGAAAACACAGCAAAGGAAAACCCAGTGGAGAATCCAAATTCAAATCAAACTGGTAAAATATTTTCCTTTTTGGAGAAAATCTCTCAAATGGATCAGTGGAAATAACTGAAATTACTTTTTTTATTATTATTATTTTAAGGTTTATGGAGCCACTAAATTCTGGATCATACCCTGTTGAAATGGTTAATAACATTGGTGAAAGATTGCCAAAATTTTCAATGGAACAGACGTTGATGGCGAAAGGATCCTTTGATTTCTTAGGACTTAACTACTACACTGCAGCTTATGCAGCCAATGTCCCTTGCACAAGAGAAAACCAAACCATGTTCACAGATTCATGTGTGTTGCTCACATGTAAGGCTCAATAGGTGAAATATATATTTTTTGTTTCAGTTTGATTCTTCATATGTTTCACAATCCTTTTACTTACTAAAAATTTTCATTTCTTGCAACAGCAACAAGACGTGGAGTGCGGATTGGTCCACAGGTAAATGCATACCCATATATATATATATATATATATATATAGAGAGAGAGAGAGAGAGAGAGAGAGATAATTGTCTGTCTAAGTGGTCACCCTGACAAACCATCAATTTTGATACCAATGATGTTTTTTTTCTTCTTTAGAAGAGGTTTTATTAAAGAGATATTATATACATGTGATATGAGTTTAATCTATATAAGAAATTGACACCATCTTTAATCCAAAACCTCGAGACATGACTTAGACTCACATTTCAATTATTTTTAATAATATGGGATTAGATAACTATTAGAATACCTTCAGCTTTAAAGATTCAATTTCACTGTGCAAACACATTTTATCCTCAAGATTGAAAAAAGAACAATTTATGTAAGAAAGTGTGAAATTTGCAGGCTGCCTCAAACTGGTTATACATTTATCCTAGAGGAATTCAAGATCTTTTACTCTACACAAAGGAAAAGTTTAACAATCCAGTCATATACATAACAGAGAATGGTAAGTTCTCACCACTAATAAGATCAAGTTTTCATCTTCACTAGTAAGACATTTGTTGAATGAACACAGGAGTTGATGAAGTGAATGACAATGCAAAATCACTTGAGGACAATATGAGAATAGACTACATCAGTAACCATCTTGCTTATGTTCAGAGTGCCATAGAGTGAGTTTCTTGTGCAATGTTCCACTTTTTGTTTGTTCAAGAAATTTGTTACTCACTCAAACTAAGACAAAAACAATTTGCAGAAATGGTGTCGATGTCAAAGGCTACTTTGCATGGTCATTGTTGGACAATTTTGAATGGGCAGATGGTTTTTCTGTTAGATTTGGAATCATTTATGTTGATTTTAAGGATGGATTGAGCAGATATCCTAAGAAATCAGCTGAGTGGTTCAAAAAGTTTCTGCATTGATTGAATCAATCTTGTAATAGTGTAGTCTTACAATTGTATCAAGTTTGTGATCCTCTGTTATCTCAGAGTCACAATCCAGTGACGATATGATAGATGGAGTTTCAATGATAGTGTGATCCACATAACTTTTTTATTCATGTTAATTATACTGTTACCATGTGTTTGATTTATGAAAGATAGCAGTAGTGGTGGTGGTGTGGATATGGTTGGTGATGGAAGTTTATTGTCAATATTTGGATTTCCAAGATCTTGTTACATGTTTATGTTGCTTTTAGGGATTTTATTAACTAAATACTTGAAATTTGTAATTTTAATATCACTGTTTAATGTGAGAAAAAGGAAAATTTTCATGATTCTTAACTTACTGATAAAGCAAAAGATGATTCTGAACTTTCTGTCTGAGAAGTTTTTTAGTAATTTTTTTTTGTTTTATCTTTTCTTAATTGTAATTTTTTAGTAAAATTATCTTTTAAAAATGTATTTTTGTGTATAACTATGCTTGTTTTTTTCTCTCTCTTAAATTTTAGTCGCATATATTCTTTTATTCTCCAAATTTAATTTGAAAATTGTTATTTTTCCTCTGGAAAATCCAAAGAACGGATAAAAAAAACAAAACAATGATATCATTGTAAAGAGATCAAATGCTGAGGCATGTAAACGTTTCATGTGTATTGAAATTAATCAGTGATCAATTGGAAGCTCATTGTTCCATTTCTTGGGTAAAAAATGAAACTATAATTCAATTTCTTGCGCCAGAAAAGCTGTGTGAATGTGATCCAGTTTAAGAAAAATGTTTTGAACTTTTGATTATGATCTTCAACAATGAAAGTTTTCATTTCTTTCCCTTGAGATTGATCACTGCAAGCTCTTGTTCAACATACTCTCCTGCACACATAGGTGGATATTTGCTTGCAAGTGGCAACTCTGCAAAATGTCCCAATGGCTGCAGAACTGCATCTGATGCTATGTGAGCAAACAACTACATGAACACACAAATGTTATCAGCCAATATAACTCTGACAAGTCCATTTTATAAACTCCTTTTTCCTAGTTTGAAGAATAATCATCAATTCCTCACTCACCGTTGAAGAGACTCTCCATAAGCTACGATTCTGCTCTTGTGCTAAATTAATTGCATCAATTGTCCTCTTTGTGGCAACAACCTCATGCATTCCAGCTATGCAATCCCCCCCAGTTAACCATTCTATCTGTATTTTAAAACAAAAAAGAAAATACAAAAGAACATATATGATGCAGAGTCAATCATACTTTATCATAAAGGACTGTCAAGTTTTGATCTCAAAAGGAAAGTGAAATCACGAGACAACTGACATTGCTGAACTGAACATTTTAAAAAAAGAAAAGACAGAATTAGAAAACTTGTAAGGCTATTCCATCAGAAAGGCAGGAAATATGAGAGGACAAGGAATCAAGTACATGTTCAAGCTGCAATATAAACTTTAATTTCCTTCTCATGAAATATGAGCAAACTATAGTAATTTTGAATTACCTGTTTTCCTGTCTGAATAAGAAGACATCCTATTGGAACCTTTACTTCAACTTTTTGTCCATTTCTTAACCAGATGTTTAAACCAGGAAATCTGCTTCTACCATGAATAGTTAGGAAGTTAAGGTCATAGTGATATCCTGCAAAAACAGTTCCCTCCTGACCATATTTTTGAAGGTCACTACCGGTTGGCGCCAACAGGTGTGGGCCCTAGTACATGGTAATGAGAGACAATACATTATACAATCACTAGCATTCAATTCTACTTGTAATTACTAGAACTATGAAAGTAAGAATATGGTTTAGCTTACCATTCGATTCTACTTGTTCATAATGCTAAAAGGGTATTGGCAAATAAAATGCATGATTACAAAAGATATGACATTTTTAGCCCATTTGGTGGCTGTATCATGGAAAAATTAAGTTAACAAAGATGCTCCTTTTGTTATTAAAGTAACAGAAGTGGCAGAACAGTGCATAAAGCACTAGTGTAGGGAACACTAGCATTCTATTAAACTGGAAAAGTAAGGCACTGATACTTTTGAACCAGCTAAGAGTGAGAAAATTTATCACAGAACTTGTGCTTTCCTTTTTTACAAAAGAGATTTGTGCAATATATCTATTGCACATGAAGGTGTCAAAGAAAATGCATGTCTTGCTGGATACAAATATAATTTTAAACAATAAAAACTATCAAAAAGTTATAGTAAGTACATCAAATGAAAAAAAAAAAAGTTGCAACTCAGACAAAAAAACTGTAACAGAAACTGGGGAACCTTTACTTTCATGTTGAGAAATCGACAATACTGACATAAGATGCTTATGATGATGCACTGAGTCAAAAGGAAATGCCTGTTAGTCGTAAAATCAATGAGATGAAATTGTTAATTTGTGTCTAGCGTTATTTTTGTGCTAAAATCTATCTTGAAGTGTTTTGCTTGTCATGACATATAAGTCTTTTTGCCTTATTATAGGTAAGTAATCGCCATGAAGCAATAGATGTCCTTACCAGCTTCATAAGAGAAGTGAATGCATTCTTTGGAAGACCAAATCCAATAGCTGCCATTTCAGCAACAACCTAAGGAACAAATATACACATTTAGATCACCAGATATAAGAAATGAAAAAAATAAAATAATGACTGACTTCAATTGCTGCTATCATTTTGTATCCCCAAGAATCCATAGTTTCTTTCCATTCAGGGAAACCTTCGGGTATTACTGGCTCAGCATTCAGTTCCTGTATAATTTAGATGATCGTTAGGATTAGGAACAAGGTATCATCTGTCCTTTCTCTTTATAGACAAGAATTGAACAGCATAAGACCTGAAAACGGGTATTTGATGGTCGAGGACCGATCCTCCAAAAGTATCGCCATTTGAGATCGGGCCCAACAGGAGTGTGAGGCTGGTTTTCTTCAGGCATTGCTTTTAGTTTTTCTTGCATCTCTTCATCAACCAAGCTTCTTGGAACTTCAACTCTCTCTGGTGTAACCCCAACCTGTTGCAGCCATTTGAAGCACCATTTATCATTACCATTACTTAAGGATCATTTTTGCCATCAAAATTGCCAGGATGAATCACAAAAACTACCATAAAGTGATCCACAAGCCACAGAACAGAAGGAAGGCCCTAACCACTGATGGTCCTTGTTCTGTTTCAAAATGGATGCTTGTATTTACCATTTTCATTGTTTGTAAAATCTCCAAAATTTGCTCCAAGAATAAAGGACCTCAAACCAAAACAATCTAGAACAGCCCCACACAAAGATATTATACAACTAAATTCTCACCCAAAACGATAAATCACAAGTACATCCACCACCGATAAGCCTCAATTACCAGATAATATTAACGGAGTAAAAAATAATGCAAACTCTAAAAAGTCTTGCCAATTCCAGGAAGAAAAGAACCTAACTCAACACAAATTACATAGATAAAAGAAAGAAGAAAACTCAAAATGAGTCACCAAAACCATATATCTCAGTAACTTGAATCACTAGATTTATAAAATCTCCCCTCCATTCCCAACTGCATAAAAAGAGGTTCCATTCAGCTCATTGTGATAAAAAAGCAAAAAACAAAAAATGAAATACAGAACTTCGCAAAAGAAGGATAATTCTCAAAATGAAAGAATATGTTAAGTATTTTATAGAAGCGGAGACTAAAGCATTGGAAACTTCTGATCTTAGCACTGCGATAAGGGGATTGGATTTGATTCTTCCAAAGAAAACAAGAGTATTTGGCCATATTCGATTCCAACACATTCGTGATTTGTTATGCAGGTCCGCCTGATGCCAACAACTGATTAATATTATTTATTCTACCTTTACTCAATTGATTCAATCCAACGAAAAAGCCACCCCACAATATGAAATATTTGACAAGAAAAACATTGTGTAATGTTTGATTCTCACAAAAAAACTAAAGCATCATCTACCACCTTCAAGGCCTGTTCAGTAGAATTGAGTAAAGCTTAAATCCAGACTTCTTGTATGATCGAATTAAAGTTGAAAGAGTTCAAAAGCGGTCTTGCTTTTTCAAAGAACCATTTTTTTTTCCTTCTTCAATTCAGTACTGGAATTCGCTATCGTGCATTGGAATTCACAGAAGCGCTTTGCAAACTTCAAACCAAACATGGCCTAATATGATTTTCTCAGTACGGGATTATTCATTATACCTTTACTCAATAAGGTTTACTTTACTCAAATGAAAACACACCCCAGAAGGGGAAGAACGTCAATGGCTCCAAATTGGATCAAAAGAAAGAAACTTTAGTGGGAAAAAAACGACCCTTTACCTGGTAATGCAAGTGGGGTCTCTCGTGGAGGAGTTTGAAGTGGTGAGGCTTGGAGAAGTAGCGTTCCATCATGTCAATGAAGCGATCGTTGTCTTGGACGGTGCAGCGAGGATCCTTCACGAGCAGCGCGCCGGTCTCCCTGAGCGTGCGGCTGACCTCGGCACAGAGGTGTGGGTCCCACTCGCCGGAGAGACAGGGAGAGAGATCTATGACGGGGAGATCCATTGAAGTGTAGGAGATGGCGGGAGAGTGAAGAGATTTACTGCAATAGTGACTACAGAAATTGCGTCTTTATACTCTTTCTTTCAGAGAGAGGGAGAGAAATTTTTTTGAACAATTTCAGATAGCATCATTATGTCAAAGTTTTTTCCTATGAATAATTTGAGAAACAAAAACATGATCTTTGCATATGGAATTCATTCACTCAGTTTGAAACTAAGAAAGAAAATACTTTTTTTTTCTTAGTTTGGTTGATGTAAAAATGGAAAAAAAAAAAACTTTTAGGAAAACCATTTAATTTTTTTCTTCAAATTTTCTAATTTTTAAAATTTTTTCTCTTCTTTTTCATTTTTTTTCTCTATTACCAATCATAATTTTGCTTTACCTATTACAAGGATAATTTATCACATAAAACCTTAGATTTATTAGGTTAGAATTAAATAAAAAACACGAGGTACTTGAATTTTTCAACACTTAACTAAAATGTATGATCCCTAATTGAATTATCAAAAGTTTGTATTATTTTTTGTTTGTGTTATTTTGTTTTCATAAATGCCCTATTAAGGTATGCATAACTTAAGTGAGTTTTTGAAAAACAATAGTGTTTCTGTTTAAAAAAAATAAAAGAGTGAGTTCTTTGAGAATTTCTTATATATGTCTCACTAATATCAAATTAGTATCAAAGTTAGGTTAGATTCACCATTGGTTTGGCAAGTTTGTGAAAAAGTCAATGAAAATTTTCTTTTTAGTGTTTGAGGAAAAAAAAAGTTATTACTTTATCAAATTTTTAAAGTCTTTGAAGAGAGAGAAAAACAAATTGCCACAAATTATAATATCTTTTGGTTTGATCTTAAATTAGCAAAGAGTTTGAGGAATGTGGAAAGTTTGAGCAAAGACAAATTTCTCTTGTCAACAATGTGGAAAGTTTGAGCAAAGAGTTACAGATTGCATATTCAAACAACAAGCAAATATAATAGAAAATCAATATAAGCATACTGTGAAAGTTCTAATAACTTACATAATTTACTTACACCAGCAAATAATTTTGCAGACGATGAAAATATTTGGTACTTATATACTAGCTTCAACAACCACATATGTGGGAAATATTTGGTGTTCCTCTGCTAAGCATTAATAATAGATTGAAAACACAGCAAAGGAAAATCCAGTGGAGAATCCAAATTCAAATGAAACTGGTAAAATATTTTCCTTTTTGGAGAAAATCTGTCAAATGGATCAGTGGACCTAACTCAAATTACTTTTTTTATTATTATTATTTTAAGGTTTATGGAGCCACTAAATTCTGGATCATACCCTGTTGAAATGGTTAATAACATTGGTGAAAGATTGCCAAAATTTTCAATGGAACAGTCGTTGATGGCCAAAGGATCCTTTGATTTCTTAGGACTTAACTACTACATTGCAGCTTATGCAGCCAATGTCCCTTGCACAAGAGAAAACCAAACCATGTTCACATATTCATGTGTGTTGCTCAAATGTAAGGCTCAACAGGTGAAATATTTATTTTTTGTTTCAGTTTGATTCTTCATATGTTTCATAATCCTTTTACTTACTCAAAATTTTCATTTCTTGCAACAGCAACAAGACATGAAGTGCGGATTATACCCATATATATATATATATAGAGAGAGAGAGAGAGATAATTGTCTGTCTAAGTAGTCAATCTGCATAAATGGAATGTAAACTTCACTATATAATAAAGAATAAACTAATGAAACATGAAGGTGATACTAGTCAAAAATTTAAAATACGTGTCTTGTATAAATTCCATTGAAACATATTAGCATGTTATAAAATTTTAAATAAGATCTTAAATCATAAAGATAAAAAGATATTGTTTAGAGTAACATTAAAATTTAAATATAATACTTAAATTAGCTTTTTAAATTCTTGAAATTGAAATGTAAGTATAATATTATTAAAGTGTCACTTTCATGAGAAAATTGTATTGAAATGAAAATTACATTAAGATTTAAATATTATGCGTTGTTATACAGTGAAGTGAAGTACAAGGCAAATTAAGACATTATTATATAATGAAAGATATCCTCAAGTAAATATATTGTAAAAATTAATAAATTAAACATATAATTATTAATTTTAGAAATAATGATTTTATTTCACCCTCCTTCTAAGGTTTTCATCAACTTTTACCAAAGAGAACACATTTTCATAGCTTTGCCAACACAACTGGAATGGTATGAGGAAGATGGCAGAAGAAGTTGAAGTGGTTTAAGCATGGAACCTCTTAACCCTTTTCTGGAATAATAGCATCTTTTCATTTAAAGCACTTTAACCTAACTTACCATATCATCTAAGAAAACAAATATAATAATCAATATAACAGCAATTTTTCTTAGCCTTTTCACTTGCAAAAAGACAAAGAATCCCACTTTTTCTTGTGGGGTTCACAAATACATGATAAAGATAGTTAAATAATATAAAGTTCTGTGCTTGGGGGCAAAAACCAAACCAAGTTTGAAAATTGAGTTCATTCATTCAGATTTGAACAATGTGGCTTAAGGTTGTTCTTCTCCTTGCAACGCTTTCTCTTTTTCACTCTGCAGCTTCTCTTAATAGGAGCAGTTTTCCCCCAGATTTCTTCTTTGGAACAGCTTCTTCAGCTTACCAGGTTTTGTTCTGTACCAAGTTGCTCAACTCTCTGCATCTTTATGTGTAAAGGTTGGATCTTTGTATCTTACTTGGCACTTTTCTGTTTCCTTTCTGGGTTCTGTGTTATTGGGGTTTGAAGTATGAAGGTGCTGCACGTGAAGGTGGCAAAGGCCCCAGTATATGGGACACATTCACTCATAGCCACCCAGGTTTGCATGGCCTCTCTATGTTGTTGTCTTTTTCTTTTTTTTTCAGCATCCTTATTTGTCCATTTTAGCTTGTAATGCATCATAGTTGTTTCCTTTTGCCGAAGTAACCTATGCTTCAATATAGTTGTTTTAGTGGGGAAGATGACCACAACCTCTCCCACTCTCACTTCCAAACCCTTCAAATCAACCTTATATCTCCCAAATGTTAGTTGGGATAGTTGAATCTGCAAGCTCCCTTCTAATTTTTACCACTAAGTCTGTTATCCTTATAAGGTGTAGTGTTTAAATTCGTTCTGCTTAAGTCTGTTGCATTGAGAGGCTCCATTTTGGCTCTTGTAGGCCTGGTTTTCTCCTTTAAAAGTCATATCGTGGATTAAGGGAAGAGAGTGTTTGTAAAGTGTCTTTAAGCATCATTCATAGACCACGTGAGACTTTTGGAGGGATGGAACAGTGTTATAGGAGATTTATTTGGTAGAAAATACATTTCATGTTTTGTTACTAGTAACTAATGTTTAAGGTTTAGGTGAAAAATACCCTAAACTACTGTTAAACCAACTAACAATACCCAGAGAGTTGAATAGGGCAAGCTTAGGTGAAAAATAATAAGGACAATGCTAGAATAATAAAATATCTGTTGGATTAGCGTTGAAGATGTACATCGATGAACCACTCCACCATTTCATCAATTTGCTTGATCAAATTGATTTTGGGTTTTCATTATGAAGTTGGTTTATATAAAATATTGAGACATTTTTCTTGGTTTATCAGATAGAATAGCAGACCACAGTAATGCAGATGTTGCCGTTGATTCATACCACCGCTACAAGGTACTTTCTTTCTCAAAATTTTGAACTTAGAAATCTAGTTCTAGAGGAATTTCCTTAGCTTCGGGAGATTTTATTTCATCTAGATTGATGATTTTGTTTCTTTACATGTGATTTTCTTTTCAGGGGGATGTGGCTATGATGAAGGATATTGGATTCAATGCCTACAGGTTTTCCATCTCTTGGCCAAGAATACTACCTCGTGAGAAACTATAATTATCTCTTTTATTGTTTTGGTATAGCAAAATGCTAATTTGAATCATGAGTTTGCATGATTTTGAGGGAATATATGTTGAATCACACATAATGGTTAGTAGAGCTTTGTATGGTTTGTCCATAATGCAGTTAAGTTTAAACTACCTTGATTTTAGATGGAAACTTGCAGGGAGGAGTTAACCGAGAAGGCATTGCATATTACAACAATCTCATAAATGATTTGATAGCAAATGGTTAGTGGACGTAATTTTCTTGCTCTTTCTGTTTCTCTTTCTCATGATACTCTCCAAATCAAACTAAACTAGATGCACCTGTTTTTGTTTACAGGACAACAACCCTTTATAACTCTATTTCACTCTGATTTCCCTCAAGCTCTTGAAGATGAATATGGTGGTTTTCTGAATCCCAAAATTGTGTAAGCAATAGTGAGATTACTATGTTCTCTAGAATACATGGACATGGACTTGTCCTTCCCATTCATTCAACTGATGAAGAATTGATACTTTGATTATGCAAACAGTCAGGATTTTGCAGATTATGCAGAAGTTTGCTTCAGGGAATTTGGTGACAGGGTCAAGCACTGGATTACATTAAATGAACCAGTTCTATATAGCACTCTAGGTTATGGAAATGGTGGATCCCCACCCAATAGATGCTCCAAGTGGTTTGCTAACTGCACGGCTGGTGATTCTACCACTGAGCCCTATGTGGTTACACACCACCTCATTCTTTCTCATGCCGCAGCAGTAAAAGTTTACAGGGAGAAGTTCCAGGTTAATGCATTATTCTTGTTTTTAAAGTAAAAATGAGTTTTTACTTCCTATACTTTGAGACCAACTTGGTTATGATGCCTGCATTTTCATACTGATGAATTTAGTCCATCTTCTTGTTAAACTTAGCATTAAGTAACAGTTTTTCGACCATTACAAATTTGAAATAGGGACTCAATTCACATATTTTCAGAAGTTTGAGGATTAAATTTATCAGTTTGAATGTGGAGGGACTGAATTCAAGTTTGATTGAAAGTATAGGAACCAAAAATGACTTTTTTTTCCCTTGTTTTATATTTGGAAAAATCCAAGTTCATATCGACTAGTGATGCTGTCCAAATATAGTATAAAGCTGGGGGAAATCTTTAACTTAAAAACTGGTTTTGTAGTATTGAGTTAAGATTAGATTACTTTTTAAGATTTTAAATAGAAAATTAAGTGATGCTTAATTATTTTCTAATAGGTTTCTCAGAAGGGTCAAATTGGGGTAACATTGAATTCTGCCTGGGTTCTGCCACTTTCTCAATCAAAAGAGGACATAGAAGCTGCATATCGAGGTCTTGCTTTTATGTATGACTGGTAAGTGTCTTTGCCACTAAGAAACACTCTTGTTGTTTCCATTCCTGGTAAATTTCATGGCAGAAAAATATATCTTTCTTTGTTTCCTCTTTATTGCATATCTTTTATTTTAAGAAAATGTAAGGTTTTTGAGCCACTTAGGATTTCTTTCCTTATTAGGCATTGACCATTAGGAATATCTTGGATTTGATTTTGTTTGAAATTTTCTTTTTAATTTCTGTAAGTCAATTGAGACTTGATCTTCTATATAATGTAATCAATAATAGACTTGAGGAGGGGATGAAAAATAAGAAAAGGTTGAGAATTTTCTCAGCTACAGGTTCAGTATCTCAGTATTCTAATAAATCAGCAAGCTTTTGGTTGCAAGTTCTGCTTTTCTGCATCAGATTCATCTTGGGTTTTAGTGCCTTGGTGGATCATAAAGCATTTATTGTTTGGTTCTTAAGCATTTCTTGTAAGAACCAAGTAGGTAGAGCAACCAATAAATGTTTAATCAACTCATCAATACATAACTCCTCCCAAGTTTTTAACATTCTATATGACATGGTTAGGTCTAACTCATCTTATTTGTGTTCATTCAAGGTTTATGGAACCACTTTACTCCGGCACATATCCGGCCATAATGGTAAAGAATGTTGGAGGACGTTTGCCAAAGTTTACCAGAAGTGAATATTTGATGGTTAAAGGGTCCTTTGATTTCATAGGGTTAAATTATTACACTTCAACTTATGCAACCAGTACTCCTTGCCCACGTGAAAGACCAACTGCCTTCACAGATGCTTGTGTTACACTTACCTGTAAAGCCATTTTAACTGAAGCTCACACACACTTTTCAATTAACTTGTATTGAATTTTCCTCAAAAACTTGCTTACCCATGATACCTTTTGTTGCACTTACATCAGCTAGAAGAAATGGAGTTCTCATTGGTCCAAAGGTACTTGTATTTGGAGATAAGTTATACTCAGTTTAGATTCTTCAATTCAGGCATGACAATGATTAGTTATCACTACATTAACCAAGAATTAACACTATTTACAAATAATTGAACCTTATTTTTCACAAAGCATATGAGAAATTAATATTTTGCAGGCAGCCTCAGATTGGCTGTATGTCTATCCACCAGGAATTCAAGGTCTACTAGAATACACCAAGGAGAAATTCAACAACCCTGTTATTTACATAACAGAAAATGGTAAAAAGTTCATCTGGGGTGATCTATGTCACTCTTTTGTTCTTTCTAAAACACAATCTTTACCATGCTACAATACTAGTTTTTCTGTTTCCATGAATGGTGTCATTCAAATTTTTGCAGGAATTGATGAGGTTAATGATGGAAAAATGGTACTAAATGACAGAACAAGGATAGATTACTTCAGTCACCACCTTCTGTATCTTCATAGGGCCATAAGGTGAGTTTAAAGAAATCATTGTTGTTATGAAGTTTACTTTTAATATCTTTTTCTTCCCTGGATTCAAGAATTTGGAAGTCTAAAAAGTATGAATTTGATAGGAATGGAGTGAGGGTGAAGGGATACTTTGCATGGTCATTGTTGGACAATTTTGAATGGACTGCTGGCTACAGTCTTCGGTTTGGACTGGTTTATGTGGATTACAAGAATGGACTGAGAAGATACCGTAAAAGATCAGCTTTGTGGTTCAAAATATTTCTTCACCAATGAATTGATGGGGTAAGGTAAAGAAAAGAATATGCTGTTTTCTTTCTTAATCCTTGTCATTTGCTTTGGGCCATTGTAATAACTATGCAGATTGACTTTGATGATTTCTGATAATCTATCTGTAACTTCCATTAATCTCTTCCTCGGTTTGGTGTTTTTGTCTTCTTATATTCATGTTTGATCTATCAGATTAAATATTAAGGATTAAATATGTTTTATAAACGAAATTGAAATTTGTTTATATTTTAGATTTTAATAAATTTAAATATTATGATAGACTAAGTATTTAAAAATGAACTTATCATAATCTGATTTATGTTTGGACAGTTTTCTAAAAAACTAAATTAATTTATTCGGAAAACATCTTGTATTGAGTGATTATGTGAACCATATTGACTCACTTGATAATGTTTAATCAGTTGGTGAATGATTTGATGATTTAATAATTGATATTCATTGAATCATAAAAAAAATAATTAAGAATAGAATAATTTAGTGCTCTAAAAAACTTTTAAATTCTAAAGAAAAAAAAGAAACTTTTAAGTTCGTTAGATGCTAGGTAGTACATTTTTTTTTTAAAAGGTGTTTTTAATTCTCCTCCCCCAACATCAATGGTGTAGTGTTCTCTATCATAGGCATGGAGCCAATAACAATGTTCCTCTACAACCTTTTAAAGCCATTTTTTTTATATATCTAAAATTTTAGGGGAAAAATGAAAATAATGGTAAAGAATTTCTCTCTCACTAATATTAGAATACACATTAAGAAAAAGCTAACAAAGAAATATAAGACTCAACTATATGAGTATAAGTAGTAATACTAATTTGATACAAAATATAAGAATAAAATAGTCCTAAAAATGTAATTTTTTGTGTTTTTTCAAAAAAAAAAAAAGAATAAAAATAATAAAGATAGTATCAAATAAATGTAAAAAATTTACGTGTGTCAAATAATTATTCTTCTAACTATGAGTGATTTTTTTTTTTCTTTTGGTTTATGTTTTGAAAATTAGAATGATGATGAAACATTGTAGCTTCAATAATGCACAATGCATAGACCTTTTCTTTTATAAGATTAAAAAGATTGAATAAATGCACATGGAAGGGACAATCCTCACATGTAACAAACATTATAAAGCTTTTCCACTTTGGTGTGTCTAAACCCTAAATTCAATCAAACCCTCTTCTCCTTATCCTCTTCCTCAAATCATTCATCCATCACTTTTGCTTCTCCCAATGTTCACTTTCAATAATTGTTTAGATTCCTTCTAAATAATATTTTCAAAAATTATTTTAATCTTAATTATACATTACAAAATTTTTATTTATTTATTATAATTTAGTTATATATTTAATCTATGTAAATTTATATATAGTGATATACCATGTCAGCTTTTAGCATGAACAAATTGGGAGTAGCAATATTTTACATATTATCTTTTGCACTTTTAGTTTTTAGAGATATAATCAGATTCCAATTATTTTTATTTTATTTAAACACATTTTTTTTTTATAAAACTGTCATTTTGATTAATGTTTATTATCATTGTTATATTTATCTTTTTGTTTTACATATTTACAACATGCACATAAAAGAAAGTAAAACTAAGGATATTTAATTCATCTCTTTAATGTTTTTGAATTTAATTTTGGTTTAATTAAGTTTTGAGTTTATGATAAATTTGATTATACTCAAGTGAGTTCTTATTAAACTTTTATTATTATTCAGTATTTAAAATTTTATATTTTTAATTGAGTTATTATTATTTAATTTTTTCATTAACTGAGTGAAATTGTTTGTAATCTTGCTTATATATCTTTATGTGTTAATAAATATAAGATTTTATAATTAATATAAAAAATTGAGTATTTTCAGTTTCATGATAAATTTACTTACTTTTAATTAAATCTTTATTAACTTTTTTGTTTATTGACTACTAAAAAACTTTATACTTTTTAATTGAATATTTATGATTTAGTTTTTTTTATTAACAGGGTAATGTGAGGTATATTTTTTTTATTTACTTGTCTTTTTACGTGTTTAAGAAAAATGAAGTTTTATGATTAATATAAAAGTAAAATTGAAGTTAATATATAAAATTTATTAAATAGTGAAAACGATTTCATGGAGAACAATAGATTTAAGTATTTTTACTTTAAGTATCAATGAAATTCAATTATAAAAAAATAGTTCTTTTTTATTGATTAAGAATAATAATTAAGTTGATTTAATATTCTTATTTTGTATATAATAAAAAGGTATAATTATGAAATAATAGTTCTATATAAGAAAATAAATTTTTTATATCTAATTTCTCTAAATATACTTTTTTTGTTTATATTTAAATACAGAAGAAGTAACACATTACACTAAAATACACAAAAAGTGAAAATGAGTTAGATAACAAATAAAATTTTTATATACTTATGATTACACCAAAATTTAAAGAAAAAAAAAAAACCTCTAATGGGCCATGTTTTGTAGAACCAATTATATAACTTGTCTGATCTGACAAAAGAAAGAGGGACCTTTTAATTTTCTTGGAATTAAAGGTAGAGTTTCTTGTAAAGGGGATTTACATGAAATTAGGTTAATATTTATACACATTAGAATAGGGTTGTTTAGTAGAAAGTAGTGGACCCCACTTGTCTGTCACCTTGTATTTTCCTACTTTGCCATTAATGGGTTTGGAATAAATTTACTAATTTATTAATTTAAATTTTTTAAAATAATATTAAATATTTTTTTACAATTCTTATTAAAATTTAGTACAACAAATTCTTATGATGTTTTTTATTTTCTGGGATAGGTAATTATATACTCAAAGAGAACAAATAAGATATATAGCATATTCTTAACTAACTAGACATGGATTCTTCAATTATACTCAAAACATTCTTAACCAACATGTTATGATGTCTTGTAAAAAAGAGTAAAACAAAAAATAGTGCCATATTCACCACATTTTCAACAATCCAATTCCAAAGGGTTACTTGTTTGTGCAATATTCTTTGCTTAATACTACAAAGTTGAAAAGTTTGATAAAGTGCAATTCAACCTTCTCTTGCAACCATTCCAACCAAAGAAAATGTGTCATGATATTTTATTAGTATTGAAACATCTAATGGATGCAAACTAGGTTTCCAATATCATTACTACAAGGTTAATATTCTTCCATTACAATGCACTCTTCCTTTTTTTTAAAAACAAAAATTAAATGCTATGAGAGGGAAATGTTAGGTCATTCAATGTATATTAGCCTTAATAATTCTCAATGATTTTGACCAATTAAGTACACCACTTTGTAGTTTTTTTTTGTATGTTCACTAAAATGCCAAATGGAACCAAAACATTGAAGAAGTCAACAACTAACTCATATAAATCATATTAAGCTTAGAAAAAGAAAGATATGAATATATTAATGATGATTGGTTTTCTCTTTCTTTGTCAATTGTGAAGTTTTTGGCATATTCCTAAAGTCTTAATAATAATAATAATAATAGGAAGTTTTCCTCCACTTGTCCTTAATATCTCCACAAACTATTTTCTTAATCTTGATCACTTAATAGAAAAAAAAAATCAATAATGGTGAAATAATGATTATGATTCTCTTAGGGCTAAAGAAAAATTACATCAACACCATTTACATATAGATTAAAATTTACATTTAATTTTTTTCATTTTTACTCGATACAAAACTTAAACTCACAATTAAATTAAATTATATATTTTTTTATTAAATGGCTTCAACAAATTGATATTATGATTAAATCCAACTAATGATTATATATTATAATAGAAAGGTTAAAATTTAGTTTAATAAATCGAAGACTTGAGGTCTTAAAAAGAAGAGTACATCACTTGTGATGAAATAATTATTGTTTGTAACATTTAATTAAAATCATAAACTAAGTAGATCATGGTGGTGACAAGAGATTGTGCTTGGTAGTGGTCATTATTTCTAATTTTTTCTTTTAAAAAATACAGAGTCTGAGATAATGCTTTTTTCTTTACATGTCCACTGTCATGTCTGTGTAATGTCTGTGTTGAATTGAAAATTCCAATCACATGGTGACACCATTTTTCTATGTTTATGATGAAATGAAAGAGAAATATAATTATTTATTAGCCATACAGAAAGTGACAAAAAAAAAAAGATGTTTTGGAGTTAATTTCCATTTTCTTAAGGTGGGGTTTTTCTGGAATTAATCTTTATTTTTAAAAATATGTAAGGGAATTAAAATATGATTTTATGGATGAAAAAATATAATTTTACTTTACAATTATATAGAATTATTTTGAAAAAATTTGATAACACTGTAATGTAGCATATATTAGTTGAAGTAAACCTAACAATGTCATCATTATGAGTTTGTGAAAACTTGAGACACAAAGCTTCTTGGGTGTAAAATGTTGACCAAATTAAAACCCATGTTTTTTATTTTATTTTTGTGAATAATTTTTTATTTAAGAATTAAAAACAAAATTCATTTAATATAAAATTAAAAAAATACTTATAAATATTTCATTTCATTTAAAACATAACTAAATTTAACAACCCTTTCAGTGGTCCAAAAAGAAAAACTGTGACAGGACACAGTTCCACACGACACAGCAGTGCTGACGTGGTAGTTGTTGGAACATGAATTTGTCTCGCGTGGCAGAGAGTGACTGTAGTATGAAGAGGATCCAGCTGGCATCTGATAGTAAAACAGAGACTATTAATAATAATAATTCTACCCATTTTGAATATAAAAAAGTCTCACAGTTTATAATTATTTCTCTTTTTTTTTTCAAAAATCTGAAAAATGTATAAATTTTAATTTCACATAGAAAATACCTAAAAAAAAATTAGATTAACTTCTATATAAACTGTCACAGTTAAGATAAAATTAATTAAGAAGCTAAATTTATATATAAAAAAAAGTTAAGATAAGTATAAAATTTTGTAGATTAAAAGGAATAATACACAAAATAATTTTTTTTATAACAAAAATCTGTGAGCAAACTATCTCAAATATTTCATAGTAAAAAAAATGTTTTTAATTACTTTTCAATTTGTGGTAAGAAGAAACATTGTGGAAGCTACCAATAAATTGAATGATACTGTTGATTAATTTTTCCATGGCCAGCTGGCTTTAGCCATGAAACAATGAACACACACTTCAATGTCTATCCATTTTTTATGCATTCATTGAGACTGCTACCAAACCCTAACCCTAATATTCCATATTCTATAATCATCTTTTTCTATTAACCTTTTCCACACTTCAAGAAATTTTCCATTCCATCATGTGTTTCAAATTTCAATTTCTTACTATTCCATCTATTCGTTATCTGCTGGTGTGAGCTGTACTTGGCAAAACCCTTTTCTTAATTAATATCATGTTGATCTTAAATATTTCTTAATTTCTTATTAATCTTGATTTAGTGATTATTTTTAATGAAATTTATCTTTTCAATAACCTTTCCTTCTTGCATAACTCTTTGAGGTGAAACAACTATTTAATCATGATTAGTAGTTTTTCATTAAATACATTTATTTGGTAGTATTTAGGAAGACTTACTAGAAGAAAAAAATTAATATAATATTATACTATATGTGAAAAAAAAAAAATCTCACATTTCACCATGTGAAAATTCATAAAATGTAAATGTATGTTGATTAATCAATGAGTCATTCAATGAAATTAATTAACATATATTTGTAAGAGAGGAGTTAAATTTAGTGAAGAAGTTACTCATTTATCATATTAATGAATCTATGTTTAATGCTTATCCATACTTGGAACAATGTTGCTTTCAAGTTTGAATATTAATTTTCTATTCAAACTTTTAATATTCATTTTTATTTTTTTATTAAAAAAAACTAGATCCTTGTATAAATAGAAAAAAATTTGTTAAACTTATTTAACAATTATTTGGCTACTTAAAAATATAGCTTGAAAAAAACTTTTAAAAGTCCAATTATCTAATTAATTTACTTTTGTAGAAATGTTTATTATTTTAGTATTTGAATAGAAATAATTAAACAAATATTTGAATAAATATTTAGTATTCTTTAGGCAATAAAATAGAATAATCTTGTTCAAAACACATGAGCAACAAAAAAGCAACTACTTGACGAAAGCACACAAAAAAAACAAAACAAGTTTTTGTCCAAACTCAAAACCACAGCGACTTTTTGATCGACGCGTTGCCTTTGGTCGTCAGACAAACTCGGTGTTCGCGCCTCCTCTTCTCTCTCCTCCAGACACCTACTTCTCTCTCTAGAAAATAATTGAAATAGAAAAAGCCATTAGCCATTGACAAACAACACATCACAACAAGGCTATTATAAAACTCACCAATCAAAGAAGCATTGAATCTTGGAGAAGAAAGCCATGGCAAAGTCCAAGAACAATGCCAAGAAGATGTCTTACATTGCAGTCCCTTCTCAGATCATCAACTCCATATCGTCTTCTTCTCTTCAATCCTTGCTCGAATCTCCCAAGAAATGTGCAAGACATTCCAAATTCTTCAGCTTTGTCAAATGGGGTAGGCCAAGATTGTTCCTTTTCATTCTCTCTTTTCTTGCCTTCTTAGCCATGATCAAGCTGGGCTTCAATCTGGACACCCCATTTCCTCCCTTCCCTTGTGCAACCTCAGTAGGCTTCTCAAAATCCATGCCCGGAGTTGTGTCACAGGAGGGTGGTGTTTTGGATGGTGCAGATGACACTGTTTCAGAGCCTCTGATTACCAGTGTGCAGTTACATGCACAGGTTCCAAGAGGGGTGGAAACTGTTGAAGAGGTTGAAAAGAGTGAGTTTTGGGAGCAGCCAGATGGGTTGGGTTACAAGCCTTGCTTAGGTTTCAGCCGGGAGTATAGGAGGCAGACAGAGGGAATTGTAAAGAACAGAAGGAGGTACCTCATGGTGGTAGTTTCTGGAGGGATGAATCAGCAGAGGAATCAGATTGTTGATGCTGTTGTCATTGCTAGGATTCTTGGGGCTTCTTTGGTTGTTCCTATATTGCAAGTCAATGTCATTTGGGAAGATGAAAGGTAAAAAGATATACAGATTCTTGTTCTGGTCTCATTCTTGGTTGATCTTTTATGTTAAATGAAGAGTTGAATTTGGCTGATTATAAATTAAGCTGTTACATTCATGGATTAAATTTTAATGATGACCACAAAGCATTCGTACAGTTTCAATCTAGTTTTGGATACTGATTTAATTTCTTCTCTTATTTGGAAATGTCACAAGAGAGTCTTTTTCCTTACCTTAGGTTTGTTTCCATTTTGCAGTGAATTTGCTGATATATTTGATTTGGAGCACTTCAAGAGTGTTCTTGCCAATGATGTGAGGGTGGTTTCAGCTTTGCCATCAACACATCTAATGACAAGGCCACTGGAGGGGAGCCCTCCCCTTCATGCCACTCCCAGTTGGATTCGGTCACACTATCTCAGAAGAGTAAGTTTGTTTTATCTCCACATTTGATCATTTATGTGGATATCACTAATGTTAAATTTAGAGAAGATTGAGCCAGAAAACTGTGTCCCCTCTTGCTGGAGAACTTTCATATATATACAAATAATTACAATCTGTCAAGCTGATTTTCAGCCCACTAAATAAGCTAAACTGTCATATATACATTTACTATAGCTAATTATCTTAATTAAGAGAATAACAGTTACAAATAAATGTATAATTGCATATCTTTGGCATTCATTCTGTTGACAACTAAAACATCTGATAGAAATATAAGTGTTGCAGTATCATACACAAGTTGTTAGAAGTTAGAATCATCTATGCTATTGTTTTAACTGCAGTGTTAATTGTGAATGTTTTTACTCAAGTGTTGTTCTTGTTGAACAAGAGTTTAACATGATTCTTGTTGTTCTATGCAGTTCAACAGAGAAGGTGTCTTGCTTTTACGTGGACTGGATTCGAGGCTGACAAAGGATCTTCCTCCTGATCTTCAAAAGCTTAGATGCAAGGTATGACAAATTCTATATTCTCATGACAAAGAGGGAAAGACAATTCGGAACTTCCTTTATATGCCTGTTTGGATATAAAGATGAAAGTGCATCTGATAGTTTCTCCATAGAAAAATATTCTGAATGTTCTCACTTGTACTTCAGGTTGCTTTTCATGCATTAAGGTTTGCAAAGCCTGTTCAGGAACTTGGTAACAACTTTGCTGAGAGAATGAAAAGCAAGGGACCTTACCTTGGTCTTCATCTACGGATGGAAAAGGATGTATGGGTGAGAACTGGTTGTCTACCTGGTCTGAGTCCTGAGTATGATGAGATTGTAAAAAATGAGAGGATAAATAGGCCTGAGCTCTTAACTGCAAAATCAAACATGACATACCATGAAAGGAAGCTGGCTGGTCTCTGCCCCTTAAATGCTGTGGAGGTTACCAGGTAGATATAATCATTCATTCTGTTTTTTCTACCATGATAATAAATGTTTAAATAGGATTTAGGTGTCTTCTAAGTGTTAGTGTGTGAAGCTTTTCTGATCCTTTTTTCTCCTTCTCATTTATAGGCTGCTTAAAGCTCTAGGAGCTCCAAAAAGTGCAAGAATTTACTGGGCTGGAGGACAACCGTTAGGTGGGAAAGAGGCATTGCAACCACTAATCAATGAGTTTCAAAATATTTACAGTAAGGAAGATCTTGCTTTACCTGGAGAACTAGAACCATTTGCAAATAAAGCTTCCCTAATGGCTGCCATAGATTACATAGTCTCTGAGAAGAGTGATGTTTTCATGCCATCTCATGGAGGAAATATGGGCCATGCAATTCAGGTATTATAAGACTATAATAATCATTTCTTTAGCTAGAATAAGTTTGGCTAAACCTATTTAGAAGCATTCATTGGAGACAAATTTAAAAGGAAAACACTTATAGAAGCTAGAAGTAGCTTATATTGCAACAATGTATGTACTCTTAATATAGAGTTTGTAATATGTGACAGCTTCTAATTCTTGAAACTATATGTTATTTCAGGGTCACAGGGCTTATGCAGGTCACAAGAAATATATAACACCAAACAAAAGACACATGCTGCCCTATTTTCTGAACTCTTCCATCACTGAAGAAGAGTTCAACAGCATCATCAAGGAATTGCATCAAGACTCATTAGGTCAGCCAGAACTCAGGACTAGCAAGGCTGCAAGAGATGTCACTAAGTATCCTGTTCCTGAGTGCATGTGCAATGACTCATAACATCACTGATCCTAGTTAATTGCACATATGATACCAAGCTTTTGGTACAAATATTACACAGAAATGGATGCACAAAAATGAAAAGAAGACGGTTTTGATAATCGGTATGATTTTGATCCCTTGCAAAACTTCTTGAGGTCACTTCCATGGGAACCACAGTTCTTGGTAGCATCAACTTGAAAGGCATGAAGTCAAGCATGCATATCCCTGTAGGTTTCCTCACATTATTTCATTAAATACACAGAATTTGTATTCAACTATGTGAGGCAATGTAGATTTTCATCAGTTGATAATAGGCTCAATCAGTGCATAGAACATATCATTCTTTGATTCTTTATAGAGTTTGTATAGATACATTCCCAATTCTTTGTAGTACATATCAGTATAAATTCCCAGTTTTGGATGGATTTATCTGCTCTTTCTAGATAACCTTATGCTATCTCTCAATTCAGCAGCAGCTGAAACTGAACATGTGATTGGAATAGTTTCAGAGTATATAAAAGGTGAAAAATACTGATAATTTTCTTGTGCAAATTTCAATTAAGCATCATTGGCTTATATCAGATGAGGTTTAATCATTTGTAATTTCTGATAACACAAAAAACCCTGTATGTGTATTATTACCAGATTAAGATTGGTGAGGATGGCATTTAACAGGTAAATGTATCAATCAAGGTATTAATTTAAATAAATCAGTGCTTATCCAGGAATAAGACAAAATGTCTTTGATATTAATATCTGAAGCAGAAGGTTATCAGTTTGATTTATTCTAAAGATAGGATTAGGGTGCCAATTGGAACCATTTTCCTCTAAAATAGGACATGATGTAAACTACATTAAATAACATCAAACTACTTTATATTTTCTATTTACTCATTTTTCTAATTTGAACTTTTAGGTTTTTCTTGTCATCTTAAACAATAATCTTTGCGTTTTTAATATTTATAATATCAGATTATCATTAATTTAAATTATAACTTCAATTTTAAATTTTTATCAAGAAGTTTTCTTAAAATCAAAGGACCTAAAATCATATTTTAAAAGCAATGCTATAATACTTATATATATAATTATAATATGTCATTTTTTTAATAACCAATCAACTTAATTTAATATGTTATTCTAAATATTATATAATTAATTTAATAAAAATGTTTAAATCATTACAACTTTTACTAAAATACTAAAACATTACTATTTTTATAAATTTTATTATCAAATATTCAAATGTCGTTTATTTTTTTAAATCACAAAGTTTCGTTAAAAAAATCATATTTCAAAAATTGCTACAATAATTGTAATGTGTAATCTTATTAACAATCATATAACATAACTTCATTTAATATGTTATTCTATATATCACATAATTAACTTAAGAAAATTATTTAATCATTATAATATTTAATATGATAGTAAAATATTAATAATTTTAATTAATATGCTATTTATTTTTCATTTCATATACTTTTTTTAAAATATACTATTATTTTGTTTCAATGAAATAAATGTTAAAAATGTAATAAGAATAAAATTAAATCTATTTATTAATATTTTTTAAAAATTGCTAAACTCAATAAAAATATGTATCTTCCATCAATTAATTATTGTAGATAAGATATTATAATAAATTTAATTTCTTAAATATATATATATATTACTCTATTTTTTATATTATTAAATTAAAAAATAGATTTAATTAAAAAATAGATTTAGTTATAAATGCACTTAAATCATAAATTTAAATTTCTAATATTTATTTTCAAATAACTTGATTTTTTTATAAAATTCCAATATTAATTATATTTACAATTTATTTAAATTATATCACCTTAACTATTTTAATTATTAAATTTTTAATTTTAAAGGTTTTCAAAATTTCGGTTTTGTAAAAAAATTGTAAAACAAATACAGAATTTAGTTTTTCGAAAAACAAATTCCAACCTCCATTTTAAAAGTCGGAATTTGATAAACAGTATTATAACAGTGATGAAGTGTTTAATAAACTATCGCAACCTGACTCGTAGAATGTTTAGCAATTCACACTCCGACGATGTGGGACTTCAAGGCAACGATTGTTATTCTGGAGTAACACTGATATTATAACTAAAGCAGGAAAGGAAGAAACTGCAAACTGTGTGTAACTATGTATAACAATAACAACAAAAAACTTTGGAAAAGAAGATCACAATAAACTATCTGTTCTAGCTGGGAGCCTCTTGAAGAAATTACTTGGTACTGAAGGCATCTTGTTCCTAAACCTTGGATGTCTCAAAAAGTACAAGCCTGTAACCAGAGCCACCACTCTGAATGGTGTTGCATAGAGAGTCACAGCAGCACAAAAGCTGAACACTACAAAGAGGCTGGTTGCTCTGGGGTCTCTCCAACTCAGTAGAGACTGAAACCTCTCCCCTTGTGTGGCTATGTCCCCAACAACTGTCTGAATCCTACCTGCCACAGTTCTAAGCCTGTCATACCTCATTCTCACAACATCTTGTGATCTTGAAGTTGGAAATGTGTCAAACTCTTCATCTAGTTCGTCAGGATGAACAGCTTCGGCCCAGGAGAGTTTAGGATCCATGTGAGGAGGGTCTCTTGGCCGGAACCTGTAGTTCCACAGACCAATCAGGAACATGTATAGAAACACAGTTGGTAGGATCAATTCCGGGTACCATATCAGTATAAGGAAGAGAATGTGAACTAGGATTGATGTAACATGGTTCTTCCAGAGGCAAACATCACTGAACCACTTTCCCATTTTGATCATACCAGAGAAAAGTGACATGATGCGGAAGAAGTTAGCCTTGCTTCTTCTCATGCTCCACATATGGGAATCAACATCCAGCATGTACTCCACCACCTCCTTCCTGAGTGGGGGTTCGGCTCTGCCTAGCCTTTCAGCCACAATGTTCATTGCTTGGTACCTTAAGTTGTCTATTTGGTTAACCGTGAAAGGGTGCAAGTAATGAATCTTGGGAAGCAAAGGTTGGCCGTAGATATGAACTATGTTAGCCAGTGAGAGTGCTGTGAACCTCACTGCTAACTGAAGCTCTCCCATCTTCTTAACCCCATGTGGGTGTAGAACAAGAAGAGGGTGAGAATTGGTGTAAGTTCTATTAGCTTCAAGTGTTGATAGCCTTATTCTTACCTTTCCAATACGAGAATCCCTTCCTGTATCTTTTTCTCCACCTAAATGGCAGTTGTCAAAAACTCCCAATGTTATCACAGTGCAAGGATCATAAACCTCCCATGTGTATTGCTCATTCCATTTAGGACTGAAAGTGTCAAGCAGTGTTCTGGTTCTGACCCATTTCTGTCCATACTTGGCAACACAGTATGCATCAGTGCTGCCTCTGCCATCCCTCATCTTCATTGGGAGAAGCCCTTGAGCTCCTAAGATGCCTACTTCAAGTATCCCAATTGGTTGCTTCCATAGTTGTCTCGCTGTTGGTCTTTGATCACTGCTGTACAATGTGGACTCATCCAGAACATGGTATCCACCTTCAAGGCAAACTCTCATGTGAATCCTGCTTGAAAACTTGTGCTCATTTCTTCTATCACCTTCTAACATTCCAAAACCAAATTTCTCCAGACTGAACCAGCGGGAATGAACCGGCCTTTGGTCTAGCCGCTTCTCAAAGAGGTTCATTGGTAGGATTATCTTCCCAAGTACCTCATCTTTTGAAGGGTGCACACGATCCTCCACAGTGATTGTTAGTTGCTCCTCAAATGGCTCACAGGCTACAAAAATCAAATCTTCATTCCAAAATGGGGTGGTTGTTCTGGTGGGGCAGATCTTGGTTGTTAGTAGTTGGCACCCCACTTGAGCTTTCACAAAAACCTCAGGTAGTCTGTTTCTGTCACCCGGTATTACATCTTGAGCTTCAATGACATTCACTCTGAGATACCACAGTTTTGGTGACATGTAGACCTTTGATCTGATGTTGAAAACACCCTCACCATAGACAGTGGCAGCATCAGAATGCCAAGCATCAGAGAAAGCCTCATCAGCTTGTGTTCCCATCCAAACTGCAAGCATAATGTCACCCCTCACCTTGCCTTCTTCGCGCCAGTCCTCAAGCCGATACCACTGAGGAGCTAGTGGACTATCTGGTGGAACTCTTGTTGGAACCTCATTGAGGTCAAAAACCACCCTTCCAATATACTCATCTCTCCCCATCATTGCTTTATCTTTCACGAAGACTTCTAAAACAGAAGACTGAATGCGGTCTTTGGAGAAAGCAAACACTTGGTTCCACTCCGGGTTCAATTTCCGATCAAAGTGCTTTGTTCTTCCCTTGTAGTTCCCCAGCTTCACTTCCACATAAGGATCACAGCTTGAGGTGATGGTGCTCGGAGGAAGATCTTTCGCCTTCACAACACGAACATACAGATAATACATCTGCTCAACAAGATCAAATGTACTATTGAATCTGTCACTACCACTCATCCACCCTCTTCTTCCATAAGCTCCCTCACTTGGCCACCTTTCTCCAAGACGTGCGTTGGTGTCATTGAGACTGTAGTTTTCATCATGGCTAGTAGGACTAACTTGGTGCGTGGTGAGTGGAGTATTCTGCGGTTGCCTCTCTACTAAAATTCTTGGCTGTTGTGGATTGGTTCCCATGAGATTGTAGGCTTCATCATGGCTCGCATGGACTTGTGGATTAAAGGGTCCTCGTGGTCGTCTTTTAATTGAAATTCTTGGCTTCTGGTGGGTGTCATTGTGATTGTAGCCTTCACCGTGGCTTGGTTGGACTTGTGGATCAACCGAGTGCATTGCGAAAGGAGTACCTTGTGCTTGAGGTCGCCTCTTTACTGAAATCCTAGGCTGTGGATTGGTGTCACTGTGGTTATAGTTTTCATGATGACTAGATTGGACTTGAGGATCAACTGAATGCATGGCAGATGGAGTACCTGGTGGTCTTCTCTTTATTGAAATCGTCTGTGGCTGGAGAACTTGATGCTTGTCTAGTTGTTGAGTTGTCTCTGGCACAGCTTCTCTGCTTTCTTTCTTTGGATCTGGATCGATACCAACGCCACCAGACCGAACTTGTGCACCAGAATATACTTCTGCTTCTTCTATACTTGATTTTGGGGTGTCAAATGTAGGAAGTTCTTCAATGGAATCAGCTTCTGATGTTGTTCTGTCTGAAGGAGTGATAAGAGGAGGAGGAAGGATAGTACTAGTTGTTGATTCTGGTGGTTGGAGTGGAGTAGAAGGTGGGAGTTTTTCTAGTTCTGAGGGGAAAACAGGAGAAAGAGGTTTTGATTTGGTGTTTGTTGACTGTGATGCAATGTATATTTTGAGGCCAATCTCACCCTTAACAGGAGACAGAAACCATTTCTTTTCAAGTGGGAAAATCTGATACACTTCTTCACCTTCCTTGACAATGTTGGAGCAAGGAATTCTCACCCTTCCAAGGAAGTTTCTGCCTGGAGTGAGTCTCCTCTCGTTGTAGACTGATACTTCAATAGTTTGGCGATGGTAAGGTTTGGTTGCATCCAAATGGAAGAGTAGTTTTTGGTTCCAGGTGGGGTTGAGGTTCTTTGGCACAGTTCTGGTTCTGCTAAGCTGGTTTTCAAAGTCTACTTCCACAAAGGGACTGGCTGATCCTTCACCATCTTTTGGCATAAGATCATGAGCATTAATAACCTCCACAACCAGTTTCATGTCCCTTTTCTTTCTAGCCTCACTCCACAAGAACTTGCAGCTAGGTGGCTTGCCAAAGTAACCGGAAATTCGATTCTGAGCCTGAGAAGTTCTACTTATTAAGAATGCAAAAAGCCAAAAGAAAACAGCAGAGTTACGGTTCTCTCACTTTCCTGCTTCTCACAAGTTCTTGCTTCACTTTTGGTTAAGCAAGGAATAATTTCACTGAGAAGCTGCATGAGAAAGCAGAAAAGAATGAGAAAGCTTCAGATTGATCTAACTTAAAGCTAGGATCATTCTTCTGGTCTGAAGGTTCTTGTAATTCTTTGCTAGTTCTTCAACAACATAATCACTACTTCAAGTCATTCTTGCAAGTTTTATTACACAGATATTTGTGTGTGTGATGTCAGGATGTTGTTACATATTTAATGGATTGGTGAAATGCATGAAATTCTTTTAAAATGTAACGATTAAATGTATAAAATATGAATACTAAAAGGGTTCATTTCAGAATTTTGATTGCCTTTCCTTTTTGTTGTATTTGTAATGAGAGAAGAAGGAAAATTAGTATGATTCTTAACTTACTGATAAAGCAAAAGATGATTCTGAACTTTGTGTCTATGAATGTGTTTAGTTACATGATGAAGTTGAATGGCCTAAAGGGACTAGTCTAATGAAAGCAATTGCATGGTTAGTGTGTGTGGATAATTGCTTTCTTGGATGTGCAGCAATGTCTAAGTGAAGAAAAAGTGAAGAAAAGTAGCAGGAAAGGCATAGCTGAAGCTGCAAGAAAGCAAAGGTAGATCACTATGATACTTTTCTTGTGCTTCATTCTCCTCCTCTTTTTAAATGATTCACAATTATAAATGATACGATAACATACTTTAATAATATTTTTTTTATAATATTTTAATATCATTCACATGTCATTCTATTATTCTATTATTGATATAGTGTTTATAATTATTATTATTAATAATAAAGTAATTTTAAATTAATTACATAATAATGACACTTAAATAATATTAAAATGTTGTCAAAAAATATTGTAAAAATATCATTATCCTAAATTATAATTGTGTTTGAGGAGCGTTAAGAATTAAGAATACATTTTTAACACATTTTTTTCATTCTTTGAAATTTATTTTCCCCTGTTTGTACAAAGTATTTAATATTTGTTCTTTCAATTTTTTATTTAATGTGCTTTTAATATTTATAAAAAATTAAAATGCAATCTCTTTATTTACAAAAATCTACTAAATCATCACCTGTTAACGAATCATCTCCATTCTTTCAATAAATGTTTGAAAAAGAATAAAAAATATTAAATAATTAATATAAATACTATAACAGTATTAAATATTTTCATACGTTAATTTTTAGACAACATTATGAAAAATACTATAATTTTAGATGAATAAATATACTTCTATTATTAGTTAAACTAATTATTTTAATAGTGATGAATTAATTAGAATCTGTCACGTACTCATATAAGTGATTCTTATTTTTTTACATTTTTTTTCTTTAACTAACCGTTATATTAAATTAAAATAACTAATTTTCTATTTTTATTAATCATAATTTCAATTTAATTATTTTATAAATTAAAATAATTATTTTATAAGAAAAAATAGAATTTTTTTTGTAATTATTTTAATAAAATTATTTTATAATTTAATAATTTTTTATTAGGATAAATCCGCAGCCAAACAGTTGTACGGTCAGGAACCACACAGTCACAAGAGTTCCCTGAACATAGGAGCGGTTTGTTGTGTCTCACACACTGTTCATCAGTTCATAGTCCATTTTCTGTTCGTCTCTCCTCTCTTCCTGATTTTACTCGAACCTTCTTCATCAAATCCTTCAATTTAGGGTTTATCTAGGGTTTATTTACCCCCAATTCCCAAAACCCTTTTTGATTGGCCTTTGTAGTTTCTCGCTCTCATTACCCAAATGGTTCGCTCTCATGGCGTCACTCTCGTTAATCGCCTTGCTCGTCGATCTTTCCGTGGTGCCAACCATTCTGTACGCATCTTTTCGCCTTCTTTTTCAGGGTGCTTCAATGAAATATGGTTTTCCAATTGTGCTGCAAATTCTCATTTGCAGGTTTATCAATCAGTGTTCCAAAGGGGTTATAGGACACTGAACTCTGGGCTTTTCCATCCATCGAGAGTTACTGGTAGTTTTACGTCTAATGGTGTGTGTTAAATTAATCCTTTTATTCTCTTTCCCTTTTCATTGTATTACTGTTTGGGAAACTAAGCAATTTGTCAATTTTTGTTTAGTTTCAAAATTTTCATTTTGGGTTATGTTATTTGGTTCTAAGGTTATTTTATTTTATGTAAGTTCATAAATTGCTGAATGAATTGAATATAGGCCCATATCTTGTTTTCTTGCAATGTTGAATCTAATTTAAGTGCTACATGCTTTTCAATTGTTGTTTATGCTCACCTGCTCCTCTTTATCCATTTGCAGTTGGAGGTGGCTTTAATTTGAAGAAATGGTTACTATTGGGCGGTGCAAATAATTATTGGGAGGGATCTAGATTAATTCATGGCTCAGGTATAAATTTTAAAATTCTGCATCATATACTTTGACTTGATTTTTTCTATTAACGGAATCAGAAGGAGTTTCAAGTTCGTTTACCTTTCACTCAATTCAGTACTCTCTTTGCTTCCGAATGAATACTTGTTAGTTGTCGCATGCATGTTGATGACCAGTTTGTTTTTCCCAAATTCTATTACAGCATTTTTGGCAAGAGACTATTATGATATTCTCGGTGTGAGTAAGAACGCAAGTTCTTCCGAAATAAAGAAAGCTTACTATGGCTATTATTTGACTTAAGAATGTTAAACATAGGAATTACAATCACAGGGAAACATTGAGTCTAAAAGTTGATAGATTATACACTTGCAAGGTTGAGTAACAGTAAAAGAGACCGCATAAACGAGCGAACCAACCAAGTGAAGTGAGAAACCAAAAACAGTATGAGATTGAGTTACTTTCACAACTTGCAATGTACCTACTGAAACTTGTGCTAAGTTTTAATGTAAATGATTAAGAATGGACCTAGAGTTACGTTCAAAGAGAATTTGCAGGACATAATTAATTACATCTTTATAAGTGATAACTGAATCATTACAATAGAGATATGAAGTGGTGAAATATAGTTTCAATATGTAATTTTCAATTAAATTGTTTATTTAGCTTACTACTTTTTGAAATTAAGTTTATTTCCTTACATCAAATCTTGTATATTTTACCAAATGTCTGTGGATACTATACTTTAGAAATTATCCAATATATTTGTTGAAAAATTTGAATTCTTTGGAGCATCAACAATCACTCGTTCAATAACCAATTTTCTTACCATGTCGTGTTCTAGTTGAATTGATGGTCATGATCCTTGTGGGAAACGTATCAATGATTGGCAGAGTTTTCCTGTGTTTTCTTAGGCCATACTGCTCACAACTTTCATAGTTTTACGGTCCTCGTCAATTTTCTTATCAATTGTTGGTTTGGGCTTTGGGGTAGACCAATATTTGTCCAATTTTCCTATCAATCTTACCAATTGGGGCTAATTAACATTGAATGAAAACCATATGGTTCCAAAGAAATGTCGCATTAGAGATTAACAGTTAGATGCTTTAATAGAAATTAATCATTTTCAGACTCAAGCAAATTGACGAACAAATAAAACTACAATAGGTATCAATTTAATCCACGGAGCTAGTCCTAATCTGCATGGATCAAAGTCAAAAATAGCCTAAAAGGTTCACATAAGAGAAATAGGGTTGAGTCGGGACGAAATCAAATAAATTATCCAAGTTGAGCGTTAAAGTTAAAGTGTACTCATTGTTATTGCATTCTAGTTACGGAGATTGCATTTTAGTTAAAAAGGAATGTACATGTGACAGTGTGGTAATGGGAGTGTTAGATGGAAAGTGAAGTCCGATTTGAAGTTGCGGTTCCATGCGTTCAATCTCTCATAACTGATCTTGTTCTTTTCTTGGTCTTGGTTCAGGTGTGAACATCATCACCTTTCTTAAGGCATGCAAGAGCAGTGAACAGTTGATGCAAGTGCATGCTTCCATCATCTACCGAGGCCTTGAGCAAGACCACTTCCTCATCTCCCTTTTCATTCCCCTCTCACACACCCTCTCCACTCTCTCCTACACCTCCTCCGTCTTCCTCCGTGTCCTCACCCCTTCAACCTTCCTCTGGAACACTCTCATCAAATCCCATTGCCACAACAGCTGCTTCTCCCAAACCCTCACCGCCTTTGCTCGCATGAAGGTACACGGGGTCCTTCCCGACACCTTCACCTACCCTTCTGTCATTAAGGCCTGTTGCGCCACGTGCATGCCGCGGGAAGGAAAATCGCTTCATGGGTCCGCGTTTAGGTGTGGAGTCCACCGGGATCTCTACGTGGCCACTAGTTTGGTCGACATGTATGGCAAATTTGGGCAGATTGCTGATGCTCGCAAGGTTTTTGATGGAATATCTAAGAGGAGTGTCGTTTCCTGGACTACTATGCTTGTTGGGTACGTTGCCGTTGGGGATGTTGTGGAGGCTGAGAAGCTGTTTAATGAGATGCCGCAGAGAAATGTGGCTTCTTGGAATGCGATGTTGCAGGGTTTTATCAAGTTGGGGAATTTGAGTGGTGCTAGGGACGTGTTTGAGGCTATGCCGGAGAAGAATGTTATTTCTTTCACCACCATGATTGATGGGTATGCTAAAGTGGGTGACATGGTGGCCGCGAGGTTCTTGTTTGATCATGCTCCCGGAAAGGATGTTGTTGCTTGGTCTGCTTTGATATCAGGTTATGTCCAGAATGGGCAGCCTAATCAGGTGTTGAAAGTGTTTTTTGAGATGGAATCGATGAATGTGAAGCCTGATGAGTTCATACTGGTTAGCTTGATGTCGGCTTCGGCGCAGTTGGGACATTTAGAACTCGCTCAATGGGTTGATTCTTATGTAAGCAAGAGCTGTATTGATGTTCAGCAGGACCATGTAATTGCAGCGCTTCTGGATATGAATGCAAAATGTGGAAACATGGATAGAGCTTCAAAATTGTTTGAGGAAAGACCTAAACGAGATCTAGTCTTGTATTGTTCGATGATACAAGGGTTGTCAATTCATGGGTGTGGGGAACAAGCCGTGAATCTGTTTAACAGGATGTTGATGGAAGGGCTGTATCCGGATGAGGTGGCCTTCACAGTCATTCTCACAGCCTGTAGTCATGCTGGGCTTGTTGATGAGGGCTGGAACTACTTCCAATCCATGAAGCAAAAATACTACATTAGTCCTTCGCCTGATCACTACGCGTGTATGGTTGATCTTCTAAGCCGGTCAGGACACATAAGGGATGCTTATGAACTTTTAAAATTAATGCCTGAGCCTCATGCTGGTGCCTGTTGTGCACTTCTTAGGGCATGTAAACTATATGGTGATTCAGAGCTGGGAGAGATTGTTGCCAATCGACTTTTGCAGTGTGATCGTCTAAATGCAGCTAACTATGTGCTGTTGTCTGACATCTATGCAGCAGCAGAGCAATGGAATGATGTTTCCCTTGTGAGAAGTAAGATGAGGGAAAGGAGAGTGCGTAAGATACCTGGTTGCAGTAAAATTTAGTCCAGGGCCGAGTTGTTCTGGTATATAAAGTTCTGAAATGGGAAATTTGGTTGCAGAACATCGAAGCCGATCTGAATTCATTTTCAGCTAATCTGGAAGCTTTAGCTTTTGCCCCATGGCTGTTAAACTGTCAATGGAGAAATATGAATTGATCCTTCTTTCTTCATACGCTAAACACCAAACCGTATACTGCTTTCTCTCATCAGTACACTTCACTGCCAAGATTATCAAATTCGAGAGTTTACGTAAACTCGTGAGAGTCGAGTAAACTCGACTCGTAAACTCGACTCGTAAACTCAACTCGTAAACTCGACTCGTAAACTTGTAAAAGTTTACTTCAGATGAAAAATATTATATAAATAATATCTTAATTCAAATAAGTCTACAAAATTATATAACTTTAAATAAATAAAATTTATAGATATATTATTCATAAAAGTAAATATTGTAAAACATAAATACTTGGATTATTGTCATTAATTTTGATGCATTTCATTAAATATATAATAAAAAAAAGATTAAACGACTTTGTTTCTCTTAATTTTTCCCGTTTCAAGCTCGCAGAATCGTTCCAAACTCGTAATTCTACACGATCCTATCGATTTCACAATCAATTCTATCGAGTTTATGCAGAAAACGAATTTACTTCCGAGTTAACTCGGAAGCCATGTCTAAGAACATAAACTCGTAAGAGTTTAAGAGTTAACTCGAGAGTTTGATAACTATGTTCACTGCACTATTATTCTAAAGGTTTTCCTCCTTTCTATGTTGTGTCTCACACACTGTTCCTCAGTTCATAGCCCATTTTCTGTTTGTCTCTCCTCTCTTCCTGATTTTACTCGAACCTTCTTCATAAAATCCTTCAATTTAGGGTTTATCTAGGGTTTATTTACCCCAATTCCCAAAACCCTTTTTGATTGGCCTTTGTAGTTTCTCGCTCTCATTACCTAGATGGTTCGCTCTCATGGTGTCACTTTATTTAATCGCCTTGCTCGTCGATCTTTCCGTGGTGCCAACGATTCTGTACGCATCTTTTCAAATTCTTTTTCTGGGTGGTTCAATGAAATATGGTTTTCCAATTGTGCTGCAAATTCTCATTTGCAGGTTTATCAATCAGTGTTCCAAAGGGGTTATAGAACACTGAACTCTGGGCTTTTCAATCCATTGAGAGTTACTGGTAGTTTTGCGTCTAATGGTGAGTGTTAAATTAACCCTTTTATTCTCATTCCCTTTTCATTGTATTACTGTTTGGGAAACTAAGCAAATTGTCAATTTTTGTTTAGTTTCAAAATTTTCATTTTGGGTTATGTTATTTGGTTCTACGGTTATTTTATTTTATGTAAGTTCATAAATTGCTGAATGAATTGAATATAGGTCCATATCTTATTTTCTTGCAATGTTGAATCTAATTTAAGTCTTGCATGCTTTTCAATTGTTGTTTATGCTCACCTGCTCCTCTTTATCCATTTACAGTTGGAGGTGGCTTTAATTTGAAGAAATGGTTACTTTTGGGCGCTGCAAATAAATATTGGGAGGCATCTAGATTAATTCATGGCTCAGGTATAAATTTTAAAACTCTGCATCATATACTTTGACTTGATTTTTGCTATTAACGGAATCAGAAGGAGTTTCGAGTTCGTTTACCTTTCACTCAATTCAGTACTGTCTTTGCTTCCGAATGCATACTTGTTAGTTGTCGCGTGCATGTTGATGACCAGTTTGTTTTCCCCAAATTCTATTACAGCATTTTTGGCAAGAGACTATTATGATATTCTCGGAGTGAGTAAGAATGCAAGTTCTTCCGAAATAAAGAAAGCTTACTATGGGGTAAGTTTTCCCTTGCCATTGTCATTATCTATGAATTTAGTTACTGAAATATGCAGACTTTAGCTATCTTATCCATTTCATGGTTAAACTTTATCAATTCACTGATGATTTGTTGGGATGTGGAATAAAATAGATAGGTAAGAAATATGATGGTAGAATAGAAAAAAATAGATAGTTGTCTGACCCACTTCCTAGTTGCACATGCGAAGTAATCTTAGGTGAAACAAAGACAAAGAATCTTGGTGGTGTAGTGAAGGGGATGAAGAAGAGATTGTTAAACTGTTTCAACGATGGATTATAATTTGTAATATGGAAGGGTTAGAAACTCGAGGTTGAGAAAAGTTTGGCTTACTAGAACAAAATTTCAGTTTCAGCTGTTTTGAAGCTTGAACATGTGTAAACAATTATGAGATTTAAAGTAATGTATGAATGGAAGATGGATATTTTGGTTCCTATATGTACGAACAAGTGAGATATTCAAAATTTGAACACGTTACAAAGAGATAAAACTTATGAAGTGCTATGAAATAAAGGGAAAATAGTGTTTGAACATAGATTAAAAGAAGAGACTTGGATTGCAGAGAATCAATTTGCTTTCTTGTTAAGAATATCTACAACCAAAGATATTTATCTTCTGAGGAGGCTGATGGAAAGGTGTCATAGTAAATAAAGAGAATTACATGTATTTTTACTTGGAAAAAGTCTATGATAAAGTGTCATGAGATGCATTGCCGAAGATTTTGGAAAAGAAAGGTGTCCATGTTCCTTATATCTCTGATCTAGGCTATAGAAGACTCTATAATGGGGTAATTACTAGTGCAAGAGTTTGTGGAGGTGAGACTAAAGACTTTCCTATAAGGAGAGGTCTACATCAATTTACATATTGACCTGTCACAGGATAATGAGGCTATTGTTGTTATTTCGTTTTATATGTTTTTATAATTTGAATATGCAATTTTATATTGTGCTTCGTAATTGTGACAGTACTTCAGTTCGGCCTTACTTTTTTCTCATCTTTGTACTTTGACATGAAGTCATCAAACAGGATTAATCAGCTTAGGAATTACCTTTCTAAAATGATAGTATATATATTCTTATTTTCTATTAAATTCTATTCATGCTCCGCAGCTTGCAAAAAGGCTCCATCCAGATACAAACAAAGATGATCCCGAAGCTGAAAAGAAGTTTCAAGAAGTCTCGATAGCATATGAGGTGGACCCTTGGTGGTTTTGTTTTCATTTCGTTTGTACTGCCAGAGGTCTATTTGAAATTTTCATATACTAAATTGGCTCACTGCTTATTTGTTGTCTTTTTTCTCGTGTGGTAGGTTTTGAAGGACGAGGAAAGGCGACAACAATATGATCAGGTTTAGTATTCTATTATCCTTGGTATTTTTCCTTCGTGTACAGTGATGATATTTCTAAAAGAGCTGAGAATGTGGTGATTTCCTGAGTTAATATCTTGTAAAAATCTAAATGGAGACAACATTCATTTTGTAGTGTCTGTACTCACTAGGAAATTTTTGATTACATTTCCAACAGTGTTTTTGGCTTTGTCGTTATTACAATTTCTATGCTCAGCATTTCATATTTTGTACCAGTAAAAATTTAGGTTTATTTCATGATTTACAACTCATACTTCGTGTGCATGTTTGTTGCTTAAATGAGTATTTTCAAATTGTTGAATGGATTATTCATTTGATTCACTTTTAATATAAATATCTAGCTTGGTCATGATGCTTATGTAAACCAACAAAGCACTGGTTTCGGTGGTGAGGGTGGCTTCAATCCCTTCGAGCAGATATTCCGTGATCATGTAAGGACTTGGTAGTTTCTTCCCTTTTTATTTTATTAATGGTGTCTACTAGGGATACTTCTTTCATTGTTTGTTGCCCTGCATTGTTTTTGAACTATGGGATTACATTCGCACTTCATAGTAATAAGAAAATGTCATTATTATCTCATTTCAATTGTAAAATTTACGATGTAGAAATGGAGCTTCAATTATTTATTCAATCTAAAGATAAAATGATTAATTAAGCATTCAGACAAAAACGTATGTTATAAAACTTACTCAAAATTTTCCTTTTAATTGATGGTTGATTATGCATCAGTTTTTTTTTCACCTGAAATTTCTATTTTTGTAATTATGTAGTGTTTAATTAAATATAAAAGCCTATAGACTTTCATGTGGCATTCATTCCACATTTGAAATCTAAATGTTTTTTTTTTCAATTCTCAATGGTCAACAGGATTTTGTCAAGAGCTTCTTCCATCAGAGTATTGGTGGAGAGGATGTGAAGGTTTATTCTTTCTTCATATGTGGACTCTTCTAAGTATGCTTAGGAGTTGTTTGACCAAAGCCATCTAAATAATTTCTTTTTCAGACTTCTATTGAGCTATCTTTTATGGAAGCTGTACAAGGGTGCACCAAAACTGTAACATTTGAAACAGATATGCTTTGTAATGCTTGTGGTATGTTTATTAACAAGCCCCGAACTGTTATCTGTCACTACTATATTGTTTTCAGATTGATTTGTATTTTGTCAAGTCAGTGCACCTGGAATGAATTTCTCAGCCACAAACCTTTTGCATAATGAACTATTGCAGGTGGGAGTGGTGTTCCTCCTGGTACAAGACCTGAAACTTGTAAGCGATGTAAAGGGTCAGGAGTGGTCAGTATTGTCTCGAAAATAACTTCCCTTTTATAAAGTTTAAGTCAACAAAGTGTTATTAAATGGATAATTTTGGAAACATTCAGTTATTTGTACAAGTTGGCATATTCAGAATGGAGAGTACCTGTGGTACCTGCAAGGGAACTGGAAAAATTGTATCGGTATGGTGTAAATAAGCCTCCTTTTCTTTTGTAATATTAAGTCTTTTTTTGTTTCATATTTTGCGCTACGGCTTAGACAATGTGATGGATGGAGTTTCAATGATAGTGTGATTCACATAACTTTTTTATTCATGTTAATTATACTGTTGCTGATTGGGAGAATTCTACATCTTAAGTTATTCTTCTACTAGCCCTTTCCCCTCTTTAGTAAAGTACACATTGAATAACACTGTTGATTAAATGCCGCATATGACTATGATATGATGGTTTTTCATATTAATTACAAAATTGAGATAATATATTTGTAAATATTAACTTTTTTTCTTTTGTTGTCTGTATCAGAATTTCTGCAAGTCTTGCAGGGGTGAGAAGGTTGTCAAAGGAACCAAGTCGGTCAAGTTGGATATTATGCCTGGTAATTAATATTTAATATTTAAATTCTTTTGAGATGTGTTGTTACTGCTAGATACGTAGTTCATGCGCATATGACATCTAAAGACTTAGGCTAGCCTACTCCTCTACCTACCCACTAAACATAGTAATCATAATAATAACATGCAGGAAAGAAGATACTTAATGTCTGATTAAAGCTGGGAAACCCTAAATTTTAAATAATTTTATTAAGATACTAAAGTTGAAGAATTTTAGTAATGTTGGCTCTATCTCTGCTAGGACTGACAAAATAATTCGTTTTATCTATCATTCATCTATTGGTAAATCTATGGTATCCATTGCTAACAAAACGGATCCTATACATCCATTTAATTTTATATGGATGGGTAATAGTTAATTCGCAATTTTTCAATATCCACAGATTTTATTCAATAATAAAAAAGTAAATCCATTGGATGAAAAAAATGCTAGCCTCTCTCTCTTTCACACTGCCCCGGAACTCTATCTCTTTATTTTGTATACTGTTTTACAAATGGAAGTGCACAAATTGATACACTTCTAAACGTGATGATATTTATCTGTCATGATATATTAATGGAGTATGGATGCAACATTTGATCAAGGAAATTGATCACATAATAACGCTCTTCTCTGCACCCATAATACCATAAACTTTGGCACTTGTTAATATTGAAAAATTATACAAACTTGCAGCCTAAATCTCCCTAATGAAAAATTAAAATAGTCTGAATTGGCAACGATATTGTAAACCACCTCATATTGGAGAGGTTCTCCGTGGACCTTGCCATATGATTGATCATTCAAATATGCATCTAGTTCAGCAATGGATTTCCCTTAATATTTTTTTTTTCTTTCATAACACAACACAACCACATAGCGAATCCACAGGTCATGAAATCAACTTAACATTGGGAAAACATACAAATTATGTAGAAAAGAGAAAGGAATAATATTTTAAGATACAACATATAAGTAGAGACATTCTTTATATTACAAGCTAATTTTGTAAGATTAAGTCAAGTTTAAACCACTTAGTAATAATTTTATAAAATATCATTTTTGTGGAGGGACTGTGTTGGGTTTTAACGTATAAGAGGCAAAAGAATGAAAGGGAAAGTGATATCTTTTATTGTGCATAAACATAAATATTTATACTACATAATTTGTAACCAACTTTTAAAAAATATATGCTAAACTAATTAATTTAAATAATGCCTAAAATTCTCCTAAGAAATAGAATATGAATATTTTTATTTAACAGCTTTGACTCTTTCAACCACATGCTGTTTGAGTCACAAAATTCCAATACTCCTCCTTGACTCAAAGCCAGCATACTTTAAGTCTTTTCATCCTTGACCGTATCATCTAAAGTTCCTCCACTTTTGGAAGTCTTGGTCACTTCTGGTTTCTTTATCTTTTCAAGAACTGCGTCTAACTCTGAGTTGTCAGTGTCTTTCACCTTTTCAGTATTGACTTGTTGCTCCGCATTTTCAGCTTTTGTTTCAGGAAGAGGTTTCTTAGGATACTTTTCTTTCTCTAATTTTTCTGGTTTAATTTGACTTTCACCAACTTTAACACCCACTACTCTACTTGTCATTAGAGATGGGGTTCTTTTAGGTCCTCCGTCATTCTGCAGCTTGTTTGTTGCTTTCCATTTGTCTTTTGGAAAATGCAACCTCGTTTGTTTTCCATATTGCAAAGTTGCACAAATAGATGATTTGTCTTCCAATTCAGGCAGCCCTTGTACCTGCATATTATCTTCAACCTTGTGCACAACAACATGCTCTTCATCAATCAAATTCAAGGCAAAGCTCTTGCCTTTCATTTGAATTCTGAATAATTCTTTATTATTTGAATCTTTAATCATGCAGCTTTTATCTTCAAATAGAACTTTATAGCCTTTCTCTAGAAGTTGACCAACACTCAACAAGTTTTGATCAATTTCAGGAACATATAGAACATCAGTAATTAATTTCAAACATGTGCAACCTTTGATCACGATGGTTCCTTTACCCTTCACTGCTATTTTTGCTCCGTTTCCAATTCTGACATTTGTGTTGTAAGTTGCATCAAGATCTTTGAATAATTCTTGATTGTATGTCATGTGGTTCATGCAACCACTATCAATTAACCAACTTTCTGTTGATCTTGCAGTAGCAAAGCAAGAAACAACAAAAAGTTCTTCTTTTTCACCCTCTTCAACAATAGCTTATACATTCTCTTGTTTTTTTTTATGACTTGCATATTTTTTCCACATGCCCTAATTGTCCACATTTATGGCATTTCACATCTGGCCTCCATCAACACTTCGTATGTGGATGATTATTTTTCTTACAAAAAGGACATGATGGAAAAACATTAGAGGATTTGTTATCATTTTTGTGGTTGAAACTTCCTGACCTTTTTTTCAGCAATTTAGCTGCCAAAGCCCCTTCAATATGACCTTCTCTCAAGAGTCTTCTTTGTTCTGGAGCCTGAAGTGCTGCCAAAAGTTCTGCTAAGGTAATAGTACAAAGATCTTTTGAGTTCTCCAAGGAAGTTAATGTGGCTTCATATCTTTCTGGAATTGTTACAAGTATTTTTTGAACAATTCGAGAATCAGGAATCTCAGTGCCTAGAAGACGTATTTTGTTTGCAATGCCGAGAAGCTTGTCCGCATTATCTTTGATTGTCTCTGAATCTTTCATCCTCTGCATCTCAAGTTCTCGAACTAGATTCAAAGCTTGCATTCCTTTGACTCTCTCATTGCCTTCATATTCTTCCTTCAAAAACTTCCTTTGATTAAAAGATGTCATTATTCGGTTGAAAATGACGGGAGATACAGTTGTGAACAAAATTGATTTGGCTTTGGACTTTCGAAGCCTGCTTTCTTTGTGATTTTTCATTTGAGCAATCATAGGATTATCTGGCAAGGGAGCCACTTCGTAGTCCTGTTCTACCGCTTCCCATACATCGGTAGAATCTAGATATGCTTCCATTTTGACAGCCCACATTTGATAGTTTTGCCCATCAAATACAGGTATAGAAACGATAGTAAACGATGTTTGAGATTCCATTTTATGTGTGATGGCTATTTTGTGGTTGTAGGTGTTTATGGGTTATATCACCCGTAAGATCCTTTTTCTTTTGATACCAATTGTTGGGTTTTAACGTATAAGAGGCAAAAGAATGAGTGATATATTTTATTGTGTATAAATATAAATATTTATACTACATAATTTGTAACCAACTTTTAAAAAATATATGCTAAACTAATTAATTTAAATAATGCCTAAAATTCTCCTAAGAAATAGAATATGAATATTTTTATTTAACAGCTTTGACTCTTTCAACCACATGCTGTTTGAGTCATAAAATTCCAATAGACTGCATATCCTTACATAAAAAATTGTTAATGGATGGATTGAATGGACTTTTAGTATTAAATTAATTGAATTTTTAATGCATTAGTGGACCATATTCATCCAATTGTTATAATCCGTCCACGTGCCAACTCTAATCTATGCCTTGCTATATGTATTCGTATGCCTTCTGTTATTTCTTAGGTCGAGCTGTGATAAGTTGGCTAATTTTGTTTTTAACATTTCAGGAATAGACACCAATGAGACCATAAAGGTTTTCGGAGGTGGTGGAGCAGATCCTGATCGAGATCATCTTGGTGATCTCTATGTTATTATCAAGGTACTTAATTCAATAGCTTGGAAGTTGGAAGTCGCTTTTTAAATTGTTAATACTTTTAAACTCAGCATTTTTATTTCTGTTTTTTTTTTCCAGGTTAGAGAAGACCCTGTTTTTCGCAGAGAAGGATCTGATATTCACGTAGATTCTGTGTTAAGTATCACTCAGGTAATGGTCAGTCACGAAGAAAATCTTTTAGCAATATTTTGTGCAGTTATCTGATTAAGTTTTCTCACGATCCACTTGTGTTTGTGTTTAACTGGATGATTTATAATTGTCTGGGAGCAACATATTTGTTTATACTGCATCCACTGAGTTCCCCAAACAAGTGTGGATTGACATGTGTTTGGTTTATGAAAGATAGCAGTGATAGTGGTAGTGGTGGTGGTGGTGTGGATATGGTTGGTGATGGAAGTTTATTGTCAATATTTGGATTTCCAAGATCTTGTTACATGTTTATGTTTTAGAGATTTTATTGTAATTAAACTAAATACTTGAAATTTGGTATGCACGGGTTTCAGGCGATTTTGGGGGGAACTATTCAAGTCCCGACTCTTACTGGAGAAGTTGTACTTAAGGTTAGTATTATATCGCAGTACATAATATTATTTCTTATGGCACTTTCAGTAACTGGGGAAGTTTGATTCATGGGTCTTGTTTGGCAGGTTCGTCCAGGGACCCAACCTGGTCAGAAAGTGGTTTTGAAAAAGAAAGGTAAGCAATTTAATACCCTTTTCCAAAATCGTTGAATTTTTCTTAATTCTTTGAGACAATTTGTCCATTTATCTTGAATGTATGGACATCATGCATGCTGCATGAATTCTTAAAGGCTTCTGTAGTGTAAGCCATTAAGCACATTTCTTTCATCATTCTAATCTTTGTTTATTCTTTTAACAGGGATCAAGACAAAAAATTCTTACACATTTGGGGATCAATATGTTCATTTTAATGTCAACATCCCAACGTGAGTGTCTCATTACATATTTTATTGTATCATTTTCAATGTGCTGTTTGCTCCTCCTTGTACTCTGTTTAGGTTCTATGATGGATGATGCTTAGGATATAAAACGTCTGTATTTCAAATGTTATTACAGAAACCTGACACAGAGACAACGAGAGTTGATTGAAGAGTTTGCCAAGGAAGAGCAAGAGGAGTTCGATAAACGGAGAAGTGCTTCAGCTTCTGGTTGAAAATATCTGCAGAATCTCCACTATTTGTTTATGGGAAAGTCATGCTCAACTGGGTGGGAACCCACCTGCTATTAGAAATTTTGTAGGAGCATTAAAGATTTTTTTTGCTTTCGCATCCACATAGTGTATGTAATATTTTTGTCATAATGTCAATCCAAATTTGAAAGGTTAGTATTTAGAAGATAATTTTCCTTGATCCTATACATCAATGGAATTGTAGTCAATTTTGTACATATTTTTCTTTTAACAGGTGTGCAATTCACATACTGTCATTTTTTTTGTACCATAATGGTTAAACTAACCTTTACTGGGTCTGGGATTGATATGCTACCTAATCTAAAAGTAGCCTCCTTTTCAAGAATTAGTTTGGTCAGTTTGATATCTGAACATTACTTATAACTTGTCTCTATTTGTGTTTACATTAGGCAGATACATGTCTCATGCACATTTTTGTGAGAAGCAAAAATTGTATGTTTTTGCTTAATTTTTTATCTGGGCATTCTCAATAGAAAAACCAAAATACTCCTTTAAAATGTTCAAGATTTATGTTTTAAGTTGAAATAATTATCTATCTATCTATATATATATATATAAACTTAGTACATTAATGAAAGTTAGTAGAGAGAGTATAAAGGGTTGGAAATAATTAAAAACCTGAAAATAAAATGGTTATATAGGAAAAAAAGTAGTTAGTGATAGGGATGGAAAGGTTTATGGAATAAGAAAAATAATTAAAGACTTATAAATAGTAGTTCAAAGTGTCAAAAATAGAAATAATTAGTAGAGTAAATAATTAATATGATTTTATGGTATAAATGCACAATTAGTTACAAAAATGAAAATTAATAGCATAAATGTATATAAGTAATGACAAATATCTTGATACTAGAAGTGTGTAAAAACAATGATAAATTGTTAACTGAATAGCATAAAAAATTCAATCCATTTTCTTCAAACTAATCATTTATAAAAAGGTAACAAGTCTCACAATAAAGGGTCACTTTTCTACGAGGGTATGAAGATTCCGAATCCAAAATAATATGAAAATTCAAGCTCGTAAGTGAATAAACATTCACCATCCGAAGTTTAGTTTGCAAAATAATAATTTAAAGCTCATTTCCTATTGTCTCCATGTAATTTCGTTTTAAATTTTTGTGGGAGTAAATTCGAAATGTTTATTCATATTTTGAAGAGTTTTTAGTGTTATTTGTACTTTCTATGCCACTATGAGGACAAATGGGATTTAATAAATCATTGTAATGGTTTGTGAAGAGTAAATACTCAGTGGGATTATCATTAAAAATTCACTTCTTTTGTTTCAAGGACTATTTAGCTTAACCTATAAATAAGAATATCTTGTTTGCTTCTAAGACAAAATTACAAATTAATAGTGTTTCTTATTGTAAGAACTCCTTTATTCTTGGGTTGAAAACTTCATGAAGTTCAATCTGCCTGCAAGCCATAGTTAGAATCATGTTTTCATGATTTTTTTATAACTTTTTACAACTGACATGACTTAAATCAAATTCAAGTGTTCCTAAAGTGACTAAGGAAAACTTCATTGATAACTATGGGAATTTCGGCCACACGGAGAACAAGGTAATTGAGATCATGTTATCTTAACAATGGGTTTCTGAATGGCGTTGGTGACCCCATTTTATGTACTGCACATGTAAGCCTCAGTTGCTTTTATTCACATGACCAAATTGATTTTATTTAAAAATTCTTTTGAATTTAACACATGAGAGAACACATTATCATAATCCATAGGATGAAGAAGATTTACACAAATGAAATCAATTTAATAGAACACTCTAATAATATGAATCCAATTATAGATTTTCATGTATGGTAAGGTTATTTACTTTCATCATAATTATTTTGAAAATCATATTTTGAATAATTTCTAATTAATCTAAAAATCTTTAAACGAAAGTTTAACTCAGATGAAATTCCATGACAGCTACCAAGATGAAAGGTCTCACCATTATCAACTGAGTAATTGAATAAAAATCCTGCAGGGAAACTCTTTTGCTTAATGAGATTGGAACAATTGGTGGAAACAACCATTTTTTGCGTGGAATTCTGTGAAGCCATGGAATTCACTGCACTGAATGAGCCATCAAAATCATTGCCTGCTGCCCATAGAGAACCTTTTGGCATAGGAAGGCGTTGAACTTGCTATGTGATGGTTGTGAAACAGAGTCCCAGGCTTCTTCTTCAATGGCTTCCCTCCAAACTCTTACAAAGGGTCAGAATCATTGGAAGAAATAAACTTGTCCAACATGGTCTCCATTTCAGAACTTGTGGTGGAAGGATAATGCTGCCGCTGCTGATGATTATGGTTACTTCTGAAAGTCTAACCATTGACACAAACGATGTTTGATGTTGCCGTTATTGTTCGCAAGGCTTGTGAACAATGAGCTTGGGGAAGAACAGTACCTCACTATTAGTCCAGAATTTTGTTGGTAACAATGTTGACCAATATCTGAATCCATCTCTAGATTCATCCCTAGTCAACTCTTTGGAATACTTCACAGCTTGACAATGCACAATACTCATCTTATCTTCACAATTACCTGAAAATAACAAGGAAAACTCTCATTCTATACTTTCGGAATCAATAATCATATCTTAATACTAAGCAATAGCTTGCTTTACTAGTTTGTGGTTTTCTTCATTAGAAAATAAAAATGAACCCAAAGAGAAAGAACATAATATGTTTCCTTTGTTTAACTAGTTATGTTTCTTTCATGGGAAATTTGTACATGGTTGTGAAATTACCTTGGTCACCGAGATGGCCACGAAAATTTAAGACCAAAATTCGAAAGGGAAATGGAAATTCGGTTCACAAAAGAGTTTAAAGCAGGAAGGTCAGAAAAAAAAAGTGTCATTCTTACAGAATAAGAAATATTATTTCTTGTTACAAACTTTTTTGAATTCTGCTCCTACCATAACAGGGGTAGTTTTTGGACCATAAATCTTAAAAAAAAAAAGTAAAAGGAAGAGAAATTAGTAAATTGAAACACAATAAAGGGCATACATGCAATAAAATTTTTTGGCCTGTTAAAAGTTCAAAACTTGGTTAAAACTCATCACACTTTGCTATTCTATGGCAGCAAAATGCAACAATTGAGCCCATTAAGAAGTCACCAAATGGTAAACATTTGATGATTATCATTTTTAGCTGAAGGACCATAATTCAGCCACGTGTGTGTTTTGGTTTGATTAAAAATACAATGCTTCTTTTTGTATCTCAAAAGATCTTATCAGATCTCAATCTCGACCTCTCGGATCTTAGTTGTATTCCTAATCACTATCCTTAGAAAAATAATAATTTCAGCTAAACACAAGCAGAGTGAGACTATGGCAAAATAAAAGAAAAGTTTACATAACATTTGGAAATGAACTCGAGGTAGAAAAATGTTGGACCTTTCTTGACCAGCAGTGTACCAAATCTGTGCCTTGACAAACTTGTGATCTGAGTCAGAGTTCGTTTTTCACAAACCGATTCAAAAAGCTGAGACTTTTCTTACCTGAGCCCCCAACTATCCCATGTAGTCTATACCCTCATCACCATCACAACGAATTTAGACTTCACTTCTCAGAATGCATATATAAATTTTTTACCAATAATCTCGACAAGAGCATGAGCCTTCACTGAAATGATGGAATCTGTTATTATCTCTAATAATAATCTCTCTCTCTGTAACTTTTGAAACAAGTTTTATAGCTTCATGACAATCACCACAAACACGAAGGTTTTTAACAACACGAATCACATCTTTGACACTGGTACTGATCAGTGCAAATGCAACAGCTAACTTCTCACTATGACAACCAAGGAAGTATTCCTTCTCCTCCTCTTCTACATCAAAGAGCACAAACTCAGTGGTTGGAGTATAGCCAGCTTCTCTCAAGTCCTTAAATAAACTTTCAAGTTTTTCATATATCTTATGTGTTAAAGGATGGGAAGTGTCTCCTACACGGAATTCGTGAACAACCCCATCAACTTCAACCCAACTACACCCAGGTAATTTCTGCATCCCTTTCTCACTCAAACTTGACCTGATTTTTTCTGCTTGATCCCATCGACGGCTCGCTGAATATATATTCGATAAGAGAACATAATGTCCTGAATTCCACGGTTCTAACTCAATGAGTTGCATCAACACTTGTTCAGCCAATTGGGTATCCTTGTGTAACCTACATCCTCCCAACAGTGCTCCCCAGACAATAGCATTTGCCTTCATTGGCATACTCTTGATCAGATCCCGTGCCTCAGCCAACAAACCTGCACGAGCCAAAAGATCCACCATGCATCCATAATGCTCTATAGTAGGAGTTACATCAAAAACACAACTCATGTGACTAAAATAACGCCGACCATCATCAACCAAACCAGCATGAGTACACCCACAAAGCAAACCAACAAAAGTGTTCCCATCAGGCTGCATTCCAACCTTTCCCATTTGGCTAAACACCCCAAAGGCAGCCCCAACATGTCCACACATAGCCAGCCCAGAAATAACAGCATTGAACACCACACGATCCTTCCTCCTCATACTCTTAAAAATCTCCACCGCCCGGGCCACACTTCCACATTTGGCATAAAAGTCAATCAATGCAGTACCCAACACAGGATTACACAAAAACTCATCGCCATCCACCAAACCCCTAGCCCAATTCCCCAACTCCAACGCTCCCAGCCTCGCACATGCAGAAAGAAACCCCACCATGGCATAACAATCCGGCCTCACATTCTCCCTCTGCATCTCAAAAAACACCTCAAGTGCTTTCTTCGGCATCCCATTGGAAGCATACCCCTGAATCAAGGCACTCCAACACACAACATCCCTCTCCACCATCCCGTCAAACACTATCCGTGCTTCCTCCATGCTCCCGCACTTCGTGTACATATCAACCAAAGAGGTTGCCACAAACACATTCCCACACAACCCATTCTCCCTCATATACTCATCAATCCATCGTCCACTAGCCAAGTCCCCCGTCCTCGAACAGGCATACAAAACCCGAACCAACGTAAAACTATCCGGTCTCACACCCATTTCCAACAACCCTCTAAATAACCCAACTGCCTCCTCACAATAACCAAACTCAATGTACCCACAAATGATGGCAGTCCACGAGACAACATTTTTTTCAGGAATTTCATCAAACACCCCGCGTGCATGACTCAAAAACCCGTTTTTGGAGTAGAAACAAACTAGACCAGTATTAACAAACACGTCATTTTCGAAACCTGTTTTGATAACGAGAGAGTGAAGGGTGAGACCCAGGTGGGTGTTTCTGAGCCTGGCGCAGGCTTTGAGGACGAAGGGGAAGGTAAAGTTATCGGGGACAACGGTGCTGCGCTGGCGCATAGAAGCGTAGAGCGAAACGGCGTCGTGAAAGGCATCGTTTGAGACGAGGCCACGAATGAGGGTGTTGTAGAGGAAGATGTTAGGGTGCGGGGTTTGGGCGAAAACGACGGTGGCGTATTGCGTGGCACGGAGGTTGAGGGAAGAGCGCAAGAGGGTATTAATGAGAAAGGTATCGTCGTTGAGACCAAGTCGGAGAAGGCGACAATGGCATTGCTTCACTTTCTTCAACGACCGACAGCCAGAAGCCAAACACTTCTTTAGCTCCAAACCCATGATCATGTTCGTCTTCTTTTTCGGTTCTGCATGCGTTTTCACGTAGTTTTTTTTTTGTTTTATCTTTTTTAAATTGTAATTTTTTAGTAAGATTATCTTTTAAAAACCTTTTTTAAAAATGTATTTTGTGTACAACTTGAAAAATATTATTTGAAACACCTAAATTTTTTATATTCATTTGACATTATTTTTACTTATTTTTTATTTTCTTTTTTTAAAAAAATACAAAAATTTAAACTTTTAACAAGATGAAGTGGCAAAAAAAATAATAGAACCATAATGAATAGAGTGAAATGCATGCTTAAAGCTAAACAATTGTCCAAATAATTTTAGAAAGAAATTGTTTCTACTGTTGTGTATATTTTGAATAGGTGTCAAACAGATATTGTTTATGAAAAAAACACTAGAAAAAGTTTGAAGTGGAAAGAGAATCTCAATTTGACACCTTATAAGTTTTTGATGTATAACATATGTACATGTATCATATTAACTAAAAAAGAAGCTTGATGACAAAAAAGATAAGTGCATCTTCATTAGTTATAATACTAACTCAAATGCGTACAAGTTTTATAATTAAGTGAAAAAGAAAATAGTTACCAGTAAATACGTGACATTTAATGAAGAACAAATGTGGGATTGGTCTTTTAAAGCTCAAAAGGAGCATGTAGTAATTCCAAAAAGTTATGAAGAGGATAACATCATGTAGATCTAACTGTTGGGATAAGATTGTCTAGGAAGACTAGACTCTCTAGCAACTTAGATTTTGAGGTTTAACAAACAAATAAAATAATGTTCATAAAATACAATGTTTAAACGATTGTTTATACTAAAGGACTATACTAGATGAAACATGTGTCTATTAGATATAAGAACATATATAATGTATCAAGCAAGATAAATGTAAAGAATACAATACTTAAAATAAAATTTGTCTAAATGAAAGCAACATTTAATATAATAGAAACATAATCTATGAGAATGCTGAGCAAAACACTGATACATAAAATTCAACATACAAATATGAAAAACTACTAAACATTGATAGAATATATTAAACATTATTAAGAGATACACAATTATCTGATAACTCAAAGATGCCCAAACATAAAAACTTAATTACAATATCATATGCTTTTATATTATTTTAGTTCAAAATTAAAATTCTACCTTAAAAAGTGATTATGTATAAACATAAAATAAGTTTATTAACGTTAATAAACTTATTATTAACTCATTTAGTTAATTTTATTAAAACAAAAATATGTAATAAATAAGTTAATACAAAATTTTTAGGCAAACTTTTAATTTAGTTAAGTTGATGTATTAATTTATAAATATTATTTTTATTTTAACATCTTTTTACTTTTAATTTATTTTATCTATTGATGAATATTTTAATTTAAAAATATTAGTAATTATACTTTTAATATTTATTGAATCACCTTTTAATTTTATTATATAATTTAAAATAAAAAGTTAACATTATAAATTGAAATAATCAATATTTCATTTACATAAACAATAAAACAATTACATCAAATTATTTAAATAACATTATTTCTTCAAATAAAAAGTATATTAATATTTTTTAAAAAATAAATAAAATAAGAATTAAATTAGTTAAAAGGATCTGAAAATTTCACTGCATGATAATAAGATTTTATGTAAAGAAAATTATTTAAACAATAAAAATGATAGAATTATATTATTTTGCATTTATCAATTATATTACAAATTAATTTTATCAAACAATTTAACACCGTAATAAATAACTTCTTGATAAACTAAGAAGTATCTGTAGGAATCCATGTGTCCGCCATGTATTTATTTTTAATTTTTAAATTTTTGAATTATTTAGTTGTATAATATTTATTTGTTTATTGACAATTTGACACGTATAATTTTTTTATATTTATTTTTGTTTAATTTTTTATTTATTTTTAAAAAATACAAAATTTAGTTTTTTTAATAATTATTTTCCTTTTATAAAGTATATAAAATAAATATAAATACGTAACATCATGAAATTATTACTCAGAAAAGTACAACATTAGTATACCACATCTTATTACTTTTAGGCTAATGATACTTTTCACACCACATTTTGACAAATATTCGACATCATTGACGTGTCAGACTTTAATTGTTCCAAATGAAAAAAATTTTAAAAATCTAAAAATGACGTGGAAATGGAATGTTTGGGGTTCCAAGAATTTTTCATTTGGCGGGTTTATTTTTTAGATTTCAAACATTTGCAAATCTCATTTATGAGAGAAAAGCCATCAGACGTCTCTCGACTCACAAACCTCCCTTAACCACAATTGGCCGTTCACCGGCAAAGGACCGTTCACCGAACCGCCGCCGTTCACTAGAGTTATGTCCATCGTTGTTCTGTTCGAACATTTTGCCGTTTCGAAGCACCGTTCAACACCAAAAGCACCATTGACGTGGGTTTTGAAGTTTCCCGCCGTTTGTTTCGCTGCAACCTCTGTTTGGAAGTACCGCCGTAGACGAAAACCACCATTGGAGACGAAAAAACATCGTTTGTAAGTTTCCGTGTTTCGTTTTGATTTTCTTTTCTTATTGTTCGGTGATTTTCACTTATTTTAAATATTTGAGGCCGTCAGGAGCAAACGAACCCAGAAAACGCCATTGGAGGTCGTTTTTGAAGGTTGCCGGAAAATAGAAGGAAAATACGAAGAGGGGGAGGGAGGAACACAAATTCATTTGTCCTCTCTTTCTCAATTACAACCTATTAATCCATTTATTCTTCACCTTTTCCAACCTAACAGTCAATTTCCTTCACCCTATACATTGCTTCCTTGGAGATCGAGGTGGTATCATCATCATCATCGGTCTCCAAACCTAATGACCAACCTCTTATCCTCGACGTCTTCACTGCCTCTGCTCACGGCAACTTCAACAAATTGAGAACCTTCGTCGAACAACACGGGGCTACGCTCTTCAATAGGCCTCGCTTAACAACTTTCATGACATTGCGCACTATCTCATTCAGGTACCATACGATATTGTTCCCCTTATTTTATTTGAATGGAAAATTGGGCCTTTCTTTTTTCTTCTTAGAGTAGTTATTTGTCGTTCAAGAAATTAATAGTTTTCAGAACACTCAGTGAGGTTAGTTTATGAAGTCATTTCAGTTGAGCGTGTTTTAATTTGAACTATGCTTGTTATGAAACATGGAGCGGATGTGAATGCTAAAGACAACATGCAACAAACAACATTGCATTGGGCAACAGTTCGTGGTTCAACTGCAGCTGCTGATGTGCTTGTGGAGAATGGTGCTTGGATTGGAGTTGCTGACATAAATGGATATCGGGTATTGTTTTTCCTTGATGGTGTACTCTTGCATAGTTGTCAATATTTGTATCAATGAATAGTTTCAGCAGAATTTACTTGTTTTCAGTAATCTGGGAGGTATGGATTGGATATTTTAACATTTTAAATTATTGCATCCAAATTCATGTTCTAATTTGAATTATTGATTTTTTTCAACTCACGGTCTCTGTATTCTAATGTTATATCCAAATCTAAAGGGCGGAATAGCAATTGTATAAAGAATATTATACTTTATTATTTCATATTCGAATTTCTAAGTATCATTATTTCACCCAATTAATTGATTGAAGTTATAATATTTTTTTAAAACATAAGCTTTGGTGTTTTAGTTATTAAACTATGTATGTTTAGGTAAAAAACAAGAAGCCGAGTTTAGTCTATGAAAATATGACTTATATTTTGCCAATAAAAATCAATTATTAAAAAGTTACTTTTAATGATTACTAAAAGCTATCTATATTTTAATTATCGTCTAATAATTGGTGTCCATAAACTCTATTGGTAGACCGTTACATAATAGGTAAGCCCATGGATTACTGTGTGAGACTGATTGGCACCTCTTCCTGAATAAGGAAAACCCTGGACTTATTATGCCTGCTACATGTTTAAATGTTTCTACTATTGCACTATTTTCATAATTAAATGGTTTCTGCAGGCAGTTCATGTTGCTGCACAATATGGTCAGACATCTTTCTTAAATCACATTGTAGTAAAGTACCATGCCGATTTTGATGTGCCTGATAATGATGGAAGAAGTCCTCTTATCTGGTACGCCTTGAAGCTTTTGATTGCTATGTACGATGAAGAAACCATATTTTAACAATGACTTGGTTGTCAATGTCATGGTCCAAAATTTGCATCTTTCTTTTGCTTTTAATGCACTCATAAATTGGTTAAAATCTACATAATGCAGATTATGCTTTAGGCTAAACTGTATATTTTCCTGTAAACTAATTATTTTGATGGAGTATTTTGACCTATGAAATGTTTCCTTGCACTTTGAAGAGTTTTGAAGTACCTTAGGTATGTAATGTGTTGTGTCAAATTTGTTGAAGCTCACCCTAAATGATTTGATTTTTTCTAATAATTATGCTTGCATATTTAGCAAATCCATCGAATAAGTTGAGTTTTTTCCTTCATTTTTTTTTTTACTTCTTAATTCTCTTGTCCAGGGCCGCATATAAGGGATTTGCTAACACTATAAGATTGCTTTTATTTAGAGATGCATGCCAAGGAAGACAAGATAAATATGGTATGGCTAGTCAGCACTTAATTTCCTATACAATTTTTATAAGTTCTCCAATTATGTATTCCTTATACCATGGGGTACCTCATCTCTCTAGTTTTAAGTATGGTAAAAAATAGTTCAACATAGACTCTCATAAGCATAAACATACTTGAAGTCATTCTATAATATGCCGTGATTAGGCATCACTTAGGTGGGCACTGCCTGATATATGTGATTATGTTTTTGGTAATGAGTACTAAACAAGTTTGCATGATTCATGAATAATACTATATTAGATTGAAAAGGCTTTAATTATTATTATTATTATGTATTACTATGCATACAATTTAAACAATGATTTCATGGTCTTGATGTTACTGTTTCATTGGGTTTGGATGCTGGACTAGTCTATTTGAAATCTAAGAGGCTTGAGATCTGCTTATAGTTTCAAGACTTTGTTTGGGGTATATATTTTAGTTTTTTTGTTGATATCTTAGACTTTTTTTGACATTTGACAGATAAGTCATAGAAGTTGACTACTATTTTTCATTATTACAATAGATTAAATTTTTTTGGTAATGCTTTCTAAACAGGTTGATTTTTTTCATTTTGTTAGTTGTATTGATATTTTTTCTTTTTCATGATTATACTCAATAAAACTGGTTTTAGGCTGTACACCATTGCACTGGGCTGCATTAAGAGGACATGCAGAGGCATGCGTTGTGCTTGTACATGCAGGCACAAAGGAAGACAACAAACCGTCTTGGTGGTCCAACACGTCTACTTATATGGGGTATCTCTGTTTATATGTTTATCAGTTTCTCCATTTATCAATTTCTCACTTTTGTATGTTTTATTTGTAAGATACTTCTGTTTTTGTTCTTCATGTATGTATATATGCCCCCTTTTTTTGTATAAATGTTGTAAGCTACAAAAGGTTTGGTTTTGTGATTGCTAGAGGCAATTGAGTGTGAAAAATGACAAGGGTGACTCGTGATTTTGGTGATACAATGCAAAAAGGGGTCGTGCTTGTGGTGTCTTCTAATGTTGTCTTTGCTTCTAGTCGGTTTCCTAATTATAGAATTGGAGCTAACAATAAGATAATGGAGACAAAGGATGATCCTAAAGTGTTGTCTATGAAGGAAGTTATTGCACGTGAGAATGCTCAGCTGTTGGAGCAGCATAATCATCTCTCGTTCGTCAATTAATATAGGAAATTAATGGTAAATTGAATGGATATATCAAATGTAATAATGATTTTTTGTTTTACAAAACAAGTTTTTATGATAGGTGAACAATGTATGTAATAAAAGCTTATTTATGAAAAATATATATTATGATAGGTGAACAATTATTTGTCATAATATATTCTACATATTATGATAGGTGAAAAAATCTTCGTCATAAAGCGCTACATATTATTATAGGTAAATCTAGTTGCACATAATAAATTCGTTATATTATGACTCATAAGTGAAAATCTGTCATAATACATTAGACTTATTATGATAGGTGATAGAAAGTCCGTCATAATACACTGGATCTATTATGATGGATTTTTTTTTCCGTCATAAAAATGGATAGACCTATTATGATGCCCAGAACTATGATGTCAGGTTATCCATCATAATAGGTCATTTTTACCCGTCATAAAAAACAATTTTTCTACTAGTGTTTTTTTATAAAAGATTATTTTTTTATTATATTAAAATAAGAATAACTTTTAGGCATATAACTTATAAAAAAACACTAAAGAGGATTTTTCTCGATAGGAAAAAAAAACCTATTTCGAAAGTTCAATAATTCGTTAATAAATACTCACTTACCTTGTGATTACTATAGTGAAGCAATCAGAGAGAGGGAGAGAAAAGATTAGATAAGTAAATGACCAAAAACAAAAAGGAAATAAGTAAAATAATAGTTGTTTGACATTCAATAAAATTTAAAAAAAAACATAAAAAAAATATATTAAATAATTTGGACAAATTAGCTTTAAACTATGAATTTCAAAAACTAAGAAATTAACTTTAATTTAATGAAGAGATCACAATTGTAGATAAAAAAAATTAGAAGATAAAAACTATATTTTAAAAGGTAACTTTCTAAAAGAAAATTATGTTCACGTATCTTCTAATTTGTTTTCATTAAATTTAATAAGAATTTTTTTTAAAAGTAAAATAATGAAGCATTCCACAAGTAGAATGAATGGATATTAGAAGGTACTCAAAAGTCTTGGAAAATTCGATCATGTTGGCTCCTTTTAACAGAGATCAAAACAGTTAAATCCCATTCAACAATTGTATCAATTTTTTCACAAAATTCTATCCCATAATTTTAACTTCAATGTTACAATGTACATCTTTTCATGATGATTATTTACAACAACTCTTTCCCTCTTCATTTGGGGATGGAAGAAATCTGAGGTCAATTATGCATGTTATTAGTTTGGGTGAGAACTAGAAGAGAGGATCAAAGTATCAATAAACAATGTAAAAGGCAATTTCTTCTTCGTGTGCAATGAATCAATGATTCTGTCACAACTAAGACTCTTTCCATGGTAATCTATCAAGACCATCTTTTATGGCTCTTCGAAACTCATCGTGGTGGAGAATGAAGGATGAGACATGCCCCCTGTGACCCAAACATTGCAAAAGTCATATAAAAGGAATATCCAAGAGATTTGAAAAGTTAAATGATCTAGACGGATATATAAACAAAAAAGAAATTTAAATGAATGATTGTTAGACGTAAATTTCTTCCAATTTTCAAAAACACATGGCATAAGATGATGATGAAATCGGGAACTTATAGTGGCGGCAACAAAAATTATAGCACTGGGGCTTTTGGGAATTGGAAAACGCTTGACATCTATGAGAGAGAACATTTCTCATTCGCTCTCTAACGTCCTCAAGAGTCATTGCAGCCTTCTAGGTTGCAAGATCCTCCCTCAGTGCTTCCTAGGCGGTGCCATGCTTTAAAATCCCTTCACAGAATGCCACAACAGCAGAATGTGGAGATAGAAAAGGGAGTGTTGCAACAGGTGTAGGGTGAAGTGATCCAACCATGGCAGCATGTACTCCTGGTGTACATTCAAACATTGCAAAAGTCATATAAAAGGAAAATCCAAGAGATTTGAAAAGTTAAAACTTGTTTGATTTCTGCACAGGTTCAGACAACCCTTACCCATGCCAAGTCCAAAAATACCCATCTTGCCAAAACCTGTCTCACAGTCCAGCCAGTGTAAGAGATTGCGTGCCTCTTCAATGGTTGCTCTTCCTAATAAAAGCAAGTCATTGACACACAAAAGTTTCGCACCACTGCCCACATAAAAACCCTAAATTGGGTGTCATAGTATCATATCCCTCAACGAACGGTGGGAAGCTTTAAAACTCACGTCAATGGTGGTTTCAATGTTGAACGGAGCTTCGAAACGGCAGAACATTCGGACAGAATGGCGGCGGACATAGCTCTAGTAAACGGCGGCGGTTCGGTGAACGGTCTTTTGCCGGTGAACGGCCGATTGTGGTCAAGGAAGGTTTGTGAGTCAAGGGACGTCTGATGGGTTCTCTTTCATAAATGAGATTTGCAATCTTTGAAACCCTAAAAAATGAAACCCGCGAAATGAAAAACTCCTGGAACTCCAAACCCTCCGTTTCCACGTCATTTTCAGATTTTTAAAATTTTTTCCACTTAGTCCAATTACAATATGACACGTCGATGGTGTCAAATGTTTGTCAAAATCGGGTGTAAAAGTATCATTACCCTTATTTTTATGTTTGAACTTATCATTTATTTATTGCATACCATCAAAGGTTGAACATAACGTGTTGCAGCGAACACGCCATGATTGAGAAAGTGTAAATAAAGAGTTATTAGGTTCCACGATGTTGAGTATTATTTTTTCAGTGGGGTTTGGGCACTTGGACGTTGGGTCAGGCTGGCTGGGCGAGTAGTGTCATTGGGTGTCAAAATATTGCGTTGAGCATCCTATGTGCAATATTGATTTGTGTTTTCTTTTATCTTGGTTTTTTTTTAGGTTTGAGCAGTATTGATACTTTGATACTTGTTTGGTACTATCTATTAAATGGTATGATGTATGATGATGACGAGTATGTCTTAATCATTTGTATGGTAGTTACGATAGATAAATGTAATTCCATGGCTCTCGTGGAGATATTCCATGGTGGTGTTGAGTAGTGTATGTATTATTGTAGGAGCTCACACTTAGAAGTTATCCTGATACTTTAATGGTCATCAATTCTCAAGTAAAGAAGGGTGAGGCATATGGTGAAAGTAGCAGAAAATCCTAAGGACTTTACCTTGTCTAAGACATTAACGAACTAACATTGTGTGTGGTAAGATGAAACTCATTAGCAATGATTCTGTAGAGCATTAGAGGCCACTACAAGTACACAACCCGCCACAATAATATATGTATTCGGATGGTCAACTCTAGATTTTCTTTTATTTATATGTTTAGGTTCTTGTTTGGTTTGAAAGTGAAATATGGTATGCTGATTTTTAATTTTTCTTTTATAATATTAACTCACCTTTCTTTCTGTGTTTTGTTTGTTGGTTGTTTCTTCTTGTTTTGCAATAATCACCTTAATGGTGGAAGCAGACAAGGATGTTGATCTAGCACAATGAAAAAGTAAAACAATAAGTAGGTTTTTGTTAATCAAATATAAACCTTCTCCTTTAAAAATCTCTATGTTTTATTGATAGTTATAATTTTTATAACATTTTATTTTAATGGTTTTGCATTATTAAAATAAGATGTTACACTTTAAATCTTAAAACTAAAGAGAAATTGTTTGAACTTTTTTATGACTAGTATTTAAAAATCTAAGTAATCTATAACATTGTTTTATTAAAAAAGTAACAGAACACCGCATAACTTAGATATGACTATATTTTCAAACTTAATATCTAGGAACAAATTTTCTAAAATATAATATATTTTTGCTATTATCATTTCTATGATCATCCCACCATGATACCACTTTTGTTAATTAAAAAAATAACATATATGTTCTTTATTTTTTATTATATTTTAATATAAGACATTAAAATTATTTTCTAGCTTTGATAATATATACGAAAAATACAAGCTGAAGTTATTGAAGGATGAGGATAATATTGGAAATTCTCACATGTTAGATGGCATGTATTATGAGAAATGCAAAAGTCAAATTAACATCAAGTACAATCAATCAACTTTGTTGTCGTGTCAAGCTATAAACAATCGCACGGAAAATATTTTTAACTAAAAAACTTAATTATAATATCGTAGGTGTTTTATATTATTTTAGTTCAAAATTAAAATTCTACATTAAAAGTGATTATGTATAAACATAAAATAAGTTTATTAACGTTAATAAACTAATTATTAACTCATTTAGTTAATTTTATTAAAACAAAAATATGTAATAAGTTAAAACATATTATTAGACAAACTTTTAATTTAGTTAAGTTCTGATGTATTAATTTATTAATATTATTTTTATTTTAGCATTTTTTTACTTTTAATTTATTTTATCTATTGATAAATATTTTAATTTAAAAATATTAGTAATTATATTACTTTTAATATTTATTGAATCACCTTTTAGTTTTATTATATAATTTAAAATAAAAAGTTAACATTATAAATTGAAATAATCTATATTTCATTTACATAAACAATAAAACAATTACATCAAATTATTTAAATAACATTGTTTCTTCAAATAAAAAGTATATTGATATTTTTTGAAAAATAAATAAAATAAGAATTAAATTATTTAAAAGGATCTGAAAATTTCACTGTATAATAATAAGATCGTAAAATAAATATAAATGTATCATCACCAAATTATTACTTAAAAAAGCAGGAGCATCAGGAGGTAAACCACATCTTATTCTTTTTTATGTTTGAATAAGTTATCGTACCAACAAAGGCTGAAGATAACATGACAGATTTTTTTGCAGTGAACACGCCATGATTGAGACACTGTTGGTATTCTTGTTGTTGGTTCTGTTCTTGTTCCTCATTGTCAGGTGCACCGGAAAAACCACCTCCGACGATCTCCACCTCCCACCAAGCCCTCCAAGCCTCCCTCTGCTAGGGCACCTCCATCTCCTCTCATCATCCCTCCACACCTCTCTCCACACCCTCTCCGCCGCCCACGGCCCCCTCCTCCTCCTCCGTCTTGGAGCCTCCCGCCGACTCCTCGTCGTCTCCTCCGCTGAAGTTGCCACCCACATCTTCAAGACCCACGATCTCGCGTTCTCATCCCGGCCTGTGTTCGCCTTCGCCGAGAAGCTGCCCTTTGCGCTGGCGGGGTTCGTGACGGCCCCCTACGGCCCGTACTGGCGATTCGTGAAGAAAGTGTGCATGACGGAACTGCTGAGCCCGCGGCAGCTGGAAGGGTCTAAGAAGTTGAGAAAGGAAGAGATGGAAGGTTGGGTGAAAGGGATGTTGGAGCATGTGAGAGAGAAGGGTGGTGCAATCGATTTGGGCTCTCAATTCATGAAACTCACCAACAACATTACTTGCAGGATGGCCATGACCACCTGGTACATACCTCTTCCTCTTTTCTTATTCTTCTTATCTATGTCTATAAATTTTCCTATTTTTTTAACATGTTCATATTATTATCACAATTTATTGGTTTTAAGTTAATTCGTTTTTAACTCACTTTATTTCTAGAAGAAAATGTGTTGATATGCCCGATGATGGGAAAGTATGATCCAAATACACGGATAATATGATAGTCACTTGTTAACGAGTAGGTATTAAAATATCCGTTATGTGTTTTATTTCTGATACTTTTTACCAGTAATGAGATCGGCCCAAACAAACAAAACAGGCCCAATGGCCGGCCTTTTAACCCAAGAACGATTTTCCATACCAAAAAGCGGTAAAATAGCTTTCACGAGAAGCTTCTTCAAGTCAGAAAATTAGGTGAGTGATGCGACAGAGTGAGACGCGAGCCAGAGAGGAGAAGAGCTTCGGAACTTCCATGGCGCTTCAACAGAGGAACGAGAAAACGCAATCTCCAGGAGAAGAAGAAGAAAGTAAACCGAAGAAGAAGGAGAGGAGAACGTGGGTAGTCCAGATCTGTGGTTAGTATTCAAACTCGCGGAAAAAGAAAACCGATATATTTCTGTATGTATGTCTATTATTACACACAAGAACGAAAGAAGGAAACTCTATTTATAGAGTTCCCAAAGTAAAAAACAGAAAACCTAACAATCAATAAAACCATGACTACTGTGTTAAAAACAGTAATCTTACAAATAAAAGGTTCTAATAGCCTCTCCTCAAGCTGGATGGTGTATAATTACCAATCCAAGCTTGGGAAGAATGGTTTTGAACCGAACCCGATGAGGAAACTTAGTAAAAATGTCCGCAAGTTGTTCATCTGAGCGAACTGGTAGAAGACGTAGGAGGTCAGCCTGCATTTTTTCACGAACAACATGACAATCAAGTTCTATATGCTTAGTTCTTTCGTGAAAGCTCTGATTATGAGTTATGTGTCTGGCAGATTTGTTGTCACAAAAGAGAACAAGAGTTCCAGCTTCTTTAACCTGTAGGTCATCTAAGATATATTGAATCCATTGTATTTCACAAGTAGTACCTGCTAGAGTCCGATACTCAGCCTTAGTGGAAGATCTGGAAATAGTGCTTTGTTTTTTGGATTTCCATGAGATGAGTGATGATCCAAGGAAAACACAGAAACCTGTAGTAGATCTCCTAGTATTTGGACAAGTAGCCCAATCTGAGTCACTGAACGCTTTTAGTTGCATGGATGAATCAGTAGGGAAGAATAATCCTTCTGAGGGTTTTGATTTTATGTACCTAAGAACATGTTAAATAGCCCGATAATGGTAATCAGTAGGAGTTTGCATGAATTGACTTAACAAATTAATGGAAAAACACATATCAGGTCTAGTATTTGTAAGATATAGTAACTTCCCTATTAATCTTCGGTAAGAGGTTGGATCCTTCAAATAACTTTCTGTTTTGTATAGAGAACTAGTATCGCTTAGGAAGGGTGTTGAAGAGGGCTTGCAACCCATCATTCCTGTTTCTTCAAGAATATCCATAGCATACTTTCTTTGGGATAAATGTATTCCTTTCTTGGACCTTGCTACCTCTAATCCTAGGAAATACTTTAGCTCCCCTAGAACCTTTATTTTGAATCTGTTGTGCAAAAGACTTTTTATGTGGTTGATTTCAGTGATGGAGTTCCCTGCTAATATGATGTCATCAACATAAACAAGTAGGGCTGTGAAATTGGTAGTCGTGCCTTTGATAAAGAGAGAATGATCACTCTTAGATTGTATGTAGTTAGCAGAGGTAAAGAAAGTGGACAGTTTGTCAAACCACTGCCTACTAGCTTGCTTTAGGCCATATAAGGATTTAGTAAGTCTGCAAACTTGACATCCTTTGGAAACATTAAGGCCAGGAGGTGGTTCCATATAGACTTCCTCATTCAGGTCTCCATGTAGAAAAGCATTATCCACATCTAATTGTTGTAAAAACCAGTTTTTAGAGGCTGCCACAACAATGAGAAGTCTGACAATGGTTAGCTTGGCAACAGGTGAAAAGGTGTCCAAATAATCGATTCCTTCTTGCTGAGTATAGCCCTTAGCAACCAGGCGGGCTTTATATCTTTCTATAGTGCCATCAGCCTTGTACTTAATTTTATAGACCCATCTGCATCCAATGGCAGTCTTCCCTTGAGGAAGCTGAGTTAAGGACCAGGTGTTATTGTCTTGCAGGGCCTTAATTTCCCTTTGCATTGCTTCGACCCATTCACTCACACCTTTGGCTTCATTATAAGAACGAGGCTCACTGTTAGCAATGATAGCCATGGTGTGTATCTTAAATGCCTTTCTGTCAAAGAATCACAGGACAAAAAATCAGAGATAGGATAAGGTGTTTTAAGACTATTTTTCATGGTCAAGGATTGATTAACCTGGTGAACATAGTCGTCTAGATATCCTGGAGGCCTTCTTACTCTGTCAGATCTCCTGTAAACATGCTCTCTTTCATTGTTATCAACAACATTGTCAATGTCATCTTCTTCTGTGGTGTCATGTTGTGTTTCCTCCTCTGTAAATCTTCATCTTCATTGAAGGCAGTATTGTTCAAGGGCTCATTGAGGAAAACAATTATGTCAGCCTCTTCATTACTAATTCCTGTGTTGCCTTGCTTATTCTTCCAAGGAAAAATATCTTCATAAAAGATAACATTTCTGCTTATGAATAACTCTCTATTGTTGATGTCAAGAACAATATAGCCTTTGACACCACTTTTATATCCAAGGAAAATTCCTTTTCTAACTCTTGGATCAAGTTTGTTCCTGCCTACAAGAGTAGAAGCAAAACAGAGACATCCAAAGGCTTTCAAATTCAAATAGGTAGGAGGAACATTTATAAAGTCGATCATGGGGGGTTTTGTTTCCAAGAGTAGGAGTAGGTAACCTATTTATGAGATAGACAACATGACTAACAACATAAGACCAATAGGCTTTTGGTATGTTTGATTGAAACATTAAACTGCGAGTAACATTGAGGATGTGCTGGTGTTTACGTTCCACAACTGAGTTCTGCTCAGGTGTTTCAACACAGCTAGTTTGATGGTTTATACCATACTGATCATATAGACTGTTATAATTGAATTCTGGGCCATTATCTGATCTAATAGTCTTAATGGTTTTACCAAACTGATTTCTAGCTTTAATAATAAAATTCTGCAGCAAGTCTCTAGTTTGACCCCTATTGTTCATTAGGAATACCCAAGTGTGCCTACTGTAGTCATCAACAATGGTAAGAAAATATTTATGGCCATCAATAGAAGTAACAGAAAAAGGACCCCATATATCACAATGGATAAGCTCAAAACACTCAGCAAATATAGAATTACCTGTAGAAAAAGACAATTTATGTTGTTTAGCATAGTGGCAAATATCACAAACAACATTAGCATTTATTTGAACATAAGGAAATTGTTCACAAATCTGTTTTACAATCATGTTTCCTGGATGACCTAATCTGCAGTGCCATAGGTTTACATCAACATGTTCAAAAGAAAAAATAGATCGTGAAATAATGTCTTGATCAGGATTTGGGAAAGCTTGTAAGTAATAGAGTCCCTTGTAAGGATTAGCACACCCAATCATCTTCAATGTAGAGTTCTTCCTTATCTGACAAACCTTAGAGGAAAAAGTTAGATTGCAGTCCAAGTCTTTTATGAGACTTTGAACAGATATTAAATTAAAACAAAAATCTGGTATATATAACACATTAAAAATCACAAAGTCTCTAGAGAATTGAACTGTTCCAACATGCTTAGCAGTAATAACAGAGTCATTTGGGAGTCTAGCAGTAATAGGTTTGATTTTATAGAATGTTACAAAATTCTTTTTCTCATGGGTCACGTGATCAGTGGCCCCAGTGTCAATAATCCAGGAAAGAATACCTGGTTTGTCCTCCTTATCATTCCTCTGCATATGGTTGATTTTGTGTGTGGGTTCATCAGCCTTCTCAATCATTTTGAGAAATTTTTCAATTTGCTCTTGTGTGAATTTATTTAAGGCAGCATTGGTATTTCCTTGGAGTGCAACTTCAGGTCCAGTGCTGCTTTGGCAAACATTAGTAGAATTCCATCCCCCTCTTTTTTCTTGATTGTTGTCACTCTTTTTGTACCAAGGAGGAAAATCGTGTTTGGAGTAACATTCATCCACAGTGTGGTTCATCTTGTTGCAGTAAGAACACTACTTTCCATGATTAGGATTCCTTCCTCTTCCTCTTCCTTGACCATAAGACCCAGTACCACGTCCTTGATTTTTCCAGGGCTGGTCTGTTTTCCAATTGTTGTTTCTGTCAACTGTATTGGCAAGGATTTTGGTGTTTTCAACAGGATGACTCTGGCCAGTATTCCCAGTTTCAGATCTTTCTTGTCTTTCTTGTTGTATAATAAGAGAGAACACTCAATTGATGTTAAGAAGGGGTTCCATCAACAAAATTTGAGTTCGGACTGTATTGTAGGTATCATTTAGTCCTTTCAAAAAACATATGACATGTTCTATTTCTCTGTATTTCAGAGAGATCTTGGTTAGTTCACAACTGCAAGGAACCTTGCAAGTACATTTGGGTATGTGCCTAAGTGATTCCAATTCTTCCCATAGTATTTTGAGATCAGTAAAAAATTGATTAACACTTCTTTCCCCTTGTTTAATTGAATGTATGTCTTGTAGAAGGTCTGAGATCTTGAAATAGTCCCCTTTAGAGAATCTCTCCTTCAACTCATTCCACAATTCTTTGGCTTCCTCAACATATATCACGCTTTCAGCAATCTGTTGAGAGAGAGTTTTAGTAATCCATGAGAGAACCATCATGTTGCATCTTTCCCATGCATCAAACAAATCTTCATCTTTTTCGGGTTTCTTGATAGACTCGTCTATAAACTTGATTTTATTTTTGGAGAGAAGGGCTCTTCTCATGCTTCTGCTCCAAGAAGAGTAATTAGTCTCATTCAAGACTTGAGAGATGAGGGTTAGGCCTGGGTTCTCTCCAGGATGCAAGTAGAAGGGGCTGATAGGATTAGCAGGCTGATCTAATTGATCCATAGTGAAAGAAGGCAAGAAAGCAGATCAAGAAATTAAGCAAGAATCATCAAGAACCTGGGCAGCGAAAACAGAGTGAGAGTAAATTCTTGCTCTTGATACCATAATGAGATCGGCCCAAACAAACAAAATAGGCCCAATGGCCTTTTAACCCAAGAACGATTTCCCAGACCAAAAAACGGTAAAATAGCTTTCACGAGAAGTTTTTTCAAGTCAGAAAATTAGGTGGGTGATGCGACAGAGTGAGACGCGAGCCAGAGAAGAGAAGAGCTTTAGAACTTCCATGGCGCTTCAACAGAGGAACGAGAAAACGCAATCTCCAGGAGAAGAAGAAGAAAGTAAACCGAAGAAGAAGGAGAGGAGAACGTGGGTAGTCCAGATCTGTGGTTAGTATTCAAACTCTTTCATAAGCATGTTTGCGGAAAAAGAAAACTGATATATTTCTGTATGTATGTCTATTGTTACACACAAGAATGAAAGAAGGAAACTCTATTTATAGAATTCTCAAAGTAAAAAACAGAAAATCTAACAAACAATAAAACCATGACTACTGTGTTAAAAACTGTAATCTTACAAATAAAAGGTTCTAATAACCAGTGAATATTAAACATCTGTAACAGATTTTATTTGCCAATATTTATAGGTACAAGTTTTTTTTCATCTCTAAATACAATAAAGTCATGTGAGAGTATAATAATTTTCAATTAAAAATTTTAAACTAGAAATAGTGAATCATGAATACTATTTCTGAGTAAATTGATTTGAACCCGATTTTTGAGTAAATTGATTTGTGTCAAAATCGTGGGTAGTCACAAGGACTTCTAATTTTAATGAAAAAAAAAAAGGAATCATGTATCACATGCACATATCATACCAATTATTTTAGATATTATATTTCGATTTAATTATTGATAAGATATAAAAAAAAAGTTATTCTTTTATAACTATTTTACGAACTGTATGAAATGAATATAAATAATTGTAATTCTACCATCATTCATAAAAGAAGTCCAAAAGATTTACGTTTAGTGACAATTTTGAAATTCGACAAATTATTAGACTTGGATTCTTTTGTAACTATAACATAAAAATTATATAGATTTTGATTTCCCAACAATCAAGTGTAAAAATTCACAAAAATTATAAAAAAATGTGAATATATTTAACATGTTTCGTTTGCTATAAAAGAGATTTCAAAAACCAAATTTGCTTTAGTGGCAACCTCCATAATTAGAATGGTGTTAATAAAAAATTTTGCTCCAAGGTAGCGACTTTTCATCGCAATATAAAATTAGAAATAGTTGAAGGGAACACGACTTATATTGTGAAGAGTGTATAAAGGGTAACAACTTCTACTTTAGTATCTTTTTTAAATCAATAATTTGTGTTTTCAGATTTCTATAAATTATTAGTTTAGTCATTAGATATATTGTAATTTTTTGGTTGTGATGAGTTAGTCAAATTTAATTAGAATTTTTTAAATAATTTAGGGAAGTTTTATTGATTTAAACTAAATATATTTGATTAAAAAATAGTTAGAATTAACTTTCTCTGTAATAATACAGCTTCCCCAAAATTAATGGAACATATCACATCACAAATCCAAATTAATATAAGAATATACCGTCTGCTTTTTCTAAAAACTAAACAAGAAAATATAATATTTTAAAACTCAATTAACTTTCAAGTAATTCTTAAATCAAAATTTAAAGTTGCATTTTATTTTTAATTGATTGTTTATTAAAATTTTCTTATTGAATATGTAAAAGATTATATATTTTAGGTTTAATTGCTTCCTTTGTCCCCAGTTTGGTTGAAGTGTGTTAAGTTCATCTACTCTTTTAAAAAAGTTGCAATTTCGTCTACACATGATTTAAAAGTGTCAATTGCATTCAAACGTAGAAAAATTTGTCTCAATCAAGTCACTTCTGTTAAATAGACAGAAACGACGTTAACTTTTTCTTTCTCTCTCTTCTGCTCCTCTAAATACAACAACTTTTTGTCAGACACCCTTCAATATTTTAACAATTCATACTTGTGTGTCAGCCACATAGTCATAAGCAATAAATTTTAAATAATTTATTTTCTTCTTTGTATTGGTTGGTGGGTGGTGGGACCCATGGATGGCCCACCATTTTAGAGAAAAAAGTATTGAACAGTGTTAAGTGTGGCCGAGATGAATTAATTTTTTAGGAGAGAGAAATGCTTTATTTCTAGTGCATGGCTTTAGGTATAAAAGGAATTGGGAGAGAAAATAAAAGCTGATTTCATTTTTTTGTTCGACGTAACAAAAACAGTTTAAGAGAGTGTGTGAGCACCCTATTTTCTTTAAATCATAGAGTTATACCCGTAAATGCTCGGGATGTTTTAGAAAAAAAAAATAGAATAGGTTAAGTTGAAGGGGAAATATTAGATGAAATTGTTATCACATGTTAGGGTGTTGATATTAAAGATAGGGTTAAAATATTAACAGAAAATAGTGGACTAGATAATGAGTTTGTTTTTAGGATCTAGGGGATATTTAGGGTTGGAAAAAAGGAGAAATCTACACTACAGCGGCGAAACCGTGAGAGGAAAGATATAAAAAAGCAAGCAAGGTTGCACTAGTTATTCTGGAGCCGTGAGTATGGTGAGAAAGCTTTGGTTTGGTGAGTGGTTGATCGTGAAAGAGAAGAGGGGCATCAATCAAACAGTGAGGAAACATTTGGAGTCCAGGTAAGGGGAGTAGCTAGATATATCTTGTTTAAATTGTGGGTTGTGATTAAATTGATAGTGTTGGGTAGTGATTCTGCATGTGGGTAGGCTATGGCCAGTAGATAGTTCTACTTAATGTTGTTGATAGTGGTTCATTGTCACTTGTTTTCATTCTCTATTCTGACACTCGAAAGGGTAAAGAAGGTGTGTTTCCTTACTCCATTGACGTTGCACGGAAACCTTGCTTCTTTTCTCTTTTGTTGGGATTGTGAACTTTGGAAAGGGTTGAACGTTGAAGGAGTGTAGTGAGTAGTACGGGAAGGTTGCAGGAAGCATGGAGTGTAGATGATAATATTGGGGGATTAGAGAAGCAAAGAGGTAACCTAGGTAAGCCTAGGGTGAGTTGTGGGTTGTGAGAAAGAAGTGGAGAGAGGAAATATTGCATGAAAACTGTGAAGATGGTAAAAAGAAGAGATAAATGGAGTAGAAAACAGCCTTTTTATTTATCATGGGTTGAAGTTTCTTCTATGAGGAAGTGCGAAAGAGAGATTATTTTTAAAATATGGGGGAAAAGGGTGTAGTGGTGTTTCAGGTTGAGTTTCAATGGTTAAAATAAAAGAAAAAAAAAACGATAGGTTGGTGAAGAAAAGGAAGAGGAGTTAGATTAGTCTTGCATGATTGCTATTGGGTGTTTTTGTTTTGCAATTTTGGGTCATTAAAGTTAGGCTAGAATGATTCAAGTTGTTGTGCATGCAAGGCAAAATGGGAGAGGGTATTGTTTTTGTAATTTGATACATTTGTGGGGCTCGACTTTAAGTGGTGGAAAGTAAGAGAGAGAAACTTTGTTATTTTTTTCTTTGTACAAATGTTTAATTGTTTTTTTGAAATAAAAAAGGTTTAATTGTTTTATTTAGAAAGTATGCAAACACTAACAAAGAGACTGCATTGCACAGAAAAACAAAAGAGAGAGAAAGAAAAAGTTAACACCATTTCTGTCTATTTGAAGAGACTTGATTGAGACAAATTTTTTTACGTTTGGATGCAATTGACACTTTTAAACCATGTGTGGACGAAATTGCAACTTTTTTAAAAGGGTGGACGAACTTGATACACTTCAACTAACTGGGGACAAATCAAGCAACTAAACCATATATATATATATATATATATATATATATATATATATATATATATATTATCATGATACACTTTTACATTTATTTGACACATAATACTTTACACTTTTACATTTATTTGACACATAATACTTTACACTTTTACATTTATTTGACACATAATACAAAGTATTATCATACACTTTTACATTTATTTAACACACAATACAAAGGTACAATGGTCATAAAAATATAAAATTTTGTATTCTTTCAAATGAGAAGAATAAAATTTAAGAAAAAGTAGTGTCAAAAGAATATAAAAAATTGATTCTATATGTTTATCTAGCTCATTTCTTATCAAGTTTTTACTTTCAAATTACGAGAAATTCCTAAAAGACAAAACCTCTCTGTTATGATTGTTTGGAATTCAATAACATGAAACAGTTTTTGTTGTGTTTGGGGACAAGTTGTTTGGAGAAATACGAGGATGCAGAGAAGATAAGGCAGCTGGTAAAGGAATCCTTCGAGCTTGCTGCAAAGTTATGCTTTGGAGATGTGTTGGGTCCTCTGAAGCAGTTGAGTTTCTGGGTGTATGGGAAGAAGGCTTTGGATGTGAGCAAAAGGTACGATGAGTTGTTGGAGAAGGTGCTGAAGGAGCATGAACACAAAAGATCATCACGTGACAGTGAAAACGAAAGGGATTTGATGGACATTCTGCTCGATGTTCACCACGATCCTCATGCAGAGTTCAAGATCACAAGAACTCATATTAAAGCCTTCTTCTTGGTATAACCCTCTTTCAATTTCACATTCTCTGAAATGTTTAACCCAAACTGAAATGAATTTTCTGTTGTGGGACGAGAAGGATCTCTTCATTGCAGGCACAAACACCTCAGCAGAAGGCACACAATGGGCGATGGCTGAGCTGCTGAACCACCCTGAAGCCTTTGAAAAGGTGAGAAAGGAGATAGAGTTGGTGACAGACAATGGAAGGCTAGTTGAGGAGTCAGATGTTGGAAAAATGCCATATTTGCAAGCAGTTGTGAAGGAAACACTGAGACTCCATCCACCAGCACCAGTGACGACAAGAGAGTGTCGACAACACTGCAAGATAAATGGGTTTGACGTGGCAGCAAAGACAGCAGTGGCAATCAATTTGTATGCCATAATGAGGGACCCTGATTCCTGGGACAATCCGAATGAGTTTGTCCCTGAAAGGTTCTTCTTGCAAGAGGAAGATGAGAGAATGAAGTTCAATTTTGTTCCATTTGGAGGTGGAAGGAGAGGCTGTCCTGGAACAGAACTTGCTTTTATCTTCATAAACACTGCAGTGGCTGCTATGGTGCAGTGCTTTGATTGGAAGATTGGTGAAGATGGAAAAGGAAAAAAGGTTAATATGCAATCTGGTTCATCTGGCTTGTCTTTGAGCATGGCTCAACCCCTTCTCTGTGTTCCTCTACTACATTTTAATCCATATCATGCATAATTCTCTATGATGAACAAACTTATCAGTATATTTACTATGCCATGAGGCTAGATTTTCTATGTTATCTTCTTCTGCTAAGTATTAAAAATACATAAATATTGATGTATTAGAATTTTGTTAAATATATTTTAGAACATTAAAACTAGTGTCCATCTCATCTATATATTTTGAAGACACAGCAGAAGAACAGTACAGAAGAATACATTTCATTTGTTTCAAAAAGTTTGTTTTGAAAAACTATGGAGGTGCAATTAGGAATTTTGAGGAGGAAGAAAAAAGAAACGACAACCAATTATAGCCTCTTTGAACAAGTGATTTGACTAATATCCCACTTTCACATCTCTTATCAAATCATGATTAATTTATTTCGCACATGCAAAATTAACGAAAGACAAGCCACGTGCAATTTTTGAAAAAAATAATAATAATCAAATTTAAGAATTGGATAGAGACAAAAATATATATTCAACTTTAAAATAAAATAAATAATACTCAACTAATAAATATATCCAATTGGCAGAAATTGGATGCAACTAACTAACTATTGAGTCGTCTTCAGTCAGTTGTGTGGCCTATATTGGATTTGATATTTGGGAAAATTAGACTAATATTTATCCATACATTAGAGTTTGATAATGGTTTTTTTAAACAAAAAAAGAAACTGGTTTGGGAAAAGGAAAACAGAGAGAGAGAAAGCATATACACCACAACTTTGTATCTAAGACGGCAACTAAGATCAATAATCACTTGCCATTCTATTCCAATACGTAAGAAATACTCACAACACAAAACTCAACAAATTGATGTTAAAAAGTGATTTTTATAATACAAAATCGATTTATAAAACGAGATTTCCACTCTAATTATACGTTATAAATTCGTTTTATTTCTAGTCGATACTAGATTTTTAACAATTGAAACTATCACCCATTTGATCACAAGACCAAACACCTGACTGAACACCTGGCCGACTGATCACAAGACCGAACACCTGGCCGAATGGCCGACCACTAGGCTGACCACCAGGTCGAGTGGCCGACCACTAGGCCAACCACCAAATTATTTAAATCCACGTAATGAGTTGTTACTGAGCCACGTGGTTATTAAATGCTACCTCAGCATGTCACAACGCAAGAAAGTTAACGTCGTCCACAACAATTAACGGGAAGGATTTTATTGACTCAATTTTATCAAAACAGGGACCCAATTGAACACTTTCAGAATACGAAGACCCAATTGAGACGAATATGCAGAAATAAGAACCTCTGAAAACATTAAACCTTGTTTTTAAGCAAAGAGTGCATGCATTGATACTGTAAAAGTTTTCTATACTATCATTCAATCATAAACAAGCATGTATGATAAATCTGTTAACTTTTACAATGATTGTTTAAAAAACTTAAACCCTTTCCTTTAATTTCAGGAACGGTTTTTTTACTTTAACAGGAGCAGGAAGTAAAAGATTGAGATTCATCCATCACAAACCTAAATATATGAACAATAATTCCAATGCAGAGGAACATAAACATTTGTTAGATTCAACATTATTGAAAGTCTCCTACAGACTCATTAGAAACTTTATCTTCTGCAACCCTCATTCACATCTGGTTTCTGGACTAAAGAAATTACCAATGGGGTTGTTCCAATTATAACATATAAATCCTAAATGAAAACAAATGATCACATCAACCGGAATATGCTGAGATCAAGTTGGTATGCAATGAAAACAACATAAAAATCTAGTGCCTGGAAAAAGGGGATAACAACAACTTTAGCAAGTATATGCTTGAATGTTCTATGGATGATCAAACTTCATTCGATATCAGCATGAATTGTTTTAGAAGCACTTAGAGAAAAAAGTCCTATTTGCATTCTTGGGAAGCAGCATTGAGCATTAGTCCAGGCAAAAGCTTCACTTCTAGATACATTTTGAACATACTACTCAAATTCATCATATCATTCTTGAGTTTGTAAAACTATGCCTAACAAATATCCTGAAGGGTAAAGGAAGGAGAAATAGATGGCAAAGTCTACATTAATGCGCCACAGCATGGGGAGAGAGCAAAATAGTCCTTACCCAAGATAAAGGTGGCTCTAGGTGAACACAAAATTCTAAAGAATACTGCAGCAATTGGATCTCTTTTTAGCATTGTGGCATTCAGGTTCTTGAAATGGCATCTTAATGTTTGTTCCTTCAAGTCCAAGGTTTACTTTGTCCCAATTTGCTTCATGTCCATCCACAATGATTTGCTTCCTACTGACTGTTCTATATACTTGAGAGAGGAGACCAACGAAAGCTGATTCCACATTGCTGGAGTCAAGTGCAGATGTCTCCAGAAAGAATAGACCCTCTTGCTGTGCGAACTCTCTAGCCACTTCAACAGGCACTGCTCGAAGAGAACTCAGGTCAGATTTGTTGCCAACAAGCATGACAAGTATATTTCGATCCGCGTGTATCCGCAGCTCATCCAACCACTTCTCAACATGATCAAAGGTTTGCTGCTTGGTTATGTCGTATGCTAGTAATGCACCAATTGCACCCCTGTAATAGGCTGTTGTAATTGCCTGGTACCTGTGATATGCCAACATTGTCACATGAAAATGAAACAGACATACATTTTAAAGAAACTTTCCAGGAACCAAATCAACCACATCTATATAAACAATAAAACACAGCATCATGTCAACTGGTAGACTAGTTAAAATTAGTTAACAGGCATATGGTTATGCAGTTCATGGTAAGTTGAATTTGGCAGTTGAAATTTCAAAATTTGACTAATTCAGGCTTGGATTGGACCTAAACTTTCTGGAGGGGACCAAGTTCAGTACCAATCCAACCAAGAGCTTGTCGGCAGTTGAAATTGCAATTTATTAGTGATTCTAGAAATTGAGGGAAATTGTAGAAAGATTCAGCCGATGCAACCACAACTGCAATCACAAAAAGACCCAAAATCTTGATGTTGCTGCTGTCATGGACAGTTTTTGAAAACCTTGGTTAAAACTCATCACACACATCCTTATTCTGATGCAGCAACATGTAACAATTGAGCCAACCAAGAAGCTATCAAATGGTAAACATTTGATGATTATCATATCTAGTTGAAGTACCACAATTCGCCCACATGCATCTTCTGGTTTGGTAATATTAAATTGAAAAAATTATGCTGTTTTTATGAACTCAAAAGATCTTATGAGATCTCAATCTCTACCTCTCAGATCTTACATGTATTCTTAATCATTTTCCTAAGAAAATAAAAAATTTCAGCTCAGCACAAGCAGAGTGAGAAACTCGGGCACAAAACCACATAATAATACTAAAAAAATAGTAATTAGCTTTGAAAATGAATGCACAGTAGAAAAAATGCTGGACCTTTCTTGACCAGCAGTGTCCCAAATCTGTGCCTTGACAAGCTTGTGGTCCATGACGAGTGTCCTTGTCAGAAACTCCACCCCAATTGTGGGTTTCGATTTCATATGGAATTCGTTCTTCACAAACCGATTCAAAAGCTGAGACTTTCCAACCCCAGAGTCACCAACCATCACAATCTTGAACATGTAGTCTATGCCCTCATCAGAATCACCCTGCCACTGAGTCATTATGCTTCAAGAAATAACCCTTTTGAAAACTGAACTCAACAATGCAAACCCCAGATTTTTTTTCTGCATAAAAACGAGACCTTTTTTTTTTTTTGTATGTGCACACGGTTTCTGTGGCTGGAAGGAAGGTAGTTTAATAGGAGAGGGAAAAAGGGGTGGTTGGTTGTGGTTGGAGAGGCAATTGGGTAAGCGAAAAATGGCATGTCAATCAGTTTCATTCATCAATGTTGGTTTTGTGTTGCCTCTGAAAAGCGTTCTTTTGCTGAAAGCAGAGGAAAACAGAGTTCACAGTTTCGAATTTCGACAGCAACTTGGAACACACGACAAGAAAGGAAGATTGGGATATTCACACTTCTAACAACTGAAAAGGAAATATTTTTACTTGCAATGTTGTAAAGTGTTCATCATCAAACACAATTTCAATCTAACATAGTAATTTTTTATTTAAAAAATGTAATATGATGATAATTTAATTGATTTAGTTACTGAGTATGTATAATGTAATGCATTACCACATTTAACTATGATGTTTAAGGATAAATTTAGTATGAAATTATATGTTTTAATGGTCAATTTGATGTTAAATTTATTTAGTTACTGAATATGTATACTTGATTATTTTACGAAATTAAATAAATACAGTTTATTTTTTAAATTTTCACTATAGTAAATATAAGAACATTAGTTAAATGATAAAAAAATATTTTTAATTCTATTTTACTAAAATGATTAAATATTGTATCAATTATACATTAATGAAATGATTTAATAATTATGTCTATTTACATTATTTTTTTTAGTCTTCTAAAAAGATTATTGAAAAATATAGAAGTTATTTAATATTTTGTAATTAGTAGTTGATTTATTTATTTAATATTATACATGACAAAATATTTTGGAATATATTAAATTTTTTTATGCTTTTTCACACTTTAAAAGTAATAATTTTAAATTTATTATTTACTTGAAACAAATGTATTTTAGGGAAATAGGTAAATGAAATTTTTAAAACTGTTTATAATTTAAAGTTAAATTTCTTTAAAAAAGTATTTCTGAGATCTTGAAATTTATTTGGGGTTTTCTTCATATACACAATCTATTTGTATTGATATAATAATCCATGTCCAACCAAACAATGTATCACCATAAAACTATTGTTTAAAATGACTATAAGAACTAAGCAACCATTAATTTAATCTGAAAAATTCAAATATATATTTAAAATGGACATTTGTTTTCTTTTTCAAATAATTCAATTTTAAAACAAAAAATCGTAATTGAATTAAAGAGGTAAAATACAGAATTTCCATTATTTGTAGAAATAAATTAAATTGTTGATTAACCTCAATCCAAAATTTAATGGAATATTAATTTATTAATTTAAAATTTTCATTAATTATAATTATATTATTATTTACATTAGTAATTTAGTATTATTATTTTTTTGTAAATAATTAAATATTGAAAATGTTTTGAGAAATGATTGGATTCAGAATAAAGCATCGTGATATAATTGAATATAAAACGGTCATTTATTTATGAAAATAATATTGTATAATTACTAATTAATGTGTGCTTGCTAGCACACCTTGCTGATATTATGTAAGGAATTTGCTGCTTAAGTAGAAAGAACAATTACAGTGGCTCTTTCTAAACTAGCTATTACATCATGATCCTTAAATCAAGCAGTGGAAAGAAAGAAAGAAATAATGAAGGAAAATGGAAAACAAAACTGAAGAGATTCACATAGAGCTGAGCCTATAACTTCTTTGATACTACCAGATATCAGCACTATTCTACATAATCACACTGACCCTAAATTTTTTATATCTTTCTTTTATCTACAATGACATAAATCAGGCACAAGTTCTACAATATTATTGCTTCTTGTTACTTGTACAAGTGCACTTTGCCCTAGTGTCAGCCAGCATCTGCAACAACATCAGTTAGACAATGAAGATTATAGTGAAGGGATTGTTTTTCTATAAGGATTTAAGTGAAGATTAACATTCTGCAGTACCTTAACTTGTTTCTGCAGGTCTTTTATGTACTCAACAGCCAAATCCAACATATCCGCTGTGCTTGTTTGCTGCAAAGAGGGAAGCATCAAGTCATCAAAATGCACATGGAAAAGCTTCAATCAACAATTTGATTTTCTAGTGAGAGAGTTAGCAGTTTACCTTGTCTGATTTTGGGAAAAGGTCTTGCAATTTCTTGATTCTTGCACTGATTCTTGTTCTTCTTTCCTGAAATATGCACATCATGATCAAGATAACACAAGAAGAAGATCAGCACTAGGCAAATGAAGAGGATCAGTAGTAGAACCGTATGAGATTTTTACCCTTTCAGCAATGCTTCTTGGGTGAGTGGCAAAACCTCTCTTGGCACGAATTTTGCATGGAACAGTTCCTTGAGTTTGATATAACTTCTCCATGGTAGCCATTCTGGTAGAAGAGCTAGGAAGACTCAAATGATGGGTCAGACCAAGTTTCTGATATCCAAAATCTGCATTCTGGGAACATAAGTTTTCACTTATCAACAACATTTGCTAATTGAGTTTGGCTACATGAATCATCACACGATGTCTCATTCATTCAATACCTGAATATCCATTGCATTTGAAGTGGAAAATGATATTTCACAGTTGTTAGTAGCTGTTCTGGAAGCACTGATTGCAGAACCATCCCAGAAGTCAGAGGTGAAACTAGGCATGTAACACTTAGTGTTGCCACTGTCATTCCTCAGGTTTCTGCTTTCAACTTCCACAACTTCATTTCCATTTTCAGCAATCTGTGGCATTCTGGTGGAGCAAGAGGATGATGGCCTTGATGAGAAGTTCAAAGTACCATGCAACCCACTACCGGATGCAATAGCTTGCCCATTTGATACATCACAGCCCCTTAAACTTCCCACCTCTCTCATTGCTGCAAGATTTGCATCCAAAACAAAACGTTTACACTCTTTACATCACTAAATATCACTTCAACTGTCAACAAATCGACTGGAGTATATGAGTGGATGAAAATCTTAATTTATAAATTTGTTTCATGAGATTGAGTTAAACTTAAATTTTTAACCCAATGATCAAGTTTATTGAAAGAAAATGATAAAGGAAAGAGAGGGAGTTTAACATTGGATAGAGAAAATGTTTATTAAAGTCTGTTTCTCAATTCATGAGATTGGAATCTGCCACTGATACCCAAAAGGAAAAAGAAAATACATATATAATTGCAGGATTCCCCTTGTGACCCAGATTTTTTAGTACTTTTTACAGCTAACTCTTGTGCTTTTATTTCTCAGATTCTTTCATGATATTTCTTGCCTTCACATCTTCTTTTCCCCAAACGTACTATATGATTTGTTTTCTTTTTATTCAAAGATTTTAATTTCTCAATGAGAACAGTTAAAACAAAAGTCAACTCTCTATGCAGGAAAATGGATATTCGGTTTTATATTCTGCACAAGCAACCCCCCAATTGCTATACTATATTTAGTAACACTGCTGGAAAAAAAGGGATCTGACTTGACTTGAAGCCAATTAATTAATTTAAAATTTATGTGAATCTTAGATCAGATATGATCCAATAACCTCTTCTATTCCATGGAAAATCCTTTTGAATTTAGCCCATATGAGAGAACACATCATCATTCATAGGATGAAGAAAATTTACACAAAAATGAAATTACTGTGATAGAATACTCTAATAACATGAAACCAATTATAGATTTTCATGAATGGTAAAGTTGTTTAGTTTCAAAGTAATTATTCTGAAAATCATATTTTTGTTACTTCTTAAGAAATTGTAAGAATCTTTATATGAAAGTTTAACTGAAATGAAAGTCCATGACAGTGAAAGGTCTTACTGTTATCAACTGAGTAGTTGGAGAAAAACCCTGCAGGAGAACTCTTTTGCCTAATGAGATTGGAGCAATTGGTGGAAGCAACCATTTTGGTTTGTGTGGAATTCTGAGAAGCCATGGAATTCACTGCACTGAATGAGCCATCAAAACCATTCCCTGCAGGCCTTAAAGAACCATTTGGCATAGAAAAGCCTTGAACTTGCTGAGTTTGGTACATTATCTGAGGTGAAGATCCGAAAGAGTAACCACTGTCCCCTGCTTCTTCCTTCACTGGCTTCCCTCCAAACTCTTGCAAAGGCTCAGAATCATCGGAAGAAATCAACTTGGCCAACATGGTCTCCATTTCAGAACTCGTGGAGGGATGATAGCTCTGCTGCTGCTGCTGATGATGATGGTTATTATGGTCACTTCTGAAAGTTTCATCATTGACACAACCAATGTTGTTGTTGTTGATGTTGTTGCTGTTATTGTTCACAAGATTTGTGAGCAATGAGCTTGGGGCAGAACGGTACCTCATTAGCCCAGAATTTTGTTGGTGACAATGTTGACCGATATTTGAATCCATCTCTGTGTTCATCCTTGTCACTTCTTGGGAATACTTCACAGCATGGCTATACACAATGCTCATCTTATCTCCACAGTTACCTGAAAATAACACCAAAAATTATCATTGTATGTTTTCGGAACCAATAGCCATATCTTAACACTGAACAATGGCTTTCCCAGAAAATGAAAAGCACCCCAAAGAAAAAGAAAAGAAAAGAAGTCATCTTTATGTTTCCTTTTGTTTAACCATGTTTCTGTCATGGAAAATTTGTTCATGGTTGTTGTGTAATTACCTTGGTCACCGATACTGCCAGGAAAATTCAAGACCAAAATTCCAAAGGGCAATGAAAATTCTGTCCACAGCAAAGTTTAAAGCAGCAGAATCTGACAAGAGTCAGAAAAAAAAAAGTGTCATTCATACAGAATGAGAAACATTGTTTCCTGTTACAATCTTTCTTGAATTCTGTTCCTACCATAACAGGAGTAGTAGCTTTTGGATCATAAATCTTAAAAAATGAAAAAAACAGCTCAAAAACAAAATAAATTAACAAAAAAGGGCATACATGCAGCTCAAAAAATTTTGGCCTGTTATGAGTGCAATGAAGCTAAGGTTGTTGAGCTTCAAGAGTTTGTATCAGAGCTCAAAATCTTTTACACAGAATTAAGGAGAAGAGAAGAGTCGAGGAGATGATGAAAGCTAAGGTTATAATGTGATACCTTTGAGATATATTTATGTAGTTTTGTGTTGAGAGATTAATGCCCTTATGTTTGTTCGTTATAACGATGATACCACGATGACATAAAGTGGTCCATGATAATGTTTTGTCTTTTTCTCATCTCTTTTTTCTTCATAATCTTCCCTTTGACGAAACATACATTACCCCGTGAATTGGCCAAACTTAAGAATGTGTGTTTCTGAATCTGACTTTCTTTATGCATGCTTACTCAATACAGAAAGTGCATTCATTACACTATAAATAACTGCTCTTTATTAAATGTTCTTTATCTGTTAAAATTCATCAGAAAAGTGGTTTAAGGATGAATGATTTAAGTAGTGTTTCGGTTATATGGTACTGAAAACATTCCTACGTCAGATGTGCTTCACCAAAAACCTTTTAATGAATTGAATTATATCGAAAAGTGTCTTTATCTTCACACAAAACTTATATTTATAGAGTTTATAATAATCAAACCAATTAATCGATCATTATTGACGGTTAAAATATTTGTTAACCATTTATTAATGACCGTTATAACATTAATTAACTTTTAACTACCTTTAATAACTGTTTGTACCGAGCGGTTATGTTTTATCGATAATCAGTTCACCGAGTCAATACAACATATAATACAAATAGATATTTGGTGTTTTTTGGTTGCAAGAAGGGATAATCACCTTACCATTATATTAGGTTCTTCCATCATCTCCTAAATGGTTCTATTTGATAGGAAATAATATATTTTACCTTATTTAGTTTCTGCGTAATTGATTCTGTCTTGAATATTATAGTTTACCTTATTAGTTTCTGCATAATTGATTATGTCTTGAATAATTGATATATTCTTTCCTTAATTATAGAATCTAGTTATTCTGTATATTTTATATATTGTACGCTGGTTACTCTTTCCAAATTAATAAAACACATTTGTTACAGTCCTTACACTGTTGTTTATTATAATGATCATCTTTTGCTTAATAAATTAAGTTACAAAAGAAAGACACTTTATGGGAAGGTTTTTTTAGTGGTTAGATGCCTAAGCGTGATTCAACATATTTAAGGAAATCTTCTTTTTCTTTATAAATTTATGGAAAACTAGAAAGGATAGAGTTACTTTATTCTTACAATATATTGTTCCAACACTTTATATATAGCTCATTTTGTTTTTTCATCATATCATATTATATTATCCATTCAGTTTTACTTTTTATTTCATTGGAAATCACACAATATAAAAAACACATTCACAAATAAAAATAAAAATAAAAGTACAACATAAATTTAATGTAGGTTGACACTTTCAAAATTTTATTAATTATTCAACATGTAATTTTTTTAATAAAAATTACAAACCGTACAATTTTTTTCAAATTTCATACAAAAATACTATTAAAAATTATGTAATAAGAAAATAATCTCTTCTAACACAAACACATATATAAGTAAAAACATAAATAAAAATTTAACAAAATTAATGTAATTTGACATCTTAAGACTTACGTCTATTTAACAAACAATAAATCTTTTCATATAAATTTATTTTAGATAAAATTACAAATTCTCTAATAATAAACAATTACTTAAATCTCTTGTATATTTAATAGACTTATTGAATTGTAGTAACAATTCTCAAATTAACTTTTCATTTTTATTGTAGTTTTTTATCATCACTTGAACGCTATAACAAATTATAAAATACTAAAGTATGCTTTAATTTCTTAAAATGATTTTGCTCTCTCATTCATTAATGTTAACATATGACATGTGGATTTTAATTCATCTATATTAAATATTCATCCATATATAAATTTATGTTTATATTTAATTAACTCTCATAATTAGATTTTCTAATATTTTATCTTTGTCATATAATTATTTTATGTGGAATCTTTTTGCAAACTCTAACAATAGCATGAAGTGAACACATAAAATTTAGTGAGTAAATGGATAACATTATATGAATTTAATAAAGATTAGGTATAAAGACAAAATTGAAAATTTATTTAATGAATAAACATGATTATCCCTTAATTAATATGTTAGGTAATATTATATAATTGCTTGAATTCTTGTATGGAGGCAATACTATTCAACTTTGTAGACTGATGAAGGAAGAAAGAAGGAGCTGTTCATTGAATGATGGCACTTAATAAGCAAAAAGTTAGTCTTTGAAATGTACTTAATGAGAAACTTCCTTTTGTTAATTTTGTAGTGTTAAAATATTTAGTTTTCACACAGTTTAATTGAGGGTGGCTATGACATGCTTTATTTATTTATTTATTTATTTATTTATTTATTTATTTGCATGAAGATATTTTAGAAATTAAAATAAAGTGGCTCATGACGTGTACGAAAGGTTCAAAATCAATCTCCTTAGTCAATTTTTAATTGGTTCAATGGAAAAGCACAAGAAAACAAATAACTGAGTCCAGGTCAAGTGCTTCTTCAGCTTTCAGCCCACTGTTTAGCCTCAAAGACAATTTCTTACGTCTAACAAAATATTATTTTCCATGTTTCTATCACTTATAAATTTTTTATAACTAAATATTCTTAATTCAGTTTTTAATAAAATATTTTCGTTTATTCAATATTTAATTTTGTTGAAAGTTTCCATTAATTAGAATTAAAATCAATTTAAAATATATAAGTTAATGCAAATCTTACCTTACAAGTTGATCATGTAAGGTTTAAAGTCTACTTCTTAATATGATATCAAAGTTATGTTAGAAATTATTCTAACATCATTATTTCACTTGTTATATCGAACAATTTAAAATATATAAGTGATTGTAAATCTTACTTTATAATTTAGGTTTAAGGTCCATAATGACATTAATTAGAAATAAATCTAATTTATAATATCAATTATAATATTATCTTACTTAATTTTATTATTTAAAAAATACGGACATTTTGTAATGAAGGGTGAAAGAGATATTTATAAAGATATTTTTTGGTATATCTTAATTATTTTTTTATTGTAAGACTTACCATAGCCATTTTTTTTAGAGTTATAACTTTTAATGGGATACACAATTTTCTTCTTCTGAATTTTAACTTTCTTAAAAAGTGATTGTCAACGGTGGTTTGACTATTATTATCTCAAAAGATAATTCAATAAAGTAAATTTATTTTTTAACACAATTAATAAGAATTTTCACGAAAATAAACCAGTAAAAATATCAAATTTCAAAATAAATTTATTAAACTTCATAGTAACATGTGACCTTGATGATTACCATTTTTAATTTGGTAAACACTTGAAATATACTTAATATCTTCCATAAAAAAAATAAAAATAAAAAATCTCTGATATATGCTTTTATATATAAATCATATAAATCGTTTGTGTGAATTTTAACATAGTTCCAATCCCGGAAAACAACATATACAATAATAACATTCTTATCATATCACATCTTACATAATATTATAAATATATATTTATTTTGTGGTAGGACCATAATTAAAAGTCATGGAGTTTGCGTTAAAAAATGGATAATGATACTTTAATAACATTTAAACATTATCTACATGTCATTCTGTAATTGGTTTAAAATTATTTTATAATTAATAATAATTATAAAAATTAGCATGGATCAATCACAGAATGACACATAAATGATGTTAAAATGTTATAAAAAAATGTTGTCAAATTATCATTAGCCTAAAAAGAAACTATGTTTTCACTTGTGTGAATAATAATAGCTGCAACTTTCTTCTTTTTTTAATTGAATTAAAATGCATTCAAATGAAAAAGTCAAAGGAGTTCTAAAGCCTCCAGATAGCATCAATCCACAACCACAAAATTATCTTTTTAATCTTCTGATAAAAAGTCAAAAATTCCACAGCTACTAATTACGAACAAGGATTATTAATTAATTAATTAATTAATTATAGAGTTAATAAGGAATAGTAATGTAGATAATGGTCAAACCTTGAGTCACCAATTTTTTTTTATTTTTGTGTTTGTAATTAGTGGTGCACACATGAATCACGTGCTGGTTTGGCTAGTTGGTGTGTCAAAGATCTGATATTTTAGGGAAATTGAATGTGAAAAAGCCCCCTTTGATAAAAAGACAAATAAGGTTGTTGAATTGGTAAGACCAAGACTATGATTTCTTTGTAATTGGAGAAATCTACAACATCGTTGCTATCGCCGCAAGCAATGTAAGAAGGAAAATGGGTTCTCAAAACCAGGATCGTATGACTCATCATGTACGACAAAAGATTTGGATGAAATTGTGTATTTCTATACGTATGTATAAAATGGATAATAGAGGACATTATTATACCCATTTTCATTCTTCATTAAAAAACTTATATTCGTTTTTGTATCCGATGTTTAATGAGTAAGAGTGTTTTATTTCATCTCTACTTTTTTTCTTTGTCTAATATGGACACCTATACGTAGCCCAAGTTTTATAACACATTTCTTTATAAAAACAAAAGAAATAAACATATTATAAAATATTTTAATGTAGAATAACAACATACCCCCTTTTTAATTTCAAATAATAGATGGAAGGAATTGGAAGTGTATATATTTTAAAATGATAATAAATAAATTAAAGATGTTTTACTGATTCAAGATGAGAATAATGGAGACAAAAAAAAAGACATTCATAGTATCTAATTAAAAAGTAGGATTATATATATATATATATATATATATATATATATATATATATATATATATATATATATTAACAATAAAACATTTTAAAGTATTTTCTTAACACTCCTTCTTGATTTAGGAGTTGCAAACACTAAGTTTTCATCTTAAAATTTCAAACTTGTTGCAAGCAAATAATGGTTTAGTAAAAACATCTACAACTTGATCTTCTGTTTTACGGTAGATAAGAATCACATCTTCATGTTTTCATACTTTTCTTAGGAAGAATAGTTTGATGTTAAAGTTTTTAGTCTTTCCATAAAACATGAGATTATGAGATATAACAATTGCAGCTTGGTTGTCAACAAGAATCTTTGTGTTTTCCTTCTGATCTAGGTCAAGATTAAGTAAAATTTCTCTCAGCCATAAAGCTTGATTGACGATAGTTGTTGCAACAACAAACTCTGCTTCGGCAATGGATTGGGCTACAGTTTCTTGCTTCTTCGAGCTCCATGAAAAAACACCAGAGCCAAGAGTAAAACAGTAACCCGAAGTGCTTCTCATATCATCCACTGAACCTCTCCAATCACTTTCAGGAAAACCAATTAGCTTGAACTCCTTGCTCCTTGTAAACTTCACACCAAAATTACTTGTACCCTTCACATACCGAATCACTCTTTTAGCAGCCTTGAGATGCAATTCACTTGCATAATGCATGAATCAAGACAAAATACTCATCACATTCAAAATATCAAGCCTTGTTGTCGTGAGATACAACAAGCAACCAATCAAGCTCCTGAAATATCCTTCATCAACTTTGTTAGCGTTATCTTCTTTGTGCAACTTTTCCTTTTGATTCATTGGAGTGCTTACTACTTTGCACTCCTCCATTTGTAATTTCTTTAGTATTTCCTTTGCATACTTTTTCTGGCATAGGAAAATTTCACCTTGCCCTTGCTTGATCTCCTGTTTGAAGTTTTGAATAAGGTTTATATTGTTTCCTGTAACTAGTAGGTCATCGACATACAATGAAACAATAAGAATGTTAATTCCATTGTGCTTAACATACAAAGTTGTTTCTGATAGCCTTTTCTCAAATCCAAAATTCAGCAAATATTCATCAATTTTGTTGTACCAAGCTCTCAGAGCTTGTTTTAGACCGTAAAGGGCTTTCTTGAGAAGATAGACTTTATCTCCCTCACTTTCCTTCATAAATCCTTGGGGTTACTCAACATAAATTTCTTCCTGTAAGATACCATTTAAGAAGGTTGATTTTACATCCAACTGGAACATTTTTCAGCTCTTTTATCCAGCTATTGCAAGGAGTAACTTGATTATGTCTGATCTAGCAACATGAGCAAAAGTGTCAGAATAATCAACACCAAAGATTTAGGCATATCCTTTAACCATCAGCCTAGCTTTGTGTTTGTTGATTGAACCGTCAACATTAAGTTTTGTTCTAAACACCCATTTGAGTCTAATTATCTTCCTGTCTTGAGGTCTATCCACTAGGATCCAAGTTTTGTTTTTCTCTATCATTGACAGCTCATCCTCCATTGCATTTATCCACCTTTAATCCTCTTTTGCTTTTGCATGGTCAGTGGGTTCACATACGATGATATTGCACCTTTCATAAACATCTGAGAGCAACCTTGTTCTCTCACAAGAACATCATCCACTGTTTAATTTTGTCACTCACCTTCTTCTTCTTCAATGCTTGAACTAGTAAACTTGAGTTTCAGTTCTGCCATGTTCTAACCCTTTTTTTTTTGCATCATCCAAATTCAACTCTTGATCCTCCATGAAGTGAAGATCCTTGCTGATAATAATATTTTCAGTTTGTGGATGGAAAATTTATAGGCTTTGTTGATAGAACTGTAGCCTATAAAGATGCCTGGTGAAGCTCTCCTATCAAGCTTGTCACACTTACTTTGTGGAACATGAGTGAAACACAAACAACCAAATACTTTAAGGAATTTTAGAGATGGTTTATAACCATACCATGTCTCAAAAGACTTTGCGAGTTTGTGAGGTTCAAGACTTGAGTGATAGCTAAAGGCTATATCTCGAAAGAATGATTAGATTGTAATGAGACTTTCTCTTAGTCAAACACAAGTTCATCAAGATCTTGCTTGATCTTTGAAAATGTGATGTGAAGACAACCTTCCTCCAAGACCAATTGAAGGAAGACATTTTATTGCATCAACAAAAAAGTATTGAAGTGGTTGGCAAGGAAAAATATGCATATAGATTGAAGAAGTCATTATTCTTGTTGACACAATCTCCTAGACAACAATATAAAATATTTTATTAATTCATCATATTTTAGGAGGGTACAACAAAAGTTCTTATGATCCATGTGTCTTTCATAAGCAAAAGGAGAATGGTGAGTTTGTCTACATGTTATTGTATGTAGAAAACACGGTGATAACATATCGAGATAATGTTGAGATGAAAGAAAGTCAAAGTCACTGCTTTGGAAGTGAATTTGAAATTAAGGATACTAACACGATTGAAAAGATTTTGGGATAGAGATAAGAAGGATTAGATGGGAAAGTTGTTATTTTTGTGTTAGAGGTAGTAAATTCAAAAGGTGTTGGGACATTTTGGGATGAAAAGTACTAAAGTCATGAGCATATTTCTAACATTATTTATGAGTTTTTATGAGCTTAATTATACTCAAATTAATAGAAGAAGAATTAGATGTCTCTTGCTACTTATGTTAATGTACTGGGAGTCTAATGTATGAGATGATATACACTAGACTAAGCTATACTCAAACAATCAATATAATGACTAGATATGAGAGCAACCTAGATATTAATATAGTAAAGATCATTAATCAATATATACATTATTATAATTTTTTATAAAAAAGTAAACTTTACCCATTCTTGATTCTTGAATATTACTGACCATAATCTGTGTATTCATATTCTTTGTTTCACATTAAACTGTCTTCTTTACATTCATAATGTGTGTATTTATATATATTCCTCCCAAATTGTTTGGAATACTGATTCAGTGTAACAGTATCTTTGAAATTCTTCACTGAGTTGGCTTTTACCAAATAATAATAATACATTATTTTTTAGTCAAAGACAATAGTTTTAAATGTTCATATCTTAACCAACATCAATACTATAATTTCTCCCAAAGATTCAACAACTTCAAACACTAAAGTCTTATACCTTTTCTTCAAAGTAAGAAGGTTAGTATTATTAATCAAAGTTTTTTAAGAAAAAAAAATCTAATCATTAATTAAGATTTACAATTTTAATATTTAGCAATTTTTTTCTTTTTAAAAATGAAGAGCTAAAACGTTATTTTTTTTTCTAATTTGACATATCAAAACCAATTTTATTCTAAATTTAAGAAAGTAATAAAAAACTAAATCTAAAACAAAAAAAAGAAGTTAAAACAATATATACAACAAGACATATGATATATTTTTATTTCCTTAAAATGATGTTGATTACAATATTAAACTAATTAGGTTTGTTGAAACCCTAATTAAGGCATTGAAATTGTGAGATTTGATTGAATTGATTTGAGAGTCATTAGGCATTCACATGGCACATGAGGTGTGCGAGAGTTGACATTGGAACATTATGTGAAGTCAATTATTGTTATGATCCCAAACAATTAAAAACGTTTGTATGAAGAAAAACAAAGACTTTTGATGTTGATTTTTATACAATAAATACATGGCTAGTGTACGGACAGTTGACCAACTTTTTAAACTCTAACCACACTTTTTCTTCATACGTGTGTGATCTTAAACCAAGTTTCAACATTGCTTTCAATCAAACTTCAACTAAGTCTACCACTTAATGTCAAATATATATATATATATATATATATTAATTCTTCATTTTCATTTTTTTATATTTTTGTTTATCTTATTATATTTAACTATTGGTTTAGAACTCTAAATCAATTAGTGATTTTGGAAACCCCTATTAATTATCGACGATTTTTGTGAAACTTCCTATTAATATTGACGGTTTTTCAAAGATTTATTGGTAATTATCAATGATATGATTTTTTTAATGATTTTCGTAATCGAAAAAAGTATTTAGAAAAGGTTAAAATTCCCGATAAGATAAAAAAAAACTCATGATAAAATTAGATATTTTTGTAGTGAAAGATGATTAAGAAAATATCAATAATAAATATAAAATAGTTTTATATTGTCATCCAATAACAATTAACCCAAACTATATGTTATTATTTCTATAATAGTTACTCTAAGCGTATGATTAGACAAGAAAGTAACATTACTATCATATGTAATTATTTTTTATCAGTAATAATTAATACATAAATAAAATAATGAAGTATTGAAAATATCTTGAGTGTATATAAAAATATCAATAGATATATAGAGATGAGAATATGAAATTTTATAAAAATAAACATATTTATTGAACTGAAATTAATTGTATAAAAAAACTTTATATTTTTTTCAACTCTTATGAAGTGTTAATTATATCATACTTTTATGTGTATTCTTGTGACTTTATTACTATGTAAAATTATAACATTAAGTCATTAATAAGCTTTCTAAGAGTTTGCGCTTAATAATAACTATGTAAATTGAACTTCAGCCCAATTTAAAACAAATAACAAATGGTAATTTTATTAAACTCATATATATATATATATATATATATATATATATTAGTGTAGAAAAATATTTTTATACTAATTAAAAAAATCTTTTTATATTGATTTTAGATCAAACTATTTTGTGCTAGCACATCCAGACCAAACAAACATAATATTTTTAGTTTACTATATTAAGATTAACTTTTTGGACAAAATTTTAGAGAAATCAAAATATTTTACTCTATTTTATTAGCTTTAGAAATTATTATTTTAAAATGATAAAATGTAAACAATTTTAACTTACATATATAAAATAGTAAATTTTATAATTAAATAATTAAAATGTTAACTTATATGTATCTTTTAAGGATATAAGTTAGAATTTTAATTAGTTAATTGTTTATTTATAATTTACTATGTTTATAAAAAAAATTGGGGATTTTATCTATCTTCATGGCTTTTTAAAGGGAATTTTCATCATTTTTCCAATCACATTCTAACCATTAAGATTCCAATGGTTAAAAACTAATTAAGTATAAGTTAAATCTGTTAAAATAGATGCAATTAATATTTTTCAACCAGGTTCTTTTTCAAAAACTGATTTATTTATTTATTTTCAAAACAATTTTGAAAACTATTCTTTAATTAACAAAATTAGGATGGCATGCATTACTAAAATCTAAAACAGGCACACAAAAAAAAGACAAAAAAGAGATTTATTAACATAAAAAAAACACAAGGATTTTTTATACTAGTTTGGATTCTAACAAATCTACATCCAGTTTTTCTAATAACTTTGACTACAAATTCTACTAAAAATCAAAAGTTTCACATTACAAGTTCACTTTCAAAATTCTGAAACAAGAGTAAAACCTTAAAGAAATCCTTCAAGAAACAAAAGGATAAATGATGTTTCACACAATCACCATAACTTTACAAAGAATAAGTGATTTTTCACACAATCAACACAACCCTCTACATAAATGAATTACAACAAGGGAATGAAATTACATAACAAAGATACAAGAAAGATATTACATGTACGAAAAAATTACAAATATAAACTATAGCCAAAATCCTTCCATCTTTTAATGTTCTTGAATAAAAACATAGAATACTCAAAACTATCTCACACATTTTGTTGATGCTTTTAAAGTGTTAAAATAAAATGAGAGAAGATACAAGATTTAAAGAAAAAATAAGTAATTATTAAGATTAATTGATTATATTAACGACTTAATCCATTAATATGCCTTAGCTAAATTTTTAAAACTCACTAGATTAATTAATTAAGTGACGTAATTGATTAAAATTATCAAATTTTACATTTATCTGTTGAATTTAATTTAGAATGTGCCTAGATTAAGACTAATCAATTATTATTTGATTAATATTGATTAAGAGAATTTTTTTTCTATACAAACATGCTAAAACAACTAATGTCGATCTATTTAAACAAACATCTCTCATGACACTTAGGACATCATAAAAAACAACTAGTTGAATATTCTTCTTGACATAGTAATAAAATTAACCTCTAAGTAAATTCTTTATTTAAGGATTTTCTACCTTTTCTTTTCTTTAGTTCCGCTTAGGACTATTTTGGAGATTTTACAAGTTGAATCAAAGATTTTTACAAGTAAGAAATTCTGTAAATGAAAATATCATTCTATAGACATTATATATGTTATTTTATGTATTCAATTATGAAACGTGAATACATATATTAAATAGATTGTAATTATATAATATCTTACACATAAAACTACATTTTACCATGTTACATTCTCTTTTTTCATTCATTTTACAATTTCAAGCCAATCAAAACAAAATTATAGCAAAAGAGACTCTTTAACTAATAGAATGCCCCCATTATTTATTTACTATATTAAACTTTTTTTTTTCTAGAAGAAAGAAGCCATTTGACATGACCAACATATTTAAAAAACAATGCCTAAGAGCCTAGGAGGTGCCATAAAATTTGTGTTGTTGTTCCAAAAGAGAAAAATAAAATATTCCCACTAAGTATTTTGCATCTTCCACTATGCATATTTTAGCTATCACTTTTGGTTTTTGATTATAGTGTACAATAAAAAATGAAGATTTTAAGGATATAAGATAAGGATTTGTAGATGAAAAGTAGCAATATTGTTGTTGATAGAGTGATGGGGAACCTATACCTCTCTTTCACAATCATATCACAGAATCAGATAACCCCATTTTCTCAAATTCTATTTTCATCCGAATAATCCACCCAATCAGATCAAACAATATTATTAAAGATTAAAAATATATATATATATATATATATATATATATATATATTCTTCATTAATTACATAGTCTTATTATTAGATAAGTAAGAATATATATCATAGAGACATGCCCTAATCGGTTAAGATTTTTTTCACCATTTTTATCTGCCTTATGCGCATGATGTCGGAAAAGACAATTACTTATTAAAGTGAAAAGTTTGAAATGTTAGGTAGCAATTGTAAAGACAGACAAAAGGGATTCTCATCTTAATCAATATCTTATCAGAAAATTAACTGTCTAAAAAAATAAGTATTTCTTGCTCAAAAAGTTAGAAATATTCTTCATTCTTTACCCTTTTTAAGAGAAAATTAAAGAAGAAATAAACTATCTAAAACTAATTGTGGATTAACTTTTAATTATTTTGTATAAACACAGTACTCATATAAACATATGACTCATGAGAGAACATGTTGCAGAAGCTCTTCAATCTTGGAACGCATACCATCATCGATATTGATGCTTTTGCATTTTGATTTATACAAGTGATGGATCTGATGTGATTTCATACCAAATTTTTTATATTAATTATGTGAATATATATGACACTATAAGAATCATTGGTTGGAGGTAGTTTGTCCGATCAGTGGAGTTAGGAATAAGAAGTGTGGAGTGATAGGACAAAACGAATATAATAGCACTTCCATTATTAATCATTCAATTTTTCCAATTCTATATAATAATTAAGTCTTTAAAAGAAACAGGATTAGAGTTACGTACCAAAGGATTAACTATAATATAAAAATAAACTTAAATTTTAGAGATTTATTATTTTATTAATTTTACATCTAGTAATATTTGGTTTAATTTGATAGAGATAAAATAGGATGGGTAGTTATGATTTTCTGTTTATCTAAGTAAAATATTATTTTATGATAGGTTAAAGAGATTTTATTTTTAAGTTAGTTGATATTTTATTTTCAGATTTTATTTTTATTTTCATAATATTGTAAGTATCATGGTTATTTAAAGTCTTTCAATTATCAATGAATAACAAGACTCAATTTTGGAAAAATATCTGAGTGTGTATCGTGAGATTTTCCCATCAATGGTATCAGAGCATGAGTACCGAGAAAAAGAGAAAGAGAGAAAAAGAGAGAGGACAGAATCAAACACCGTGAGAGAAAAAGTGAGTGCTTGATTTTTTTTGTGAGAGATGACAAAGGTTGTCAATGGTATGAGTGTGCCAGAATTGACGAGAAAAACCAATTCTGATAATTGGTGCCTACAGATGAAGGCATTATTAAGATCCCAAGACGTTTGGGATATGGTGGAAGAAGGGTACGTTGAACCTGATGCGGACGAAGATCAGAGAGTGGCACAAATAGCAACATTGAAGAAAACACGTGCAAGAGATGGGTCAGCATTGTATTTTCTCTACAATGCAGTAGATGATTGTAGATGAGTCGGGATTCGAGAAAATAGCGAATGCCAAATCAACAAAGGAAGCCTGGAAGATATTGGAGGTTGCGTATAAAAGTGACAACCGTGTTAGACAAGTCCGAATACAAGCTCTCATAGGAGAGTTTGAACAGTTGAAGATGGAGCCTAAAGAGCATATAACCGAGTACATAACTCGGGTGGAGAAGGTGGCAAACCAACTCAGCAGGAATGGAGAACAAATGCCATCTAGTCGAGTTGTGGAAAAATTTTGAGATCTCTTACAAAAGATTTCGAAAGTATCGTGTGTGCCATCGAAGAATCGGAGGACTTGTCGATTCTCACAGTGGATGAACTTGCTGGGTCATTAAAAGCCCACGAACAAAGGAGAAGGAGTTGGGATGATCATGTTGAACCCAACAATCAAGCACTACTACAGGTACAGTTTGACTCGAATAAATCTCGGATTACTCAAAGCCGAGGTCTTGGTGGCAGAGGACGAGGTGGACGTGGTAGAGGCAATGAAGATCAAACCGGTTAGCAGAATTGGTATGACCGAAGACAAGAAAAAGACCGAGGAGATCAGTCAAGGGCAGAGTGTTTTAGCCGTGGCAAGTACGGCCACTATGAAAACAAGTGTTTGGCAAAAAGGTGCTACAACTGTGGTAAGTTTGGTCATTTTGCAAAGTATTGCAAGACCGAGACAAAGGGGGAGACAAATCTCGTTACTGAAGATGCAAAAGAAAATGCAGAAGAACTCTTGCTGGCAAAGAGCTCAGATACAGTGGACATGGAAAATTCGAAGTGATCTTGGTAAAAGGTGCGACAAACGTGGAAAAGGAACTCAAACAAAAGGAAGAAGAGATTCAGCGGATAAGGAGGCTTCTGGATGAAGCTAATGAAATTACGAATAGACAGAGGGTTGAGCTTGAGGAGCTGAAGAAGACGGCTCTTGAAAAGGAAGAGAAAGCATCTAGTGTTATTGAATAGTATGAAGATGAAGAGATGAAGGCTGATGAGATTTCTACCAACTCAGTATGGTATCTAGATATTGGAGCAAGCAATCATATGTGTGGGAACGAGAACTTTTTTTATGAACTCACCAAGGTGGAGGCCAAATTTCAGAATAATGGACAAGTTAGAGATATTAAGGATGTTTATTATGTTCCGAGGTTGAAAAGCAATATTTTAAGCATGAGTCAGATAATTGAAAAAGGTTGGAATAAACTTAAATTTTAGAGATTTATTATTTTATTAGTTTTGGGTCTAGTAATATTTGGTTTGATTTGATAGAGATAAAATAGGAATGGGTAGTTATGATTTAAGTATCATGGTTATTTAAAGCCCTTCAATTATCAATGAATAACAAGACTCAATCTTGGAAAAATATATGAGTGTGTATCGTGAGATTTTCCCAACAAATAGAACTAAACTACTACTAAATTTGTACTGAACTAAAAATTAATTTGTCTAAACTAAACTGAACTGTAAAACAGTTCAGACAAACTAAACTAAACTGTTTTTTGTTTTATCAAACTGGACTGAACTGAACTATACTAAATTGTACTAAACTACACTATATACTGAATTGAATCCATACAACTGTAATTATAAACGTTTATTACAAAAAAGATTAATTATTTAAATTTTTTAAATGGTAGTCGTCTGATACCTGAAACAACGCGGTAATTATATTAAATAAATTATTAAAGTAACTTTTTAATTGAAATTGAAAAATATATGTTCTTTTTAATTAAAATTTATTTTAATATTTATTTTATTTTATTCATAAGTATCTTACAAATTAATTTTTTAATTATTTGATATTATTATTTTCTATTTTATTTATATTTATTTTATTATTATATGTATAGAAATTATTTTATTTTTATTTCTTTATTTACTTTATTTTATTTTTTATTTATATTTATTTTGTCATGAATATTATTTTACTTTTATATTTATTTTTTTAATTATTTATTTATATTTTTTTCTTTATATATGTTTATATAATTTATTTTATCGTTTTATCTACTTATTTTATTTTAAAATAATTTTTTTTTATATTTATTTTGTTGCCTCATAACATTGTTTTGTGAATCAATTATTTATTATTTATATTTTATTATGTAAAAATTAAACTAATATTTATTAATTATTATAATATAATAAAAGATGATACGAGAAAAATATTTTGTTAATTTTTTTTGTCATTTGATATTTCTATAATACTAATTATTTTTGCTATATTACTATTTTTTTTATGATATTTCATTATATAGTCATTTAATAAAATTTAACTTAAAAAAGATATTTTAGTTTTAGTCTGTAAAATATTATCATTTAAAAATAATAATATTGATATTTATTTTAAAGTAAGTTGATTTTTAAAATAAATAGTTATTTTAGTGTGTGCGTTTACACACATTTTAATATCATTAAAAGTTTTTTTAACATATTTTTACATATTTAATAATATATTAAAGAATATAATATATTTAAAGCATTATTTTTTTTATATAGTCTGTTTTTTTCTTTTATGATTTCTATTACTTAATCATTTAATAAAATTAAATTTAAAAAATATATTTTACTTTTATTACTTAAAATAATATTATTTAAAAAGTAATATATGTTTATTGATAAAAAAAATATAAAAATTTGTAATAAAAGAATTTTGTTTTAAAAAATTCATTATTAATTTTTTATGTGAACGATTTTTTTTATTAATATTTTATTATTAAATAACGTTTTCTTGACAATATGAAACAGTTGAACAGGAACTATAGAAGAGGAAAGAGTAGATACAGTCCTCGCAGTTTACTTAAACGAAAATGTTATAAGTTCAGTTTTTAAAAACTAAAACATGAAATAGTATATTGAACTTTTAGTAAAAGTTGATCAATTTTTTTTAATATAATATAGTATAATTAACTATAGTACAATACAAATCAGTTATTTTTGTCCAGTCCTAATAAAAACTTATATATAAAAGATTTATAAATACTAAGTTAGTTTAATTCATGTAAAAAATTGGTACTATTTTCAAACTTATACGATGAGTTTGAAAGTCTTTTAATATGTTGTAGAATTTTCTTATTTTTAATGTATATAAAACTTGAATTTGCATTTTGTATGGTATAATGTCTATATGGAACGGTAATGTTCGTACCGTTTGGGTCACCCATTTAATTATAAGACAAACAAACAAAGTAATTTTATGGGTGTTGGACAATAATTAAATTAGCGTTAATGTTATTGGATTAATAAATTGGACATACAAGCAGTTAACAAATTAGTAATAAAATGATTAAAGATATTAATAAATAATTAATAAAAATTGTTTATTGATAATCAATCAAATTTAAAGGTAACTCCAATTTAACATATACGGTATTATTAGGCCAATGTGAATTTAAGATGTACAAAATACTTTTTTTTTTTAAATAATTCAATTTTATAAAATTAGTTTATAAGATAATTATACATTTATTAGTAATTTACTGTGTAATTATTTTATCTCTAATCAACATTAAATTTCTAACATACATATTTTATGCTGACATGTTAAATGTGAAACTATAAATTTGATAATATTTAATATTATATGCAACAAATCCGATAATAATTCTAATATCTACTTAAAAAAATAAATTTTAAATCTAACTTATATATTATAAAATAGTATTATCTAATCTTCGAACATGAACATTTTTATTATCTAGATTTGTAAGGATTTTCTACTCGAATGTGAATGATGAAATCCATATTTAAGTTGATAAGAATCTTTTCATCTCCAATGTGAATCATTGAATGTCCCTACATGAATCTATTGGTAATGCAGAATTCATAAATTGATGCATCCAAGAGTCAAGAGTGTCTCCCAATACTGAAACTGAAAGCAATAATGCTACAACAGTTTGGAGCATTTATTTGATTGGTCATTAATTGTCAGCTTGCACAAAAATAAGGTTTCTTTTTTTGGTTTCTGTGTTAGTTCCATTATTGATAAAGATGATTAAACAACATTTTTTTAATTTAATTATTATTTACGTGTTGAAATGTGATTGATTTAAAATTATTTTACAATCAATAATAATAATATAAACATTACTATGAAACGTAGATAATATTTAAATATTATAAAAAAAAATGTTATTTAAGTATCTAAATTGCATTGTTACCTGCAAATTTTTATGTAATTTGTCGATTTACACTTTCCGATTATGCAATAGTCAATAGTTTTATTTTGTTTGTTCCCCATCAACCTTTTCGATTTTTGTGCATTTTCTTTACTTCGAAACGTTATCACACTCATAGATGCACAAATACTTTATTTTTAAGGATAATGTTATTAGACAATATTTTAAAATTATTTATACGTGAATTTATGTGATTAAAATTAACATTTATTTATGATTATTATTATTAATTATGAAATAATTTTGAATCAAAATATATATAAATGATATTAAAATATTATAAAAAAGTATTGTCATAATATTATTATCTTATTTTTAAATTTTCATAACCATTCTATCTCATTTATCTTTTTCACATAAACATTTTAATATAATTTATCATGTGTTATATTATTATAATATTTTGTGTATGACTAATTTATGTTAAAAAATTTGATTGATTACTTTTTCTATGTTGATTGTTGAAAAGGAACCAAATAAGCAACAACTATTACAATAAAATATGATTACGTATTATAAATATTAAAAAATTAATTATATTTCTAAATCTCGTAAAACTAATACAAATTATTCGGCCTAAAATGAGCTAGAGAGAAATTATAATATCACTTCCCTTAGTGTATGAAAATGAAATTCTAATAATAAAAAATTTTAAAGATAATTTTTCCTAATTACTATGACAATATTAGAAATATTTTTTTGGATATCATTTAATTACCTTTGACTAAGTTTTACAGAGTAAAATGCTCATAATAAAAGTTAACTTTTGAATTTCTAAAAAGAAAGGTAATATTAAACGAACGTAAATTATTTATTTTTATTTCCCACTTTTATTCTTCAAGTTACCATTTTTATTTAAATTTAACTGATTTTTTAAATTTAATCATTTTTTAAAATTAAACTATTTTTCTAAATTAAATAAATAAAAATAATCTATTAAATAAATAAAAATAACTAAAAGATTAATAAAAATTATCTATAATTAAATTGTAAAAAATATTTATATTTATTTTTTGTTATCACAAAAAAAAAGTGAACATAGTTGTGTTTTCACTAGTTTTGATAAAAAAAATGATCTTTAATGTTTTGTTCAATTAAAAAAATCCTTATACAATTAACTTATATATTTAACTAATTCATTATAAAAAGTCATCGTTACGTGTGTGTTATGTTTGCGTCCTTCGTATGATATTATTTCTTCATTGTTATTTATTACAGACTGTTATATTATTATTGTAGCAATAAATTTCTTTAAGATTATAATTTAGTTTAATATTACTTCTAGAATTTATACATTATTACTATTGGTTGCATTTATTGTTATTTTTATGTACTTTACATTTGCTTGAAAATTATAATATATATTTATATATATATTTTTAGTTATAAATGTTTATGATCATTTTAATTATTAGTTTAAATATATTGTTATTACGTTATTAATTTTACAAATATGTTAACCCATTATGAATTAACATGTCTTAACACAATAATCCAGAATGAATTATATATTGTTTTCAAAAATTAGTTTTTTAACTATAAATATTAGTGTAAAGTGTTATAAATGATCTTTTCCTAGGAGTACTAAATGATAAAATTTTTGAGTTGTTGCAGCGAAGATTAGAAAATTATTAGGGACAATTTCGTAGTTTCACATTTCTGAGTGCAGGGTGAAATTAGAACGGTGCAGAAAGAAAGGGCCTTTTTAGAGCTACGATAGAAAAATTAGGGCCCAATCCAAAAGCCCACATTTTTTAGCACAAATTCTTGGCAGTTACATTTTTTTTTCTCGTTTTAAAGTTTTTTAAATTATACGCTCTCAAGTTATTATTTTCCTTTAAAATAATTGGATTATATAATTCGAAAATTAAATAACTTTCGAATAGTACAATCCTAAAATATTTTTTTGAAAAAAAAAACTTTCAAATTATATCATTCAAAAATTAGTTTTAACTTTTAAATTATACAACCAAAGTTATTTTTTTACTTGAATAATCTAAATATTATTTTTTAAGAAAATTATTTTTAAATTATATAATTTGAAAGTTATTTTTAATAAAAAAATTATGAAAGTGTAAAAAGAAAGTTATAAAAATACAACAAGAAACTGTCCAAACATAATTTTATTAGGAAAAAAAAGAGAGTCTCTGTTAACTAGGTTTTTTAATAGAAGTAAAAAATATATGCAAAAAATTTCAATTTTAAATATTACTAAATTTATCTTTCTGATGTTAAAAAATCTTATTATATATATATAGGCTTAATACTTCCATTGGTCCTCTTATTTGTCTGCCAATCTCATTTTGATTCTCAAGTTTTAAATTGTCTCAATTGGGTCATAATTTTTGTAAAAATGCACACATTTTACCCTAACCGTTAAGTTGTCTCAAACGGCGTTAATTGATGCTGGGATGAATTTTTTATTTTAGGCTTAATTCCTCTTTTGGTCCTTATTTTTGTGTGAAAATCTCAGTTCGGTCCTCAAGTTTTGAATTGTCTCAATTGGGTCATAATTTTTGAACTGTCGACAACGACGACATTTTTTAGTTTGAGAGGAGAAAATGTGTGAGTCAGGGGGGGTTTGAGGGTAGAGGAATGAGTGAACTGTGATCAGTGATTGGAAGGAAAAAGAAAGACTATAGCCACGTGGATTTAATGATTTTAAAACATAAAAAAAAAAATTCCAGCTCAGTTCAAAGTTAACGCCGTCTCAATACACTTAACGGTTGGGATAAAATGTTGTAAAATGTTTGCATTTCATAAGGACTTGAGGAAAAACTTGAGGACCGAACTCAGATTTTCACACAAAAATAAGGACCCAAAGAGGAATTAAGCTTAAAATAAAAAATTTATCCCAGCATCAATTAACACCGTTTGAGACAACTTAACGGTTAGGGTAAAATGTGTACATTTTTACAAAAATTATGACACAATTGAGACAATTTAAAACTTGAGGACCAAAATGAGATTAACAGACAAATAAGAGGATCAATGGAGGTATTAAGCCTATATATATATATATATATATATATATATATGTATGTATGAGAAGAGTATAATTTATTTATAAATTACTTGGAAAAGGTAATTAATGATGATGGTGATCTTGCAAATATTTTGTCCATCATATAGTGTGATAATTTCATAACCCAAATCACTGACTACGAGGAAATTTGCTGATTTTAAACCCTTTAATCATAAAATTTTGGCTATCAAATGCCATAATCATTCACATATACTAAAGTTCAACAAACAAATTAATTAAACAAAAATTGGACAATCACATCAAAACTTCATGGAATAATAAAATTTAACGATTTAAAATGTCATAAAAAGAATTATTCAAAATATATTGATAATGTAAACAGATTATAGTGATAGATTTTTTTAATTTTGTGAGTAATATTGCTAAGTAGAATACATTTCACAAAATAAAGAAAGAAAAAGTAAAATTAACAAATATTTTATTGAAAAGAGAGCATTTGATTAGGTGGGTGAAAAGTTGTCATGTTTCCCAATCAGTAAAGACAAAAATGGAAAAAGTAAAATAATAATCCAAAATCATACCCTACTTCCATTACTTTAGCTCTCCAATTAAAAGTTTAAAACCATTTGTATAGTATGAGTGTTAGTCAGTCTTAGAATCGAACACTTGATAAACCCAAGGGTCATATTAAAAGAATAGGGTTAATATTAATCATAATCATATTAATTTTAAGTTAAATTATTATTATTTGAATTATAATTAGATCAATATTACTTTCAAATCTATAAATATAAATTTATAATATTTAGATAATTAGTTATATTAATAACATATTTATTGTTAATATTATAGAACATTCACTTAATTTAGTATAAAGATATTTTCTGTCTATAATGTTAATAATTTGGATTATATATATATAAAAGTAATTATTAAATGTTAACTAACTTTATAAATTAATCTAATTAAAATAAATATAACTAAACGATATTTGTTAGGAAAGATACATTGTGTAAAAATCAATTTATTGAAGAAATCAAATTATAATTATTAAAATTGTCAGAAATTATTTAAAAGGTTATGGATCTATTGTATCATTCCTTTTTTTTTTCTCTTTATTTCATAAGAAGAAAATAAAAAACCTAATATTAATTACATTATTTATTATTAATATTATCGGACATTCACTGAACAACAATTAGTGTGATATGATAGAAAAATTTTGAGAAGTAAAGTTAAACCAAAACAATTCATACTATTTTTGAGATACCTCAAAATCAACGGTGTAAAGAGTTGATTTTTATTAATATTAGTATCATTATTAAAGGTGTTGAATTTATTAAACCAAACAAACATATGCATGTGGCATGTGCAAGCCACTGACAAACTATATAATCAGTATTATCATCACAAATAAAATATTATTATTGTTAATCAATGTGATGATGCATTGTTAAACATTTATCGTATAAATAAATAAAACCCGATACCATGCAAATCTATCATTGCATTGCATTCCACGCAACACAAAACACATGGCTTCTTCCACCTTTTCCTTCTTCTTCCTCACGTTACTTCTCCTCGCCGTTATCACCGCCGTCACTCCCTGCCCGCCGTCAGAACGGGCAGCGCTCTTGGTCTTCAAAGCTGCCCTAACCGAACCTTACTTGGGCATCTTCAACACATGGAACGGCACTGACTGCTGCGGGACCTGGTACGGCATCGCCTGCGACCCCACCACCGGCCACGTCACCGACGTCAACCTCCGAGGCGAGTCCCAGGACCCAATGTTCCAGAAACTCGGCCGCTCCGGCTACATGACCAGAAAAATATCCCCGGAAATTTGCACATTGAGCAACCTCACCTCCCTCGTCGTTGCCGACTGGAAGGCCATCTCCGGCGATATCCCTGCCTGTGTCACATCACTCTCCTCCCTCCGACTTCTGGACCTCGCCGGTAACCGTCTCACCGGCCAGATTCCAACGGACATCGGAAATATATGGAGCCTGAGTGTGTTGAGTCTCGCCGACAATGAGATCTCCGGCGAGATTCCTAGGTCGATTGTGAACCTCGCCAGACTCATGCATCTGGACCTCAGCAATAACCATCTCTCCGGCGAGATACCCTATGACTTTGGGAAACTCCGCATGCTGAGTCGGGCATTGCTGAGTGGGAACCAATTAACCGGGTCAGTACCTAAATCGGTATCCAAAATGAACCGGCTTGCGGATTTGGATGTATCGTTGAACCGGTTAACCGGTTTTATTCCGGTTGAGTTGGGAAAAATGAAGGTTCTCTCTACTTTGAAATTGGATGGTAACTCTATGAGGGGTCCGGTGCCTCCCACTTTGTTGAGCAATACGGGTATGGGTATATTGAACCTTAGCCGAAACGGGTTTTCGGGTATCATACCCGATGTTTTCGTGGCGGATTCTTATTTTATGGTCCTTGACTTGTCTTTCAACAACTTCTCGGGTCGGATACCCGGTTCGTTATCCGCATCTAAGTTTATGGGGCATTTGGATTTGAGCAACAACCACCTGTGTGGAACCATCCCAATCGGGTCTCCCTTTGATCATATTGATGCGGCGTCGTTCAGCAACAATGATTGTTTGTGTGGAAACCCGTTGAAGACTTGTTGATGGTGGAGCCGACCCGAATGAGTGTTTGGCCGTTGGTGAATATTAATATATGATTTGGTTATAGTGAAGGAGGCAAAGTGTGATTTGAATTTATCTAATGTGATAGTTTTTGTGATGTAATATATAATTAGGGGAAGTGTTGAAATGGACAAAAGTTATTATGAGAGTGCTCCTGGTTGCATGTGCATGCAAGTGAGCATAGGTCAAAGAGAGTTCTGAAAAATCTTGTATTACATGTGGGTTTCAGAGATGCCATTTGTCTTTTCATTAAGATAACTTTAATTAATATTTCTTGTATTAAGAGTAATTAATTACATCCTTTAATTAATTACTTTGGGGGCACGTGATGGTGTTCTTCATCTATTCCCACTTCCATTAACTTTGTCCAAAAGGGTATTCCATCCAAGTACGCTTAAGAGTAAAAGTAAAAGTAAGATGGAGAAATGAATAGCTGAAGAAAACAAAAATGGTTTGCACCATTGTTTACTACAATCCACCAAACACAAAGGAAGATTGGCCCACATTCGTTTTCTTGCAAAACATGAGTTCGTCCCACCACCTCACTAATGGCTACATTTTAGGTGGCCCTCTCCTGGAAGTGGATAATTATGTGGTTTTCACTCCCTAATCCCAGCTTATTAATTACTTCTACTTTTTATATTTTCTGACTAACCAACACTTTTGTTTTCACTTTTTCACTTTTTATATTTCTGTATCGTATGGCCGGACAGTCGAAGATGAACTCTCAGATAAGAATTTGTAATTATATTTATGCAAAGTTTAAGGTAAATAGTGATTAAAGTTATTGAGCTAGGATTGAGTCATGATTAAGATTCCACTAATCTCGGACCCATGACGAAAACTATAAATATATAAATCAAAAGTAAGAGATAAATGATTTGCATTTATTGTATATTTATTATTGTTTTATTGAACTCTCGAACGGACGGTCAACTGATTTAAGTATCGGAGAAATTTTGACAAGTATCTCTCCGGACAGAAAAACGAAGGAAATCAGAGAATGAGACTGAACGACGTAGAAGAAAAAATTGTGAAGGTGTTAAGAGTGACTCGATCCCCCAACCAAAACAATTTCTATTAACAGTTTATACGAGAGCGAAAAAATCTCATTAACCTAAAATTAATTTAAGCATAACTTAGACATGTTAATATTTTTGGAGAATTGTATGTAATTCATGTCACACCACACCATGTTCACCTATGCACAAGCAAACTGTAGAAAAACTTCTTTATTTTCCCCTAGAATTGTTTTCGAGAAATTTATCCACTAACATCCTAGAACTATGTGTAATCATCAGCACATTTCTTTCTCAACTTAAGGTTGGTGAATGATTTGGGAATATTTAAAGTGTGATGATATCGTGCAAAAGGAGGAAGGCCATAACAATGTTTTCTCAACATACAAATTTAACATGGGGGAAGAAATAAAGGCGTACCTTTATCCTGATTTATCATGTGAAGTAGTCAGGAGAAAAGTTACTGTAGTATAACACTACAAACTCCAACGAAGAAAAAGCCACCGCAATTTGTTCCATTCATTAGCTTTATCCCTTCTCGGGCAATGTGACATGGAATCTTTTAGTGATACCCTTTCTGGCTTATCAGATAAGTTTTTCCACCCTTCCAAAAAATAAATCAATGATAGAAAATAATGCAAATGATATACACAGTTGATGGCAAAGACAAGTTAGTGCCTTTAACATGGTTATCGAAACTGGGTTCTACATGCCGGTTCATCCATAATCGGACTGAAAACCAGGTTGAGTTCCAGTCCAGAACAGCCACAAAATTACCCCGTGAAACCAATCTTTGAAGTTATGATTTTCATTGATATGGCTATATTTGAAAATCAAAAAGCCAACTTCAGTGAATATTATCAATTTATTTATGATCAATCATTGTAATTGTTTATGAATTGCAACTTCAACACGTTCTTTACATTAGGCTATATTTTTAACATTTCTTTTTGTTTAGTTTCTTAGTATAGACACAGGTTATAATATCCTGCACCTCCATGATTACTAACCGCACCACACCACACCACCACTATCACTACTTTCATCACCATGTGCAGAGAAAGAAGAGAAAAAAAAAACACAGAAGAAAACTCCTCTCAAGTGTTTCCCAAAATATATTTCTTGTGTTCAGAAATATTTTTATCCAAAAATACTTTTCCAAATGATAAAATGGTGAATTCGAAAATTAGTGGGTGGACGAAGAAACTGTGGAGGTGCAGGAAGGCGGGAAGTAAAAGCCATAGACCCGTTATACACCAATACGGCCCAAGCTAAAGACCCAAACACAAGTGTGGAGGAATTTGCTACCTGCACCCAGTTTTTCTTCTTTCAATCCTATAATATGAAAAATAATCAACATCACCTTTTAATCAATTTAAAACTATATTTTAGATTACGCAAATTAGAATATATTTCAAATCGTATGATTTAAAAATATTTTGAATTACATAATTTGAAATAAAAAATATAACTTCATATTATCCCCACAAATTCAAACCAGCTTACATACCCATTCTATTTTCAAAACACTTCAGGGCATTCCAACCTTTAGTGCCCATGATCACCACATTCCCTACTTCGTAGTAGTGCACCACATATGAACGTCAAACCATATGGCTACACACTCACAAAAAGACCACCATTACCAATTTCATTTGGGGAAATGCTTCAAGTGGGTATGATTCAACATAGCATTAAATCCTTTTCATCCCTAATCTAATTAGTTAACAAAAACATGGCTCTTCATAGTTTGTGTATTATGCTCTAAATGCAGTAATGATAAAAAATTGTTCCCAAGTTACTAGAGAGTTAGGTGATGCTACGATGTTTACTAAGGTGGATTTGCCTTCGGGCTATCATCAATTTCAAGTTATCCCTGCAGACACACATAAAACACTTCGCATTTGTGTTGCCACTATGAGTTTGTAGTTATGTCATCTAGCTTAACTAATGCCTTCAGTTTTTCATTCAACCATCAACACCCTCCTCTAACCCTATCTCTTCCAGTCTGTTCTAGTTTCATTTTTATGACATTCTCCCACTTTTGATGAACATATTCTCTACTTGCAGTTAATTTTCAGTTACTCTTCACTAATAAATCTTTTTAATAGGTTGACCAGAATGACAGACCCAACAAAGTCCATTTAAGTGCGTCATTCAAAACCAAAACCAATTATGAGTCTGAATAGTGGAACCACTACCCGCTATCACTCCAAATAAAAATTAGGCTCAACAAAATTAAAGACATCCAAGTTGTTCTTAATCCCAAAGGTCATCACATCCAAAGCTTCTAAACAGCAAAGCAAATTCGTAAAAATACAATCTTCAGAAAAAAAAGATAGTATTTTAGTAGCAGTATTATTTTAATTTTAGAGTTTCAATAGTTTTTTAAAGTCTTAGTCTACATGTGTTTTAAGTATTTTCTCGGTCAAACTGTTTTTGAAGACTTAAAAATTATCGTTACCAACTACTGCAAGGATTATTTTCCAAAAACACCTAAAAATAGGCCAAACGGTTAAAACTATAAACCTTTATAAAGGGTAAATTTTCAGGTTCAACCCACATAAATTTTGGCCAGCTTTAACGGCCGTATGTTCATTGACCAATACAAATTCACTCATCAAAATGAATAATCGCATCTCATTATAACAAAAATGTCCCTTGCTAGTTCGTGCTACATAGAGCCGTGAAAATAAGGCATAATATCCAGAATTAAGCTCCCCATCCCATCCCCTAAATCCCCAATCTAAACAAAAGTTTACTAGGACACTGACCCTGAACAGTTTATTTCAGTAATAATACATATAAACAGTTACACACAAGAAACTAAATAAATACGAAATAAATTTCAAGCACAAGGTACTGTCTAGAAGAGTACAGTACAACGACTATTTCTATAATAAATGAGAACAAAAAGTTTATTTGCTGTCAACAACATAAGGTATCTACAACTAGTAGTACATGCATTAGTCCAATCGGGCTTAGTATGAAGTACAAAGGTAAATTTTGCCTCTTGGCATTGAGATTACCAATGTATCAGTTAATAATGTACCTAATGTTCAAGGTTCCTAAGAGTTATTTTTCTAGATTTACCAAGAAACTAAAGTTGGGACAAATTTCAATTGGATACAGAATTCATTTATAAATCAAATAGTAATCGGTCTAAATTATACTCTTACATTTCAGATTCAAATCCAATATTCCAAAATCCCTCAGGAGTCAAGGGCGGAACATACCTATATCGGTGCCTAGAAACACCATCTAGGTGTTCACAGCGGAAGTTCTGCTTACTGTCAGCATCCTTGCCATCAGCATTAGGAAGAACGGCATCATAAAACTTTCTGCATTGTTTGCACTCAACTCCTTTTAAATTTTCACGCTCGGCTTTTTTTCTCACTGGCTCAACATACTTGTAACTTCTTTGGTCAACTACATTAATAGAATATTGCTTTAGCTTCTTCTGAGGACTGCTTTTGGCAGCCATATCCTGTGTTTCATCATCTGAGCTGTCGTTGTTAATGTCTTCCTGAATCGGGTTTGGGAGGTCCTCCTTATTGAAATCTTTATTTAAATTTCCTCTGATATTCTCCAGAGGAGTGTCAAGAAAATCGTCATGAGGGTCAGGACCTGTTCGACTTTGATGGGTCCGGGTTTGCCTCCAGGAAGATGCTGGCCGCTTTGTACTGGATACAGAGACTAATTTTGTAGTGGGTGGACATTTAGGGACATCACGAAAACCAGAGGATGGAGAACTCAAATTGGCTCCTCTATCCTCCTCAGACGGCTTCTCCTTCACTTCGTTTATCTCACACCCAGTGACAAACACCTCTGGAGTTTTGCTTTCAAGGCCTAGAACAATGGGAAGTAGATGATGTGTAATCAAATAACCTAAATTGTACACTTCACTAACTCAACATAGCTTTTAGACAACAAACTCTGTGTCTGTATGTTTAACTTGATGCAGGTGGATCGAAGTGAAGGCCATTTCATACAAGGACAGTTGAGTAAATATTAAGAGAAAATTCAATTACCTCCAAAGTCTTCCAATGGGATTTCGTTTCTCATTTCAGCAGCTTCACAAGCACCCATAGTGATATTTGGATTCTCAGATGCAAGAACTACAACAGCATGCAAAAGACAATTGATGAGTAAGGAGTGTTGAATAGACACTTTTCAGTTGAAGGATTCACAGACTCACAAATAACCCAAAAAAAAAATGCGACAAACTCTTTCTAGTTTTCTACCACACGGTTACAAGAGAAATTAGCATGATACCAGGTTCAGCGACCGGACTCCGACGTGTGCCAAATTCATTCCCACTCTCGAATTTGTTCTGTTCAACCACATTCTCCTCACAGAGACCAACCTTCCGTCGGAGGTAAACGTGCTGAGACTTAAGCCTCTTATACGCCTCAGTCACGCGATTCCTCTTCGCCTTCTCATCCTGCAACTCACGCGTCAGCGCCTCCACGCGCTCTAGCAGCGCCCTTTCCTCTTCAACTTCTAGCGTCTTCGTCCTCAGTTTCTCGTCCAACTCCTCGATTCTTGCGAGCAACTTCACCTTCTCGCTCTCGCAGTCCTCCAATTTCGAAAACGCAGCGTTTCGCTTCTCTTCGGCGTCTTTCAGAGCGGACACCTTGGACTGCACCAACTCCACGAGGTTCTTGTGCAGCGCCATGTTCTCGTCGGCCTCGCGCTGGAGCTGGTCGATGCGATGCCGTTTCGATGCCGCGTCGGATTTAAATTGAGGATAGAGCTGGGAGCAAAAGACGTACTCGATCTGTGCTATGCGGTCCTTGGCGTCTTGAATTGAAGCAACGAGGATGGTGCTGAGACCGCCGACATGGTTTGCGGCGCCGGCGTCGGTGGGAGGAAACCCTAACTTCGGAGAGGGAGGATGGGGCACTCTCTCTGCGGTTACTGCCTCCGGTTCGTCCATTGCGGGTGGACGGAAAATGCGAGCGAAATGAAATCGGAATAAGAGTGCGGTGACGGTGCTGGTGCTACGATCGATGGCTGTTGTTATGTTGGTCTTGCGCGGGATTCTAAATTTTCTTTCCAAATTTATTTTACAATTTTTTGTTCTAAAAAGGAAAAATATTTTTAACAATATATAATAATTCTAAATCTTCTTATTTTCCCTTGCAGTGGTTTCTTATAATTCTTTTTAAGAAGGTAAATAATATATACCATGAGTTGTGCCTTTTCACATAAACGTGAAGACAAAGGCAAAAAAAAGAAGTTACATAATATTAATAGTATCTTGTAATATTTTACTAACATACAACAAACTACATATCATAATTGTATGAGAGTCAACAATATAAAATTCAGAAACAAAATCATTAATCGTTTCATATAATACTAAATATAAACAAACCTTGATCAATCTCTCTTATTATTTATTATTAGACTGGAATTATATTTAACTTCACACACAAATTAAATTGAGAGATGTTTAACTAAAATATGTTCTTGTTAGAGAAACTAAGGAACAAAAAGGAAGAGAGAAAAACTTGTATCATTGAATGTATTCTGTTGATACCAGAGAGAAAGAAACTTATATCTCTCTTGACAATTTTAAAATAACTTCTCTTTTTTTTTCTATAATTGAAAGTGTTGTCAAGAAATCATCAATATATAATTAATTGTTCTTTTCTATAATCACTCTTATAGAAAGTAAACATTTTTTTCGATGGACATAATTAGGATCAATTACTATATATTTAAGGTATTGTCGTTTTGAAGATTGGAGTTCAGGTTTTATCCTTAAAAGATATCTTGGAGGGTGGAAAGAGAAAAAAATATTTACATTGTCTTAGATTTTTACTTTAAAACAATGTCAGATTATTAGATGTAGTAGAAACCAATATTATAATATATAATTTTTTCTTATTTATCTTGGATTTACCATATGGTATATGGGGAAGCTTTGTTATAAAACTTGTGTTTATAATGATATTGCAAAAATATCTTTTCTAGGCAAGCTTTGTTTTGTTACACGATTTTCGCATGCAGCGTTGGAACGTTGTATCTCCCTTGGTCAAACCCCTCATATACAAGTCTCGACATCCTTTGCGCTCCATAAACAATCTCACCAACCCGTAAGTCTCGAGATTCTTCCCGTGAGTCATGGTTCTTGGACTGACTTCCCTTTGCTTTCCCACTCTATAAATAGAGTTGCTATTTTCATTCCAAACACATTAAACACTAGACGGACTTTCTTTCTCTAACACAGTAATACAAGTTGAAATCTCCTTGTGCACAAAAGTTTTTCACAAGTGTCCCTCTCGTTTCTTCTTTATTCCTTTATTCTCTTTGTATTGTGGGCTTCACTCTTCTCTAAAAGAGACTTCTTGCTAGTTTTGTGATCCTTAAAAATTTTAAAGAAGTTTTCGTTGTATCCTGGGGGACTTGTGCAACACACCACAAATAAGTCTTTAAGGATAATGGATCTACATGCCTTCGAAAATCTTTGTTTGTGATTTTTATTTTTATTATTGTCAATTTCTACAATGATCTTAAGGACTTATCTACGGTAATCAACAACCCAGTCCCAAAGAACTAGAACATTGTTTATGAACTCAAACGGTCTTCGCGAAACATTTTTCGAATGTATCAAAAATTGAGGTCATCTCTGGTCAGAACTTCTGACACTAGCAAGAACGTGTGTCTATCATTTTAGACATGTATGGAGTTGCTACTGCTCTTTCATCTCCAAAACCCGACTCGAGTCTCCCTCAAATTCAAAACAAGTTGAAGATTATATTCATGTAAACAATGTATGTTGACATACTTTACTTAGTGCACTTTCTAATGTTTTGTTTGATGTGTATTGTTCCTATAAGGAAACAAAAGACATTTGAGATTCATTGATTCTCAAATACACTGATGAAAATGTCATTCGACAAAGGTTTGTCATTAGGAACTACTACCATTAGGAAATGATTGAAGATAAGGACATAAAGTCCCAAATTAATGAGTACCATAAGTTCCTTGAAGATATAAATGCGGATAACATTCTTCTACCCGGTGAATTTGTTTTAGAACTTTTAATGAAAAACTACCGCCATTCTGAACTGATTATAAACAACAGTTGAAACATAGACATAAGCAGATGTCACTTCTAGAACTCACCACACATATAATTATTGAAGATACCAACTAGAAAGAAATATGGTAGAAGACAAATTTACTCCCAAAAAGTACGAACGCAAACCTGATCACAAAAAGAAAAATATTTTTCAAAAATCTTGTCCCAATGGATCTAACCCCACCTTTAAGAAGAAAAGAAATTGTTTCGTATGCGAAAAGTTGGGTCATCATGTACCACAATGTAGGTGTAGAGCAAGAAACAACAATCTTCCTAGAATAAATATAGTCGAAAGAGATGATATTATTGTTGCGATCATTTCATAAGTAAATTTGATGACCAATGTGAGCAAGTGAAAGGTAGACTATGGAGCTACCAGACATATATGTGCAAACAGAAGTACCTTTGCCTCTTACACTAGTTTAAGGGATGGAGAAGAACATATTTACCTTAGTGATGACAAAAAATAATGTTTTTGTGAGGAAAGGATATTATGATCAAAGTCTTTGTATACTCAACATCTTTGAAAATATGAATGAATATTTTTCTTTTGCTTATATTATTGATTCATATGATATGTGGCATGCTAGATTAAGACATATGAATTTCTCATATGTTATGAAATTACAGCAACTAAGAATAATTAATTGGTTTAATAGGTTCGGAGGTCCCTATTTCTGCGGATTTGTTCCAATTGGGTCCTCCTATTCTGAAAGTTCTCAATTGGGCCCCTGTTTTGGTAAAATTGAACCAATAATGTCCTTGCTGTTAAATAGCAATGGATGACGTTAACTTTGTGGCGATGTGGCATGCTGAGCTATCCTTTAATTAACACGTGGCAGTGTAAAATCTCGTTGTGTGGAAACCTTCTCCCCTTCCCCTTCCCCTTCCTCTTCCTCACCAACTCCAACTTGTGCCAATCTTTAATCCAGGAAGAAAGAGACCATGGATCCATTATTCCAAATTAAAAATGATTAAGTAAACGGAAATTGCTCGAGGTCTTACACAACAACAAGCTGGCATTTATTTTTTGGTAGAATAAAGAATGCCCCAGGATTGAAAAACCAAATATATTATTGAAAAAACGAAGCTTCCTCAACCATTTTGGCACAACACCGATGCCACACACATTGCGCCCCAAAAGTCAAATGTTACTCCGAGAGTAACGAGAGAAAGCAGACCCACATCATGAGGAAAACGATATGGAGAATGAAGTGGTGATCTCAAATTTGGGTTGAAGTAATGTGTGTAACAGTCAGAGTTGAACACTGTTATGAATTTCTGGGGCATTTTCTAAACAAACAAAATATAAACCCAAAGCAGAGAACTTTATGTGGTGTGTTGTGGCATGCACATGAGGAAGGAATTACAGTGGCAAAATTCCCAGTTGGGAGAAGAAAAGGATATATAAAGAGAAAGTGAAGAATGAAAGACCTACCTGAAGTGAAATCTAGAATCGGAACCATGATGGGTACAATCAACAACGACAAAATAGCAACGAGTATGAGTCTCAGTGTTACAACAAAGGGAGAAAATAAAAATAGGTTTCTGGCTCGGAGAATCTAAGGTTGTATTGCACTGTGTGAGAGGTTAAGATCCCAGTTGGCAAGGGGTTGCTCATCCCAATTCTTCCTCGCACTCTTGGACCCAACCAGCGCATTAGAGACCTTCGAGATCCTAGCAACAATGGTGGCCATCTTTTTCTTTGCGGCGGAGTCCACTACCACCGACAATACCTTGAGCCCACCGAACAACCTCCTCCCAGGAGAAAGCGATGGGTCGCGGACTAGGTGACAACTGCTTCCTCCCATTCGGAGAAGCCTGCCGGTACCTCGACGGCATAGGAAGAACACAACATCAAGCAGAAACCCTAATTTATTTTAAAACTTAAAATAAAATAAATTCCACCAAGCGCCACGTCATAATTAATTGCTTGGTCAACATGCTAAAATTAATGTCGTCCACTAAAATTAACGGCAAGGGCATTATTGGTTCAATTTTACCAAAACAGGGACCCAATTGAGCACTTTCAAAATAAGAGGACCCAATTGGAACAAATTCGCAGAAATAGGGACCTTCGAACCTATTAAACCTAATTAATATGCATGATAAACATAGTAGTAAATGTGATATATGTGTATAATCTAAAATAACAAAGAAAACTTGTTATCCTATAGATCGTCAAACTAAAGTGTTAGGGTTAATTCATACTGATCTAGCTGACTTAAAACAAACAATGTCTAAAGACGATAAAAAATATTTTGTGACCTTTATAGATGATTATTCTAGATACACCAAAGTGTACTTAATCAAACATAAAGATTAAGCCTTTGATATGTTTTTAACCTATAAAGCATAAATAGAAAATAAATTAAATAAGAAAATTAAGAGGATTATATCAGATAGAGGTGATGAATATGTATTGCTAATGAATTTTGTGTTAGAAAATATATTATCTATGAAGTAACCCCACCATATCCACCCGAGTTTAATGGAGTAGCTGAGAGAAATAATATAACTTTTTAGGAAATGATGAATGTCATGCTTATTAGTTTTAGTGCACTTGATAATCTTTGGAGAAAAGCCCTACTTTTTGCGTGTTTTTACAAAATAAAATACCTCATAAGAAAACTGACAAAACTCCCTATGAACTATGGATAAGTTATCAACCTAACCTTAAATATATAAGAGTGTGGGGTGTCTAACTAAGGTGATGTTAGTCGATCCTAAGAAAAGGAAAATAAACTCTAAAACATATGATTGCATGTTCTTAGGCTATGCTAAACATAGTGCTACCTATAGGTTTTTTTTCTTAAAAGTGAGGTACTTTAGTGTAATTCTATAGTAGACGAAAAATGTTGAGTCTTTTTAACATGTTTTTCCTTTAAAGGTTAATGAGATGTCTAAACCTGTTGATAATAATAATAATAATAATAGTGATGCTTTGTGTTAGGATTCGAGAAGAAGTAAAAAACAAAGGAAGGAAACTTTCTTTGGTAATTATTTTTATACTTATCTGTCGATAATAATCCAACTAGCTTTGTAAAAGCTATTAGTGCTCTTGAGTGAGATAAAACCATTAGGACTGAAATTGAATCAATTCAGAAAAATAGTACTTGAACCTTAGTAGATTTGTCTATAGAAGTAAAGCTCATTGGTTGTAAATGGATCTTTAAGAAAAAATATCACCCTAATGAATCTATAGAGAAGAATAAGGCAAGATTACTAGCAAAAGGCTTTACTAAAAACCCAACATAAATTATTTTGATACATTTTTCCTTTGACTAGGATTTCCTCTATTGAAGTGTTGTTAGCCTTAGCAAATTATTCATAAGTTAGTGATATATCAAATAGATGTTAAAATTGTCTTTTTGAATGGTGATTTGGATGAGGCAATTTATATAACTCAACCTGAAAGGAGGGTTGATGTTGAACCTAGTCAAGAGAATAAATTATGCAAACTTTTAAAATTTTTATATAGGTTGAAACAAACACAAAAATAATGACATGAAAAACTTGATAATGTATTGTTATGTGATGGTTTTTCACTTAATGATACAGATAAATGTGTGTATTCTAAATCTGAAAATGGTGATTGTGACATTATATTCTTGTATGTGAATGATATGTTAATTTTTGGTACATGCAATGAGATTGTCGCTACAATAAAATTGTTTCTAGGATCGAATTTTGAAATGAAAGATATGGATGAAGGCAATGTAATTTTAGGTGTTATAATCATAAAGAAGTGAGATAATATATTACTATCCCAAAAAAAATAATTGAGAAACTTCCCAAGAAGTTTGAATATTATGACTTCAAACCAATGACTACCCCTTGTGGTAATAACTCTAAATTAATGAAAAATAAAGGAAAATCTATCTCTTAGCCTCAATATGCCCAGATAATTAGAAGCTTACTACATTTGATGAGATTTTCTAGACCTAATATTGGTTACACGGTAGGTAGACTAAGTATGTACACTCAATGTCCAAATTAGGAACACTAGGATGTAGTTACAAGACTTATGAGATACTTAAGAGGTTAAATGGATTATGTCATTGAATATAGTGGATTTCTCGTCGTACCAGAAGGATAAATGATGCTAATTGAATCTCTGATTCATATGAGTCAAAATCCACTAGTAGTTATGTATTCCCTCCTTGGTGGTGGTGCGATTACATGGAGATAAGCCAAACAAACAATTATTGCAAGATCAACAATGAAATATGAATTTATTGCTCTTGAGATTACTAGTAGTGAGGCTGAGTGATTGAAAAAATTCGTAGCGAACATTCCACTAGAAATGAATCCAACTCCATTTGTTTCAATGCACTTTGATTGCTAATCGGCAATAGCTTTAGCTAAAAACAAGAATTACAATGGAAAGAACCAGCATATACAATTGAAACACAATTTGGTAAAGCAAATGCTAAAGAGTGAAACTATTTTCATTGATTATGTGAAGTTATAACACAAGCTAACAAATCCTCTAACAAAACCCTCAAGAAAAAACATGATCTTAAAAGGAGAATGAGACTTAAGCCACTTGCAAAACATGTGGGAGATTGTTATAAAACATGTGCTTTCATGATGATATTGCAAAAATATCTTCTTTGGTCGAACTTTGTTTTGTTACAAGGTTTCCATAAGCAACACTAAAATGTTGCATATCCCTTGGTCAATTCTCTCATTCGTAAGTTTCGGCATTCTCCGCCCTCCACGAAAGATCTCACCAACATGCAAGTCTCATTTCTTCTTTATTCCCTTATCCTTTTCGTATCATTGGCTTCACTATTCTCCAAAAGAAACTTCTTACTATTTATGTGATTTTTGAAAATTTTCAAAAAAAATTATGTTATATTTTGGGAAACTTACACAACATACCGTGAATAAGTTCTTAAGAACAATAAATCTATACATCTCAAAAAAAAAAAAAAAACTTTATTCATGGTTTTTATTTTTATTATTCTCAGTTTCTATAACCGGTATGTAAGGGTAGCCCTAAATTATTAGACATATATTATCATGCATACGAGCAAACCATTGTTCAACCTAATTAATTGAAAAAAAATGTTCACATGCAAAGAACATGAAAAAAATCACGTTCCACCAACAAGAGAAAGTTAAAAGCAGAAGAATCTTAACACCCATCAACATCTATTTGTTTGTTCCATTCTTTTTATTCTATGCAACTACAAATGAATTTATTTTTTCTTTAATTTTCTAAGAGATAAAACATCAAAAACAAAAACGAAACCTATACATCATTGAGTTAAATTGAAATATTTTTACCATCTTAATTAATCATATATATATATATATATATATTCCTATTCACCAACATAATATAATTTTAGTATTGGAAGTAAATTAATAAATTACTAACAAGATGAGTTTTTCATGGTTGAATTGAATGATTTAAACAATATAGAATGTTTGTTTAATTACAAAAAAGAATTTGTAATAATTAAAACGTTGACTTAGTTAATATGGTAATTAATAAGTTTCATATTTTAATATATTATCATTTTAAAAACTTTAACAAAGTAATATTATAAATTTAAAAAATTATTATATATGCTCGTTTATAATTACATGCCAATGCAAAAGATACATGCATCATCATCACGCATGATTTACGCACAAAGGCAAGGCATATCATGCGCACCCCTCCCTTAACCTGCACACACTGCACTTTACGGGAAGAGTTTAATTTAAACCTAAAATAAAATACCGAAATTTTAATATTTTTATTATTTTAGTAAAAGAAATTAACAATATTTTAATTCACATTTTAAGAGGTGGAAAGAAAACTTTTGTCACGAAATTCTAGGCGTTGGATCATCTCGTCACATTCCCTCGAGATTCTTCTATCTAAATAAAATAATCACAACGCAATAATCAACGAGACGCAAGACCAATTAAAACCTCACACGTGGCGCAACCCCATAGGCTCTAAGCCAAAAAGTTAAGCGTCACTATCAAGAACAATGGGAAAAGGAATCGCGAAATCTCGCTGCGGCTATATATCACGACACGATATCACGCACTAAGCAATATATCGCCATAACAATTAAAAAATGTCATATGTCTAATCAAGTGGGCCCACCCAACTTTCTATCATCATCACTATTCTCGAAAATTCCAAATTCAAAGTTTACAACAATTTGACAATAATACCCTTAGCTTCAATGTAATTTACCTTTTCCCCCACACCTGAATCCTATGCTAAAAGTAAATAAACTAAAATACATATTTTCTCTCCATTTTAATCAAATAATAATTAGGTTTACTGTTTCCTAAATTCACCTAATAAACTAATTTAATCTTAATAAAAAAAACACTTAATAGGAATAAATAAAATAAGAAAAAAATTGGATATAAAATGTCAAACTAACAATTTAAGAAATAAAAAAAAAAATCACTTCAAAGACTAAATTCATGCTTAACCTAAAATGATGAAAGACTTAAAGAAAATATATTTGAGCATGCAGAAACCATTCACTGATTCACATAATAATCACAACAATTTATAAATCCCAACCCGAAATTAAGAAAAAAAGAAAAATACATAAAAATTAAGAAGATTATACATAAAAAAAAATAAGAAAAAGGATCACCGAGAATTTCATGTTCCGGTTACAACTTCCCCAGATCCCCCACCCACGCGCCCGAGGAAAGACGCGCTGCGGTAATTAAATTAACAACCTAACCGCGTCGAAACGCCGTCGTTTGTTTCGCTTCGTTTTTCGTCTCAGTGATCGATCGAATGTTTTTTCTTCTCCGATTCTAGGGTTTTCAGACCTTCACGATCTTCGCGGCCTTCACGACGGGATTCTCCCTCGCGATGGCCTCTCTCCCGGCTGCCTTGTAGTCGTAGGAGCAGTCGTGGCGATCGGTGTACCGGTGCTCAGCGCAGAAGAGGTCACCGCACCGACAACGAAATCCGGTCAGCCCGACGCGCCGCCGGCATCCCGAGCACCTGTTCACCGCGCGCTTCGGCTCCGACGCCCCCGTCCGGTCCGCGCTCGCAGCGTCCTCCTGCGGAAGCGAGCGCTTGGGCGAACGCGACGACGTGGCCGGAGCGACGGCGTCGAAGAATCTAGAAGGCTCGGAAATCGAAGTTGCAGCGGCGGCTGTTGTGGTGGCGCAGGGCGTGATTGGTTCCGGGACCTTGAAGTCGGTGTCGTTTTTCTCCGCCTTCTGAGCCATGATTCTGAGTTTTGGTGAGAAGGACGAAAAATAGAAGAAGAAGAAGAGAGAGAGAGATAGACTATTGAGATGGGAACGAGAGAGAGAGAGAACAAAAGGATTTGTAAAAGAAAGAGACGAGAGGTTGGTAATGAAAGCAGAGATAGAATATGGACGTCGTAGAGACGCGTATGGAAAGGAAACTTTTTTTTTTTTTTTATTCATTGTCTCTGCAGTGATGCAATTACCAACTTCTCCACTACTTTTTTTTTCTTCAAATAAATAATTTATGTACATAATTAAATATTGTTATTATTTTTTCTTCAACAATAATTATTTTATAAAAGGAAGAAAAAATTTAGAAAGTTGGAATTTCATTCTTTTAACTACGATGCTATGTGAAAGGAAACGGTGAAGGACTTGTTTGGCCTAATGAAGTAACATACATATTTGGGAGATGGATTAATCCAAACATCTTCACCCGAACACCAAACTGAAGAGGAAAGCTGAATAAAACACTTTACAAAAAAGTGATTTTGTTTGGGACTTGTTGTTAATGCCAAACATGCTCCAAAACTATAAAATTTGTTTGTCTACGATGCATATTTTTATATTTTCCATTATTGTAATAATAACAGTAACAAAATAATTTTTTTTACATGACAAAAAAAGACATATTTTGAATGATTAAATTTATAGATTGAATTTCTCTTCACAGTCAATATAATAGAGTAAAATAATTAAAAATCATGATAAAAATGGCATATTTTAAGAAGATTATGGTATATTATTACTAATACTAACTTTTCAAGAAAGGGTAAAACGGGAAAATGAAGGTAAAAAAGGGTGAGCTGGACGTGACAAGAAGGAAGAAGCTAGCCGCCAAATCTGACCCTTGTTTTCTCAGAGGTCATTTTCGTCCATATTGTCAATGACACGTGTGACTCGCACGCTTGTTGCCCGATTCAACTTTACCACTCGCTTCTGGCACGTGTCACAGTGCCACCCATTTTAGTGAAAGGGATGTGAGCGTGCCGTGTTTTTCTCATTACGTGAGAGACTCTGACCCTTGGGTCTATTCAGAGAAGAGAGGTTAAAAAAATTAAGAAATTTTTTATTTATAGAATATATTTATATTTTATTCAGAGATTGATGTAAAATAGAAGTGTTCTTTCGTTATTTGTTTGGGTAAAAGTATTTTAGTGAAAAATTTGATGCTTAATGTGAGTGTGTTAACTCATCAAGATGTCTAAATAATCGGTTTAATGATTAATATTTCACATAGGAAGTGCTTTATAAGTTTTAAAATAATCTTGTGGTTCACACTGGAAGTTATACTGATAATATTACTATTGTCGTGTTGTTCATAACTACAACAGTTTATAATTTTGAAGTGAATTTTTATTACACAGAATTATGAAAATTAAATACTCTGTAATTAAAATAATCATATTCTTTTAGCATTTAATACAGACATCTAATTTTAGGTTACAATAATTGTAACCATATATGTTGAATCTAACTACCTAATGTCAAACAAAAGAAGAAAAAGACAAAAAGAGACTTATTTTGAGGAAAAAAGCAAAGGCTTTTTCTGATGCATTGTAAACGTGTTCATGACCCCATTAGTTCAATGTTGGTGGCTTGGTTGAGTAGGATCCGAGGTGAAGAAGAAAAAGGTATAATAATATACTGCTACTGCTACAACCATTTCTTTGGAATCGTATCATTTAATAAGTAACATTGAACATTTTCTATTAATGATCATTTCAGAACAACAAAAGAAAGACACAAGAACCTGGTGAACGTAGCAAGGTCATCCTTCTTCCCCTGTCTTTCCTAAAGCCATGCAAACCAACTGAGGTTCAAACCCTCAAAAGCACAAAATTCTGAGAACATTCCAGTCACCTTCACAAGTTATGAAGCCAATTCAAAGAACATTACCTGTATTTTATCAGTTTACGAAATTCACGAGCTGATGTCATCTCCAGGAAAAAATACATGTAGCATGACTTACATTGGCTTGCATGTCTGACAATAAGTTTCAAAAGACAATTGCATTCATATATAAAGTGAGGATTTTTTTTAAATATTGAACCAGCCTTAGGCACTGTCCGTTGCATTTGCTGAATCAATATTCATGGGTTGGGTATTCTTGTAGTCGCTAATTTCATCCTTGTAACGTTGTTTATCTTCACGTGCTTTTGCCTCGTATGGTTCCTTCTCTTCCGCTGTGCATTCAGTAGGTATAACAATACACAGTTTAGTTAATAAGCATAATAAAGTTCAGATCATGAATTAGACATGGTGGAGCTGCATGAAATGTAACTAACAATTGGCAACATTGCATACCTGACATTTTTTTCCATTTCTCTCCGAGTACTCTTCCCACATCCGTAAATGAGATTCCAGGGTTTGTTTTCTTGAGATTCTGTCAAAAAAAAATTACACTAATTTCAGCAAAATATTGTGTAAAGAGAAGTCAACTTATATAAACCCCTGCTTGACCAGTTAACCGTTTCAAGTAGATTTAGTGAATTCTTAAAGGTCTAGTTGGCTAAAGTTAGTTTGGTGAAAGAGTCCAGACTCCGTCCATACACATTGGAAGAGTACGCACCTATTTAAAGCTAAGTTGCATCAATACAGGTTTTGCTGGATGATGATCTCAACATTATCCATTACCTAACATTGTGAACATTTTTTCTTTACCAAACCCAAAAACTTCAATTTTCTAGCTGAAAGGGATTAGGAGGGGATGTCAATGGAGGATCATGGGGTTTGGCTGTGGTGATCTAAGAAGAAAGATTGGTAGGTTCCAGTGTTGCGATTTTTCTTGGCAATGAAGGAAAAAGGAGGAGAAAGGTGAGTTGGCTATTTTGGAGAAGACCATATTACCTCTCCGAGGACAAAATGTATCGATGACAATCAATTATGCCATGGACATAGCCGATTATGTTCAAGAAATCATATAATCGATTATGCACGTGGGATTTTGAGCTCCAAAGTTCATTGATGGTTCATGCATGTATAAGACTAAGAACAGAACACACCTCTCTTTCCAATTTAGAAAAGAACATGAAACCGGACATTGCCCTCTTGGGTGCATTTGGGTCTTTTTTCTTCTTCTGTTTTTTCTTTTTTCCATCTTCATCATCTTTTGGTTTCTTTTTAGAAGTAGATGCCTTAGAAGGCAGGTCCTTCTTTATTTCCTTCTTGGCAGGCTTCTGAAAATTTGCCATCATTTAGGTATCAGACACACCATAGATTAAGAGTTGAGAAGTACTACAAAGGTAATAAAGGCAAAAAAGAAAACCACGTGCCTCTTTCTCCTCGCCACTTTTACTGGCATCAGAATCGTCTCCCCCAGAATCATCAGTAGGAGAACCTTCATCATCCTTGTCAGCAACAAAATCTGAATCCTGTAAACATTTACCACCGTTTAATGAAATATAGAAACAAGACTAGAAAACCCTGCCACAGAAAGCTCCCAAAAACCAATGTTGAGCAACTTGAGTAAGAGTCCTCCAGCCTGAATATATATGTACATAAGAACAAAACAAACACAAAAACAGATACATACAACAGAAGTCAAAACATAAAACACAAGAAATAGAAAATTAGAATAGGCGAAAGGTCAGCTGCAAAATAAGCTCAAGAATTGCAAAAACTGAAATGTAAGCTCCGAGTTCATTGAAGTTTTTTCATGCCCCAAAGATACTCAGATGTTGGTCAACATAAATAAACGTTGCCTCCTTGATTTCTAAAACTAGAACATAAATTTACTAAATGCTACACATGAACTAACGATAAGGATGCAGGTAAGAAAATATCTGTTTGATCACCTCCTCATCACTTTCATCGTCACCAGCTGCATTTTTTATTCGCTCAAGATGTGGATCAACAGCATCATCATCGTCATTCTCCAGAACCTTCTTTATACCAGCAGTAGGTTGGCCATCTCCTAAGTTCAAAATTTTCAAGCCCTTTGAACTGCATGTGCAGGTGAAAAGCAATTGTTGATACTTTATTTAACGATCACTTGTACGTAAAATTTGGCAATGAACTAATATTTACCTAATAAATTCATACAAATTATGGTACTCATTTCTCTGGATATTACGGAAGAGATGCTCTTGTTCAGATTTTAGTCTGATAAGAAGGTCAAAATAATGCATATTGGAACCACCGGCAGCATGCCTCTCAAATTCCACATAGTCAATCTAATACGAAAGGAAAAAACAAGTAAAACCTCATTGTTAAAATATTAGATGCTATGAACCAGTAATTGATATGTGGTGTGGTGGTCTGCAAGCACAGTCCATTATACCTCTTCATGAAGAATAAGAGTCGGAGGCTTAGGTAGAAAGAAGAAGCTTTTCTCAAGGGGATACAGAATTCCATCTTCAGCTTTCAAAGATGATTTCACAGCATAACCATCCTGACAACTCCTAAATTTTCCAGGCTTAGTCACTTTGGCACCAGACAAGCCACGTAATATTGTAGTGAACACTTCATGAATAAGCCCCTGGTTGCGAATTGAAAACGAAACACGTCAGATACTGCATCGTGCGATATGCATGCCTAACAATTACTAACTTCGCACATCACTCAATCTTTGAAAATATGCAAAGGAAGATGTTCTTTTCCAATTTCCCCAGCAGTCCTTGAAGAACAGTATCTCAGGGGTTTATGTATGGACATATGAATCACTTATAAACAGTTTTAAGTAATACCTTGTAAGAAAGCTCTAACTTGTCCTTGTACTTTGTGTTATAAAGATCTTCATTCATTGCCAATTCACTTTGGACAACATAATCGGATTCAAACTATATAGAAATGAGCAAAACAATGTTAAGTTCGTAAACAAGTAAAATGCACATCATTTAAATTAGCAAACCATGAACCATTGAGAAGCAGCAATTACCTGCATCACAATATGAGGGTACAAAGTTTGTCCCTTCCGAATAGGGGGATCAAGACTAATAATGACAAAGGTATGTGGTTGATTGGACTACAAATTACACATGAAAATTTGTCACTACACTTAACAAGTCGAAAAAAGAATCAATTTAAAGACATGGCTGGCTGATGTAATTGACATTCTACTTGTCACTTAATATGAAAACAAATATCAGTCCAATTAAAGTACATAATCAGGAAATGAACCTTAGGAAGTAAAAATAGGCGAACCACACTGCTATATTGGATTTTGAAATCATTAGCCTGTCCCTGAAGCCGCAAGAATGACATATGTAACTCAACAATGTATCGTCCTCTACATAAAGGAACAAAGTTTTATTATTAATACTTAATTGGAAGGACAATGATACAAGTGGTATAAAAGACAACTATGAGAAGCCACGAGCCCCAAAATACTTGAATATATGTATATGCCTTTAAAGACATTACCTTGGTGTAAGGATTGCAATACTCTCAAATGTAACAACAGCATCTTCACCTCCAGCACCAACATCAGCCATAGACATTATTCTGCTGCGGAAAACCTGATGCAGAAAAGACAAAATGTCATTTAACCTAGAAATTATTATAACGCTGGATCTGTTTTACTTTCACAAAGAAACTCACTTCAGCAGGAGTTTTTTCATCGCCAACAAACTGGGTGTTGGAACTTGGTATATGGAAACTTATCTCCATCAGTGAATCTTTCTGATAACATAAACAGGATTAAACCATAAAAAGAATGCACAATCGTTGAAAATTAATTTGTTAAAATGCATGAAACGTAGATATACCTCATTAGCTCCAGTTGTGTCATCCACGTGAAACTCCAAGATCACATCATTCTTCCCTTGAAGCTGAGTTTGAGAGACATCTGCTAGCGACACCTCAAAAGCTTGCTTTGAACCAACCATGAAAGCCAACATATTTCCTGAAATGGAAATAGAAAGATAAAAATCCACTATTCCACAAGTGGAGTAGTATTAACTATAGAAATGGTCAAGTCGGTTTTATCATTATCAAACAAGTTGCCCAACCTAAAGAGAAACGATTTGATGACAGAAGAAAACAAGAATGGGATAAAGGTTCTCTATCAGCAGTCAACCACCATTACCACCCAAACACTAAACAACTTTCCTATGTTAACAATTTTTTCCACTCAAAATTGCACTTAATATGATTACCAAAGTGGAGGTAGTGGTGCTTAAATCCATTTGACACCTAGCATGTTTGGGAAAGCTTTTTATCTTCAGTTTCAGTTGTTTTTATAAAAAATAAATTGCTTATAAAATTAGCTGGATGTTTGGGATATCAGCTAAACTGTAGAAAAACGCTTTTTTTCAACAACAAAAAAAAAGTTGCTTCCTTGAATCCAAAGTTTTGTAGCTTGTGATTATTTCCAATAGTCTTTTCCTTTTGATTCAAAGGAATATGTTTTTCTCATGTAAAAAATGATTTTTTGTTGTTAAAATAAACAAATTAAGTTGAAATCACTTTTCGACAAATTTACCCAAACAAAAACTGGTTCTAACCACAATAGATTATAACACTGTATGATGATTATTGAAACTATTTAATTTTTACAACTGTTAACACACCCTTAGAGTAAACAAAAGGAAAATAAGCAACTGCAGACTGAGGAAGAAAAAAAGTAGCACGGCAGCACATAAGTTCTCAGCCTTTCTTCATATATGGAAAACATCCAGCTCTATACAAGATAAATCAGTGCTCTCCAAATAAGAACTGGAAGATATCAACGGAATTTCTCGAAAATAGGAGAGCTTTATCCTTCTCTAAAAAGATTTTACATACCATTTCTTCATGGTGCTACTGAATATCAAACAGAATACAATGTCAAATTAACTTTTTTTTCCCAGACACTAAATTACCAAATTTACAGCCAGTAAGGATGACAGAGATGTTTAAGATATATGTGACAAATCATGAGAGAAAATCATTTACAATAAATAAGTCAGTTCGTGTAATATAGCAAACCATTCAGATCAACATCTCCCCAATTTCGTCCGCTAACAGAAAGCTGCTTCTCGCGTATTGTTATTCCACAAGTGCTCTGAAAAAAATTGGTCAAACTTACAACATCCTGCAAAAATGTATAAAATTACGATATAAGAAGGACCATTGTATAGCAATTGAAGTTCTACTCCTAAGTATTTATATCTGCCAAAGTGTTAAAAAGCAACAAATATAGGAAACCAAACCAAAGCTATGAACTCATTTTTGCACAACAAACGTAAATGCACATTCTGGAGGGGTAGAATAGAAGGAGTAACCTGATCACGAAATCCAGTAAACTTGTAGTACAACCCATCTTTAATTTGAACACCAAGTTGGTTAGTCTTTGGAACCTTCATCCATGTTACCCCTTCTATATCAGATTTATCAACTTCAATTAATTTACCACCGCCCTGTCTCTTCCATACTATTCCACCAGAGTATAATTTCATCTGTCCTGGATTCTGCAACCCCATAACATGAGAAGAAGTGTCATACATCTCAACTGCCAATTTCAGTCTCATTCCCAAATTCACTAGAAAAATCCAATTTTTAGACTCTAATTACTATGAACTTTGAATTAAAAAACAACAAATTGTAACAACTTGACACGGAACATGCAGTGCAACATAGTAGAGGCCATGCAGATTCAGTCTGATTCAACCGAATACTACATAAATGGTACATATTACATCATACAAAATCAAATAATTTTTACTGTAGAAGATACAAAGTTTGGAACAAAAATAACTCAATCAATTTCATCATACTATACAAAGATTGTATCCAATCAAAACAGACCCATATTTAGAATAGGGACAATGTGGAAATTAAACAGTTATAAATCATTCAATTCCGCCATTTTTCAAAACAATAAAATGAAACCTTCGTCCCATTTCATTCTAAAACATCCAAACAGTGCAATGGTGCTTTTATTTCATTCCAATCCATCCCATTCCATTCTGCTCCACTTTATTTCATTCTATACCACTGACTCAAACATAATCACAGATTCTTGAGAGCATTTTTTATAACTTGTTCCAAACATCGAAAACTTGCATTCCTGGGAACACTGTTGTAAGACTCACTAATTCAAACACAGCCATAGTTTCGGGGGAATACTTCTTCAAAACTTTTACCAAACATGTTGCATTCTCAAACTCACATTCCGGGAAGTTTTTTTACATGGCTTACTAATTCAAAGACAGTCATAGATTCATGGAAATATTTTATTATAACTTGCACCATACACGGAGAGGAGTAGCAAAACGAAGGTTAGAGAGATTACGGTGCCTCCACGGCCTCCGAGAGTGATGTTATTGAATTGATGAAGGTCCGTCATGGCTGAAAATCAACGAGAGTGGCGAATTTCACAACTGAAGAAAAAAAGCACCTCAACGGCACGTACACAACCACATCAGAACCACCGTGTGAGTGAGAAAGAGACGTCAAATTGCTGAGAAAACAAAAACTGAAGGAAGACGAAAAATTCAGTGCACAAATTTGGAAGTAATGCAGCACGTAGAGATATATCAATTGATTAATCGATAGTGAAGAAACGAAAATCGGATAGTGAAATAAAAGACGGAAAATTGCTCACATGATTACGAAGGAGAGAAGTTTGTTTGTTGTTCTTGCAATCAGAAATTAGTTGAACACCGAATGTGATGCAGTGAGACGTGGAACACGCCAACAAGTTCTTCATTTCTCAAAATATTTCTATCATATTATTTTATTTTAATAATTTCAAAATTAATATTTATATCAAATATTAAAATATAGATTATAACATATTTATTTACACGAATTAAATTTATATATAGTAATTTCAACGTTTCTCCTGACATTTTTTATTAGTTTTGTTAATCAATTTACACGAAGTAAATAAAGATAAAGTATGTGATTAATTTTGTAAAAATTGGAGGATACAAAAAATAAAAATAAAAAATCAACCTCACAAGTAAAAAGAAAAAGGCAACATATTTATTTATTTATTCTGAATAATAAGAAAATCAGGTGAATTTGGAAGCCACTGTAATTCCCACGCCAACGGCAACACCAAAAACGCACAGCAGAGAAACCACACGAGCCCTAGCGAAGAGCGCGTCCAACTGCTTCGCGGTTTGGAGCGTGAGCGTGAGGATCTGCAACCTCCCTTGCTCCTCCATCTTCCTGAAGAAGACAACCGGCTTCAGCGCGCGCCGCAGCATGAACGCCACCGAGAACGGAAACGCGAACGCCGCAAGACTCTGCACCGACACCTCCGTTAAGGGGTTCGATTTCGTCAGGTACGTGATCCATGCGCCGAGAGCGAGGTGAACCAGACCCAATGCAGCGAGCGTGTGGCTTAGCCTGTACATGTTCCTCATCATGGTTTCCAGAACCACACGCGTCTCGGTCGCGAGCGGGGAGAGGTCTCGTTCCACTGTGGGGCCTTCGATCTCCTGGTGCTTGAAGTTTGGGTTTTGGCTTGGGTACGGGCTTTGGGCTTGATCTGGGGTTGGCTTGCGAGCTTCATCAGATTCTGAAGGTGAAGGAGACGAGGAAAATTGCTTGGATGAGAGAAAGGTGAAGGGAATGAAAGGAGATAGTGGATTTTGGGAGGGTTTGAAAATTGAAAAATTAGGGTTTTGGGAAAACGAAGTGATTGAAGAAGTTGAAGAAAAACGACAGGGTTTTAGGAGCGAGGAGGTTAACGTTGACCTCAGTCTTCGCGAAATTATGGCGGCGGCCATTGGCGTAAGAAGGAAGCAGAATTACGAGACTGTGTAATGGGTGAAAGTGGAAAACTGAAAAACAAAATGTTCTTCTGGTCTTCTGAATTTCGTTTTCTTCATCGTTTGTGTACTCAACAACAGTGAAGATAAACAGTAGCAAGTGGGTTAATTACATTTTAAAAATGTTTAAAATTAATGAAAATGATTTAGTGAAAAATTATTTAATTGCTAAAAATTATTTTTCTCGAGTCTTAAGACATCTTTCTATTTTAGTCAAAATTACAAAAATATTATATAAGGGAATCTCCTTTTGCACCACCATAAGTTTATCCCACACTCCAAAATGTTCATTTTACCCTATTTTCTTTCTTTTTTTGCTTTTAGAGGTTGTGAATTTTTGGTTTGGAGTTCTTTCTAAATTGTGAAATTTGAAAGCTTCCTAAATTTTATAATTTAAAAGTTTTCTGGATTGTTTGTTGTATAGATGAGATGTAAATGTTCTTTTAAATTAAAATTGTACTTTACATTAATTATGATTTATTATTTTTTTTTACCAATTATGTTATTATTACTTTATTATTTAAGTGAACATCTATAATTAATCCATATAGAAAGATCCTTTCTTAACCATAAATCTTTAATTATTAAATTTTTATCAATTATGATTCTACTAAAATGAAATACATATTTGGTTTTGTATGACATTAAAAAATTATAAGTTTACTAAAAGAAAAATATAAGATGAAAAAAAAAGTAGAAAAAAATATAAGAATTTAAAAGTAAAAGAAAAATAAGTGAAATATCACATATTTTAATAGTAACAATATTAAAGTTTGTATTTTCTTAAAAGACAAAATAATAACAACTTTTAAAGAATCTTAGAAAAGAAAGTACACTTATAAACATTAGAAAGAAAAGAATAGGAAAAAAGTTTAAAGAAATATTAAAAGTAAAAAAAAATCACAATAGTTTCATAATTGGAAATCACATAAAAAAAACGTATTCATAAAAATACATAAATATGACTATTATTACAATAATCATTTGGATGATTTTGAGTATCACATATGATAATAGATTTAAATGTGTTTCTCTATACTATTTTTTAAATTAAGGAGTTAAGGTGTATAATTGAAAATAAATTTAAAAAACATATAAATAATATTGATTTCAATTTTTTTGGTGTTGAAATTTTTTAATATAGGTTAGTTTCATTTATGAACGTAATATGACGGGTTTCGTTTTCTAATTGACTCAAGGTGAATATTAATCTAATTTAGCTTCATGTATTGGTATTTTTAGAGTAAGTTAAAATAAATATGAGTAGTTTTTAAGTTTTTTTAGAGTTGAGACTTTTATTTATGTTAAGTTTATATAAGGTCATTTATGTTTTGGAACATATTTCGAGGGAGAATTTTGAAAGGCTTTGGTTGGAGTGTGAGTCTTTTTCAGTTTGTCATGATTTTTTGGATCAACGAGTGAGTCCTTAGAATCTTAGAGAGAGATGATGTCGGTGTTTGTATTTTTGTAAGCATATGCAATTAAGAGTTTCTTATGTTTTTGGTTGAAGAAAATTATTGTGTTGATAAATTAACTAATTTAGTTTTCATTCATAGAAAACAATATATGTGGTTTAATATTTTACTACCATGTATTTATTTAGATTTTTTTTGTAATAGTTAAAGTTTGTCTATGTTTCATGAACTGTAATTTTTATCATGAGTTTGATGTGGTCCTTTATACTTTATATTTTTTTATTTTTTTTTAATAAATTTTATGTAAAATTAAATGATTAATGGACTTTAAATAAAGTGTTAGTATAGTTAAGATATCAAAGTTTATAATAAGGTTTAATATTACCTTATTGGAAAATACATAAATAAAAATAAATTCGTTTAAAATTACCAATTAAATATGAAAAATATTTTAAAAGTACACTAATTAAAAGAAAGAATCAAATTAAATTAAAGATGAAATTAAATATCAAATTAAATCAAATATGAAATTATGAAATTAAATGTTAAATTAAATACAAAATTAATTACTAAATTAAATCAAATATAAAATTATGTAATTAAATATTAAATTAAGTTATTAAACAATTTACATAAATTAATTATATTATATAATATAGTTAATTGATGGAAAACCATTAATGTTGTTTTTAATTGAATTATAAAATTTAAGCCTAAATTATATATTACAATATGAGAATTATGCCGCAGTACCATTACTCTCCTATTATTTCGGTTGTCTTTTGGATTCATGTTGCTCTTTTCTTGAATAGTTTATCTTAGATAGATCAAAACAATGCTCAATCTCTGGTCTAAGAAAAATAGGTACCTAAAAAAAACACTTTAACGCTAAAATTAATTTTATATCATGTTCTCGAACAGGTAATTATCAAATTAAAGGAATATGTAAATTTTTTCTCATTTAATCATAATTAAAAAATTACTCAATTTTAATGATTCTTAATTTTAAAATTTTCAAAAAGTTAAATGTGTATGTTTTTTCTCCAAACCCAAATGAAAAGGTGTTGCAAAGAGGTTTTAAGATAATATCTAAAAGAGAAAGAAAGAAAAAAGGTAAGAAAATTCATGTCTCATCCAATTGCAATGAACATGAACAGTGGAAGAAGGATTCAAGGCCATACGTGTCACTTTCAACTATAACTTTCTATGAGTGCATACAAAAGCTGAATTTGTAGCCGTAATGAGAGAAAGAGAGAAGGTTTGAGAGAATGGAAGAAAGCAAAGGAAGAGTGTGTGTAACAGGAGGAACAGGTTTCATCGGTTCATGGATTATCAAGACCCTCCTTCAAGATGGTTACTCTGTTAACACCACTGTGAGACACAATCCAGGTAATAATACAAAAGCTACTCACATGCTAAAATTTTGAGCATCTCAAAGGCTACAAATTCTGAGTGCTGATCTGAGCAATCCAGAAAGCTTCAGTGCAGCCATTGAAGGGTGTGTTGGAGTGTTCCATGTTGCTACCCCAGTTGACTTTGGACAGAGAGAAGCAGAAGAAGTAGTGACCAAAAGATCCATTGATGGTGCACTTGGCATTTTGAAGGCATGCCTGAACTGCAAGACTGTGAAGAGAGTTGTTTACACCTCTAGTGCTTCTGCTGTGATTTATAGTGGCAAAGAAGAGCAAGTGATGGATGAAAGCTCTTGGACTGACGTGGATCTTCTCAGAGCTTCAAAGCCATTAGCATGGTCTTATGCAGTTTCAAAGACATTGACAGAGAAGGCAGTGCTTGAATTTGGAGAACAAAATGGCTTGGATGTTGTGACTCTAATTCCAACTTTTGTTTTTGGATCCTTCATTATTCCAAAGCTTCCTGGCTCGGTTCATTCTTCATTGAAATTTGCATCTGGTTAGTGATGCAACTTGATTTTCCTATTTATGTAACAATGTGTTATTTTCTCTGGTTCTTCAACTCATAGTTAAGAAAATAGTTAACTATGCATTTAGTCCTTAAACTTTGATATAGTTTGATTCTAAATTTTAAAAATGAACAAATATAGTTTTTCTAATTTAAATGTGTTAAATTTATTGATGTGTAATTCATTTTTAAAGTTTTAAGATCAAAATATATTAAAGTTTTAGATATGAATGAATTTTAATTTAAGTTTAGAGATCGAAAACATTTTTATTTTTAAGAAAATGTAAATATATAATAGGAAATTTTTGCAGGAGAAAAAGCTACATTTGGTTCCCTCCTAGAGGTACCTATGGTACATGTGGATGATGTGGCTAGAGCACATATATTTCTTCTGGAGAATCAAAATCCAAAAGGGAGGTATAATTGTTCAAAATGTTTGGTTACTTATGAAAGGATCTCTGAACTTGTTTCTGCCAAATACCAAGAATTTAAGCCAAAGTCAGTAGAGTGAGTTTCTGTTAAACTTCATGCTGTAACACATGTAACATTCTTCTTGATTTGAGTGTTTGGTTTTTCTTTGATTTCATTGCAACAAGTGTTTGGCTAGTTGTTTATTTGTTGTAGCTGTTTCAGCAAAATGGAAGGTATGAAGATACCAGATTTATCATCAAAGAAGCTCACAGATGCTGGATTTGTGTTCAAGTATGGAATTGAGGAGATGCTTGATGATGCAATTCAATGCTGCAAGGAAAAAGGGATATCTCTTAAGGAATAATATGTAACCTTGTTTATGTCATGTATGAGGATGGTTATCCATAAAGTGAGACAAAAATGATCCATCTGAAAAGTGGTTCATTTTTGGACATTATGCTTTTGGGATCATAATATGATCTGTGTGTAGTATTGCGTTAATTTTGACAAATTTATGATGATATGTATATAAATGAGTATTGAAAGTTTTGTATAAATTAAAGATAAGGTCAATTCATACTATATAAATATTCATAGTATATAAATAAGTATAAACTTTACTTTAAAAGTTGTAAAATTGAATTAGATTTCATGAAATTTTTTTATGGAAAAATTATATTTTTTACATTAACAAAAACATGTTTTGTAGAGGAACACGAGAGTGTTTTTTCTTTAAATAATAATGTTGTATTATATTTTCTCTTACACTACTTAAATACTCCTTTGCAAAACATTTTTTTCTACACTAATATTATTTTTCAAAAAATAGTATAAATGGTATTCACACAAACTCAAAAGGCCCTGGATTCCATTTGGGGTGAAACACAGATGTTAAATTTTATTTTCAAAATTGCTTGGTAAAAGAAAAAAAAAACTGGTTAAAACAAATTCGGATATTTTAAATTATATATAAAAAGAGAGAATATTTTAGTGATATAAAGTTTGGGATATTTGGCATCTCATGTGTCGTTTTCTGTTGCAAGTGGCAATGGCAACAATCCAACACTGTCATCACTCTTTGCCCTCAGAAACACAATCCTTCTGAACTCTTTCAGCTGGTTACTTCCCTCCTTCATTTCTTACATCTGCCAAGTAAAATCAAAAGGGTGAATCTGAATGGTTGTTTTTGCTCTCAGTTTCTGTCAAAGCTCACTTTTTTGCAAGCCATTATTTCAGATCAGGTGCTGCTCACAGTCTCAGAATAAAGCAGGCACATCCCATACTCAAACAAAGAAAAAGTGTTTGAGATGCAACACCCTTTACTCAGATCAAGATAATTCTCCTCTTTCTTGCTCCTTCCACGGCCACACCAATGGTATATGCAATATGTAAATCACTTTCTTTTGTTATGCAGAAGAATTAGGACAAAAACCTTACATTCAGATTCCTCTGGTGTTTTTTTTATACTAATCTCCTGTTAGAATTAACTTTTTAACTTGATTAACTGTGTGTAATCAAGGTTTACACTAAAGACTATTGTGTGTTTTGAAGTAAAACTTCATATCTAATTAAGAAATAACAACAAAAGATATTGTTATATTAACAATAAATAAGAGGAATTTATAGTTATATAAGTAAAAGGAAATCTCATTTTATAAGCTGGTTTGTAAAGTTGAACTAAACTTCAAATGGTATTACAGTGAGTTAGAATTTGTCCTAACAAGATTGGTTGTTTATTTGTTCTATTATATTACCTGTTATTTAGAAATTCATTGTTTGTTAGATTTATTGTATATGTTCGAATCTCATCTTACATGTCAATTTTTAATTTTATAAAGTTGAGTAAAACTTAATTTTAATAAGAAACTGTATTTAAGTTGTGTTTCTAAAATTATCATAGGTTTACCTGATGATTATTACTTGTGTAATGTTGTAGGAGATAAAGGTCTATTTTCATTGGCTCCACCACACCAAGGAATTGATGGGGATTGGAGTGAAAAATCTGGAGTAATTCTGTACAGATGGAATGAGAAGAATAACAGACCAAACAGTGGGCGTGCCAATTGGAAGAAAAGATGGAGTTGTTGTGCTGAGTATGATGAGAATGCTCCACCTTGTAGACGTGGCTGCCATGTTTCCTATGATGATGGTTTCACCTTGTATTAGCTACTACACTTCTAATTTTGACTGATACATCTTTTTTCTTTTACTAAAATTCTTGTTTTGATTCCTATCAGACATGGCCAATACCAGTAATTATAGGTAACCCTTTCTTGGCAGCACTCAATTGCATCATCAATCATTTTCTCCATTCCATAGTTGAACAAGAATCCTGCATCTCTTAGCTTCTTTGAAGATAAATCTGGTATCTTGATACCTTCTGTTAGGTTCCTAATTATTGAACCTAATCGTTCTCACTCTCACAATAATATGAACAGTAAAAAAGATGACGAAAGAACTGTATTATTCAGAAAAGAATGGATTTGTACAAGGACATGGGAGCATAACCTCCTTAGGTTGAGATCAGCACTCAGAATTTGAAGCCTCTGGGATGCTCCTAATAAGCTGGTAAGAAAGCTCAAATCTTTCCTGTGTTCTGCTTTACATTAAAGTAAACAATTGTAAACTAAGTGAACAGACAAATTCTTGCTTTCACTAATCACAAAATTTTGTCAATGCTTGTTTAATATGAAACTGGAACATGTTACAGATGCAAGAATCTTGTAAAACATCAACAGAAGTTACAGAACCAACCAAGTATGAAGATTTTCAATAAATTTCAACCAATATTAGAAAGTGTTATTACTACCTGGATTGGATTGTGTCTATCAATGGTGTTAACAGAGTAACCATATTGAAGGAGAGTCTTGATAATTCATGTCAGAATTTCAATAAAAATGAAAAAATAGAACACCATAAAATAAAAAGATATTAATAAATTACTTTAAGATTTTGGAAAGTGTTGTTAATTTTTTATATAATTAGATTTAGAGTATTTCTGGTATGAATCTCTTCAGTAAACTCAACATAGAATTAATAAAACAATTTTCAGATCCGCTTAGATAAATCTATTAGTTTTCAATTAACTTTAACATGTAATAAACATTTGTTTTGTTTTATATTCATTTACTATAGTTTAGATTTTTTTTACAATAAATTTTTAATGATTTCATTATTATTTTAAATATTATAAAAGTATTATTTAGGTAAAGAAGATAAATATTTTTTAAAATCAAACTATTTTTAGTTTTTTCAAGCATTATTCAATTGGCACTCTTACAAAATAGAAATAAAAAATTTGATTTCCACTCCTTAAAAAATAAACAAACAGATTGCTTAAATTATATGGAAAACTTTAGAAGAAAAAAGAAAACTACACTTTTAGGTTTGATTGCAACAGTTTTATTAAAATTTTCTAAACATATTTACTAATGGTGTTTTTTTATATAAGCAAAAATAATAAAATTATATATCTAAGATATAATTACAACTAAAAAATCATTATAAATAGCTTTTTATAACACTAACATTTATATATTTATATTGAAAGAAAAATGATATTATTGAAAAAATACTTTATTTAAACTTAAACAAACTTAATATATATTATATCTTTAACTTTTTAAAATAATGAAATTATATATTTAAAATATAATTACAATTAAAAATTTATTTTGTATAATTTTTTTATAAAATTAATATTTATATATTTGTATTTAATTAAAAAAGATATTAGTAAAATATCATGCAAAATTTAAAAATTATTAAGTTTACAAAAACAAATAAAAGAAAAAAAAATTAAAAATACATTAAAAATAAATTAATTTAGTTTTGGGATTAACTCCAACCTAACCCTATCCCAACCCACATTATGTGGGGTTTTGGGAGTTTGGACTTTTAAAAAGTTTCCTATTAAGTGGGCTAAAAAATGAAGCTTGATTTTAAAAAAAGTTAGGAACTATACTTCTATTTAATCCCCACCACACTCTATTTCAGAAATAAACAAGAGGTTGTGTATTTCTAAATCTTGTCATTTGAAATTTATTAGATTATTTTTTTCAAACAATGTATATAATATTTAATCTCACAAATTATATCTCTAATTCTAAATTTGATTTTTAATTTTAAAACAGAAACTTGTGTGTTATCATATTATCACTACCTTACAAACATACCTTTAAACTAAGTTAACATGATCAAGAATTTTTAGACTACAAACAAAAGGATGAAAATTAATTTAAAAAAAGAATTTAATGTAAAACTAAAAATATTAAAACTTACTAGTAAAAACTATGTTGAGTGGGCCATTATATATTAAAATATTAGTTTAATGTTAAAAATTTAATTTAGCTTTTTTATTTTGATTGCTAAAAACGCTTTAACTAATTATCCCAACCGTTTGTAGTATTTAAAAGGTAATATTCATTTGTATAATTTAATATAACTAAAAACACATGGATATGTGTTAAATTTTTTTATGATAATAAAAAGTAAATAGTTTTTATTTATTTTATAGATAGTTTTATAATTTAAAAATGATTAAGTTCAAAAAAGGTCAAATTAAAAGTTAAATTTAAAGAAACTATAAAATAATTATTTTAATTTGAATATTTTTTTATTTAAAGAATAAATTTGAAAAACAATATACGCACAAAAAATAATCTCTTTATATAGAGATATAGATAAAATACAATTTACTATATAATTGGTATTACATATTTTATAACTAAGTTTCTATTTAAAATTAAATAAAATGATGAAAAACAAAAGAAATGTAAAAGGGTATGCTATAATTGTTGCATACAAGTATTCTCCGTTACTTCTAAAACCTTAATGAAAATAATGTTATATACGAGAATATTTTGAAAATCTCAACTTATGTAAAGACGTAGAAACTAGATTGATTTACTAAGTTATCTTTTCTGACTCGAAAAGGTACATATTCTACTTGTAATCTTTTTATACCTGTGTTTTGTCTATTTCTTTTGTAACCGTTCCAAAATTTGTTACTAATGCCTTAACTTATTGTAGTTAACGTCAATGCATGCTAGATAAACTAATTGTTCTTCAAAATAGTGGAACTTGGGAACTTATCCCATTATCTTCTGAAAAATTTGTTGTTGGTTGCAAGTGGGTTTTTACTATCAAAGTTGGTCTTGATGAAATTATTGTTACCTTAAAGATCGTCTAGGGGCCAAAGGTTACACACAAATTTTTGGGTTGGATTATAGTCATACTTTTTCTCTAGTGATAAAGATGTCATTTGTTATTTATAGCCATGACGACTCTTCAACAATGACCTCTTTATCAACTATATGTCAAAAATGCATTCCTCAATGGAGATTTGTAACAAGAGATTTATATGGAGCAACCTCCATGATTTGTTGCTCAAGGGGAGTCTTCTGAGTTGGTATGACTTAATGTGAGACAAATAATTCAATCTTTTACCATCACTCGAGTGTTGGATGTATCTACTTGACAGTATATGTTGATGGCATCCTTCTTACAAGTAGTGACAATCATGGCATCTCTTAGACGAAACAACGTCTTTGCAACCATTTTCAAATCATAGATCTTGGCAAACTTAGATATTTCTTGGGTAGTGAGGTGGCACAATCCAACAATGGTATTGTTATATTTCAAAGGAAGTATGCATTAGATATTTTGGAGAAAATTGGGTTCATGAATTCAAAATCTATTAACACATGCATGGATCTTAATACTAAACTTCTACTAAAACAGGAGGAGCCTATGTCAAACCCCGAGAAATATAGAAGACTAGTTGGAAAATTGAATTATCTTACAATTACTCGTCTTGACATTTCCTTTGCAGTTAATGTTGTAAGTCAATTCCTCAATTCCCCATGTAAAGATCATTGGAATGTAGTTATTCGTATATTAAAGTACATTAAATGATCTCTTGGAAAAAGGTTGTTATATGATTATAATAACCATACAAGAGTGATTTGTTATTCAGATGCTGATTGGGCAGGATCTCCTTCTGATAAAAGGTCTACATCCAGATATTGTGTCTCCATTGGTGGTAACTTAATCTCTTGGAAATGCAAGAAATAGAGTGTTGTGGCAAAAACTAGTGTAGAAGTAAAATATAGAGTTATGACTTCAGCCACTTGTGAGCTTATTTGGCTTAAATAATTGCTTAGAGAGTTGCAATTTGGAGATGTAACTCAAATATGATGCTTATATGTGACAATCAGACTATTCTTCATATTAATCTTGTCTTTCATGAGAGGACCAAACATATTGAGATTTACTATCATTTCCTTTGAGAGAAGATATTATCTAGAGATATCAAGACTCAGTTCGTTAATTCAAGTGATCAGTTAACAAATATTTTCAGTGAGTCTTTACGGGGTATTGATTATATTTGTAAGAAGTTTGGTATATACGATTTGTATGTACCAACTTGAAGAGGAACGTTAAATATATTATCTTTATCTTATGTTTATATTTTATCTTTAGTTATTTGTTATTATTCTTTATTTGTATTTTGAACTTAACTTATATTTATTCTATTATAAATACAATACCCTATTTATATATTCAACACAAGAAAGGTTAATCACATACATAGTTTTTCTCTATATTCAATATAGTCAAATAAATACAATAACCAATTGTATAATTAAGCCTTATATAAAATAGAAATAAAATTCAATAATTTTGATCAATAAGTATTTAAGACTAAAAATATTTAAAAAAAAACAAGCATCGCCTATCTAAATATACAAAGTAAAAATATAAAAATACTAATGGAATATTTAAAACTATTTTTCAACAAATAATATATATTTTAGTTTTCTATAAAAAAAATATCTCAGATCAATAGATTGTAGATTTTTTTGTCAATTTTATAAAATAGTATTAAAATTTATCTGTGAATTTCTTTTCCCGTGAAAATCTCCATTAAAAAAATTTAAAACTGTAATTTTTCTTCTTTATTTTTCCAATCCACAAACTGTAATAATTTCTTTTCCCATGAAAATCTGCATATAAAAAAAATTCAAAAATATAATTTTGTACTTAAGATCATACAAATTTATAATATATAAGCTTTAAGAATTAATTTTATAAAATTAGATTAAATTTAAAGTTCACGTGTTATTATGGTATCATAACCATCCAAAAAGTATTCTAACAAGATATAAATTGAATATTCGTATTGTTTTTCTTGTAAATAATCTTTTGGTGGGTTACATATTAACATTTTACTTGTTTTTGGCATTTAATTTTAAGTTTAAATACTTTTTTGTTTCCAAAATTGTGAAGTAACTTTTTCAATTTTTTTTTTAATTTCAATTTAGTTTCGATTTGTAAAAGTTAATGCAATTTGATCCTTTTTCATTAAATTTTTTGAAATAGATTAATGATTTTTTAACAAAATTAACATTAAGATTGTCTTAATTACAATAAGACAAACTATCTTTATTAACAACTTTAAATTTGATTAAAAATTCTTGATGTGTTTCAAAAAAGTTAACGGAAAAGAACATTTTCATATAATTGATAAAAAAAATTAAAAAATCAACTTTGACTTTTTTTTTTGAATGAAATTTTCCATTCTCAATTAAGTTTATGTTAGAGTGTGTTACTAAGCTTAACATCTGGATAATATTAACATATCAAAGTTCGTAAATAGAACAAAATTGTGTGTGTATTTATGTATATTTGAAAAACAACACATGAAAGCAAATTGAAAACGATAATGATATTTTGATAACATTTTCTTTACAACATTTTAATATTATATACGTGTTATTGTGTGATTGATCCAAAATTACTTCATAGTATCAATAATAATAATCATAATAAACAACACAGACTAATTACAAAATAACATATAAATAGTGTTAAAATGTTGTAAAAAAATGTAACAAAGTATCATTATCCGATTGGAAATTAGAACATTCCAACTTAGTAATTAAGTTGTAAGTGGCTATTGTCACTAACTTTTTTGGCACATTGTGTGCAAAAAGATGGCTATCTTTCTTAGTGAAATCTTTTGCTTACAGAGGCAAAAATATAAACTGTCATATGTAGGTACACTTTAATGTAACCTTTTTCAGATCATTTCACTTTTCAGATATTACTTCAACATTTCAATAAACATCCAAACTATAGTGAATTCTAATATTTGATACAAAATGTATTTAATGATAGTTTTATTAGACGATAATATTTATTTTTAGTTATGTGAAGTGTTAATAATTTTTACCACTTTTGATATTAGCATGTTATATAAAAAAAAAAATCTTTTAAAAAGCGACTTGTTTATTAGATAATTATACTAATTTTTAATTGATATATAAAGTATTAACAATAAATCTATGACTAAATACACTTTTAGCCGAAATCCCAAACAAGTTAAAATAATTTTGGATATATAGAATTTAGGGTGTGTTTGATTGAGAAAAAAAACTATAAGAAAAAGAAGCAGGTAGTTAAGTAAAGAAAATAAATATAATTAATAAAAGTTATTCGGGAGGAGAGAGATAAAATAAAAATTACTTTTTCACATTACTTGGTTTTAATTATTTAAAACTATTTTATATTTAATAATTATTACTTACTTTATTATTATTATACATTTTTATTATTATTTACTTATTATTATTACAAAACAAAATGTTGGGAATGAGAGGAAACATAATCGATTATGGGAATTTTTTTCAAGGCACAACTTTCATGTATTTCTTGATTTTTGTGCAGAAATTGTTTAATATAAGTTTCACATATTTTATTTAAAATATTTTTTCCTACAACTTTTTTTGTATCTATTTCAGTTTTATGAACATTTATCATAAATATATATTTATTATTTATCTTTTCTTTCTTATGTCATTATACATCCTATAAATTTATCAATTTTATTATCTTTCTACGTGTATATTTAGTATTGCGTAAATAAATATTTTTCATTAAACAATATACTTTCTCTCATTTTCACTTTTTTTTTCTACTCTCTATTTCACCGTTTATCAAACCAAGTGTTATATACAATGTCATCAGAACTAATAACACTGTTCTTCAATCAAACAACATAAGTTAACTATTATATGTTCACTTTGTCATAAGTGATGTTTTGTTTTTCAATGTAACCACACATTTTATCTACTTATGCTCCAACCCAATACTTATATCAGAACTCTGTCTATACACATTCTTTCTTTCCGAGGCTTGATGCTGCCATTGCAGGTGCTTGATGTGCTGATATTCATAAAATATTATCTGCAGCGATCTTAGAATTCTGCTAACTGAGAGTTGAACATTGTATGAAGGGTTGTCTTGTAAAATGATGAACACATCAGAAATTGGTTCATTCAGCAAAAGCAGAAGAAAATTGTGTATGGTAAAATCACAAACAAATTTTTACAAAGAAAATAAAAGATATATGGCAGGAAAGTAATTTGCATTACCATGGTGATTTTGCTCATTTGAATTCTACACAAACCCTAGACACTGAAATGTACAATGTACATTTATATGTTTATGTTTATATTCTGAAGATTGGTGTATTAAAGCATGACAGACTGGAGAAAAAGGAAGAAGGAGGATCATAATTAAAATAGTACATAGTGCTAATTAAAATGAAGGTAGCAACCCACATGATTATGGAAAAACAAAACTGAAAAGAAGAAAAGTAGACACTAGGTCAAGTCTATTACAAACATGCATGTGAAACTGGATATATAACAGTTCACCCTTTTATATGTTTTTTTTTTATTTTTCTGAGTTTCATATTGAATGTTCTCCATCATGTTCAATCTCAGAAGCGGCTTCATCTTCTTCTTGCAAGCAATCAATGCCAAAAGCACCATGGCCATAGCCAAAGGCCTTGATGTGGTCTTTTAGGGACCTTTTGTGTTTGAAATCAGACCCACATAAGCAATACCATATTTTGCCGCAGTTCTTCTCATGTGTTCTCCAATCACCTTTTACTGCAAATGCTTTGCTGCACTTTCTGCACATGTAGGGTTTTATGCCATGCTTTCTCTTGTAGTGTGTTTGAAGAGTTCTGAAATCCTTGAGAGGCCTTGCTCTTGGGTGGTCAATGTTGTGCTTGCAACCTGCTGCACAACAAAAGCATGGAAGCCTCAGCATAGCTGTTGGCTGTGTTCCTTTCAGAGAATCAGGCCCCTTTCTGTATTGAGATCCATGTCCCCACATATGCATCTGAAAATCAAGTCATCAGATTAATGAAACAGAATTCACAGTGTTGTTAGTTCTTTGGATTTTAGAAGTCCCACATCTGTTAAAAACATATAAATCAGTTTTATAATCAATTCTTAACACATTAACATGAACTCAGAATCATGGTTGAAATGAGAAATTCATAATCAAAGCCTCTAATTTGCTTTCAATTAATTCATTAATTCATACGCAACTAGGAATTTTAAATTTAAACCAGTTGTTATGCAGATAGAGAAATTAAGGTGCATGTACCATATTTGGGTTTTACTGAACATACACATAGATGCATATATATGAATTTCACTGCTTTTTATTGGAAGATAATTGATTATAGAAAATTCAACTCATAAAATTGAAGATAGGTGAACCTTGATTCTTTTGGCTTCTTTCATATTCATATGCAGATTTAGAGGGCCATGTATGCAAGATAAAAGTAAAAAGCAAGTAGAAAATTAAAGAGGTAAGAAGCAAAACATGGGTAATTAATTCATTTCTAATTTTGCACAATAAGATGACAAGTTAATTAGTACTAAGTCAAAGTTCGTACCCCTTTTACAAAAAGGTTAACTTGATCAGATTTCAAGATATGTTTTGATAATATTATATATCTGGAGTGTGAGGGACTGGCACTTTCATAAAGACATGTGATCAGGAAATGATCTCATCAGAACAAGTGAATCAATAACAAGTGTTTTGTTTTTTTTTTCTTTTCTTTTCTTTTTTACCGTTTGCAGTGCTTTGAAAAGGCTGTGGTAAGTTCACAGGCTTTTGATGAGGAACATCTGAATCCTGAGAGAAGCATTGATATTAATAATTTGTTTTTACTTTCCATTCATTTGCACTTTGCAGTCTGGCGCAGCACAATGTTCTAGGCGACATAAAAGCAGAAGAAGCAAAGAGACTTCCAGGTTTTCAAAGAAAACAAGAATTAATTAAGGTACTGAGATCGAGAGGAAATAGTGTTGTTGATCAGAAACAAAGAACAAAAAACAAAAGAAGACCATGCAAAAGGGCTGCATATAGAGGAAACAAAAATGATGAAACACACAAGGAGAGGGGCCTATCTGATCTGATTCAATGTCAAAAACCATTAAAAAAAACTTTGAGAAAAAATTAAGGACATTTTATGAACAAGATGGTGAAAGAAACAATGAATAAAGTACAGACAGAAGACAAAGTTTTTATTATTTGTGTAAATGAGGCCACACCGTACCTGAAGATTATTGTATCTGTTGAAAGTTTTTGAGCACACAGGACATGGGAACTGTGTAGGACCAATGAGAATCTGTGAAGGGGTGGGAATCCAATACTGACCCTTGTTCAATCTATCCAAAGGGTGCTCAGAAATTATGTTCACTTCCTCTTTTTCACCCATTTCCATACAAGTTGAGGACACCCTAGATGACCCCAGATCAGAACAAGTATCCATTCTGGGAAGCCCTATGTGTAGGGCAACAGTCACAGTTTCTTCATCACCTTCTTCACCATTGTTCTCCACCTTCTCCTCTTCTCTCTCTTCCACAACATTTGAGGGTTCATTTTGTTGGAGCTGCTCACCTGTCAGGCTTATCTTGTTGATGAGAGGAAGTGCCTCTCTTAGAGGAGGGGAAGAAGGAGGAGGAGGAGGAGCTGCTGCTGCTGCATATGCATATGCATATGAATATGAAGATGAAGATGAAGATGCAGATGCAGATGAAGATAAAGATGAAGATGAGGCTCCTTGTAATTGAATTCCAAACCTGTTGTTTGAGTAATTGGCAAGAGGGTGGTAGGGTTGAGAAGAGGAAGAGGAAGAGTAGTGAGGTTGGAAGAGCATGAAGTTGAACCATTCATTGAACATGTTGGACTTAGGATCTGTCATAGTGAATGATGTTTGATGTGGGAGAAATTAAGGAAAAATTTGGTGATGTATAAGAATATAGAGTGTGCATATGTGAGAGTGTGTGCAGAGAGAGAGAGAGAGAGAGAGAGAAAAGAGAGAGAAAATGTGGATGTTATGTGGTGGAATGGAGAGCCATATAAGTAAGTTTCAAGGTAAAAGGATTAGAAAGCCAAAGTGTATGGAAAGTCAAGAAATTACCCCCTGCAAGGCAATTAAAGGCGAAAGGGAAAGGCAAAGGTGGAGTCAGAGATTAGACTTGCAGTTTGTCTCCCAGGAGATAGAGTTTGTGTTTCTTACAACACCACACACAAAAGCTCAACAACACACACAACTTTCTATTGCTACCATTTCTTAACTCTAATCATACCTTCACTTCATTCAATCAAACACTTTCTAACCCTTTTTTTTAATGCATTTTTCTTATTATTTAAACTCTAGCCTGTGTGTTTTACTTCCTATTTCCTATACTTAAAAACCATAATTTTCACTTTTTATACATACTGTTTTTACTCTTCATTAGCCTCTATAGTTTAAATAAATAAAAAATCAAAATAGTTAAAGAATAAAAGGGGTTAAAATGCTTTACAATATGAGTTTTGTAAAAAAAACCCTAACTTAGATGTCATCTTCAAATTCTTTTTCTAAAATCAATCTTGGACTTGAGATTTTTCCATTACAATTACATGCCTATAGAGAATAAAATAAATTATTTATAAATACAGAAAACAAAAGATAAAATTTACAATTGTAAAGATTAAAGATTAAGTAATTAGTTTTCTTTAAATTATATATTTTAATCTCTAATAAATATAATTATTTTAATTTAATAAAGTTGATTTTAATTCTAATATATATGAGTCCTCGTAATAGTAAGTAAGATGAGAATATATGGTAATTTATTGTTTGGGTTGGTGTGTTTAGAAGGCATTGTTTGATTTTGCACACATAATGATGATGTTAATTCTACCATTCTCTCTTTCTTGTTGCCTCGTCGGTCAACAAAATATCAAATGCACACTATTGGTTTTGGCGTCTGAGTTTGCTTTGAAAGTTTCGAAATCTGTTCTAATTCTGAACTTGGAACATTTTCTCATGCATGTGATTATTTTTTTTATTGCTTTCTCTCACTATAGAACATACTAATTACCAACCATTTCAAATTTTTACCATATATTCCTCTAAAAAAAATGAAAGAAAAGAAAAATGTGTTTGATAGAAGAAATAAATAAAAAATATAGTAAAAAAATGTCTTTAAACTTTCAATGTGTTGGTAAGATGGTTAGGATACAAACACATTATGTATAATGAGCCTAGGTTTCTACAATGTTGGTTCAATTTGTAATTTCAAATCAATACTTGAGTATTTTTTGGAAATAGTTATATACTTATAAAGATTAATTTACTAATAATAAAAAGACTAATTTATACCTAGAAATTTAAACACTAGATTAAATTATTTTATCATTATATTTATAATTTATTAACTTTGATCCTATATTAAAAATAGTTTAAATTAATAATTTGGTCTTTTTAATAAATTTGATACAAACACAAGAATAGAAAAAAAAAATAGAAGAAACTAAATTGATGATAGCATAAAAAGTAAGGAAATTAATTATTTTTTTTAATAATATAAGGATTAAATAATTAAAAAAAACATAAGACTTTGTTTTATGATATTGATGTTCGAAAACTAATATTGTTTGTTCAGTACTCTTTCCATTGTTCGATTTTAATATGCCATTATATGGAGTAGTTGGTTTATAATATCAAAGTTCTAGTGCACTTATTTAAATATTTTTTAATTTTTTTTATATAGATAAGTATTTGAGGTACTTCAAATATATATATTATAATAACATAAATCACATATACCTAATTTTAGATTTCTCATTATATATAAGTCTCTTACAAAATGAGAGAGGTGTACTAATTGTTTTATTAATATAAATATGGTACATGACTCTTGCTTTCTCTTTTAATATTTTACGTTACATGGATTAATTATATATGTATATAGTTTTTTTTTTTATATATCCGGAAATATGTTTAGAATTTATTACTTAATTGAACAACTTAAAGATATCATTCTAGACATAAAGTATATTTCTCTTGGTCAATTTTAATTTTTTAGATTAATAATAATTTGATTTTATTTCTACTATATTGTTATTAAAGACATACTATTATATACTTAAACTCTTTTATTAGAGTTCTAAAGATTCTGTCCATTTTTAATTTAGTATTTCGTAGATTTGTTTGGAATTTTTTTTTTTACGTTTCAAATAATCGACAGAACGTTTGAGTTAAACTGTTTATTTCAATAAAAGGGAAGTTAGAACGTTTCATCAAATACAATGTACTGTTTAATCAAATGTGATATGTTTTTGTTTTGAAACTTTGAATGTAAAGGGATACTGGCATTGTTGCATTGTTTTGTTTAAAAACTTGAAGTTTGCATATAGAAATTGTGAGTGATATGTGTACATACAAACGTAGATATACAGAGATGAGTTATTACATGTTTCAAGGCAAAGTGGGGTCAATTGTCTGAAATTTCTTTCCTATAACATAAGAAACAAATTAATAACACACTTTTCAATATAAGAGAACTGATCCCATAATTTTCTTGGATTCCTTCACACTTTTTGTTACACTCTCTTATACACAAAATAAAACTCCCCAATAGCAGATAAATCACAGCTCTTACACTCTGTCACAAAATCACAACTTTTAATAATGCATGCAGGAATCAAATAAATAATTTAATAAAAATAAAAACATGAAAACAAAAATAGAAATAGTTAATTCTTAAAATATTTGTAGAGTTGGAGTGATAAGAGATATTACTTTACTTTTGTTAAGAGTTAGTATTAAAAAAAGAGATATTATCCGTTTTGGATCAAGTTTTTATGGATTTATTTTTGTTATTATTCTAAAAGATTTTTTATTAGAGATTTTTTATGTATATATAAATTTATGTTTATTTTTTATTTTATTTTATATGAGACTTTATTTGTATCTAACAATAGTATTTTATTTCAAAGATCCGTCAATCTATTTGTACATTCTCAAATTTCTTTCTTTTTTGTTCTTTTTTTCATTTGTGTTTCTCTTGATGGCTAACAAGTGGTTAAGTTGTAGGTGCAAAGATAGATTATGATTTGAACAAGTGGAAGAGTACGATGCAGAAGATTTTGGAGGGGTAGTCGGCTTATATATATATATATATATATATATATATATATATATATATATATATATGAACTGTTATGACAAAAATGTGAGCTTGAATTCAGATTAATAATGCTCACAACTTCATCACTTCTTTCTTATTCAACAAAAAAATTCGATACAAAATCTTAAAGTTCATCACTCCTTTTTATGTATTCCTTAACATTTTCAATTTTTAGTAATAAATTTTTAACTATTTATATTCAAAGTTGTTAAAATGGACTATACGATCTTACGATCTTGTATAGTTTAATTTATTATAGGTTGGTCACTTAAAAAGTTAATTTAACTGGACTTATTTATTAGTAAATCCAAAATATTTGAATTCAACCTAGTCTATCATAGATTGATAGATTAAACAAGTTAACTCATTTAATTGTAATTTTTTTTTCTTCAATCAAAAAACTTTTTAATTTTTTTCTAATTAAAATCTAAATAAAGTTCAATCAAAATACAATTCAAAATTTATATGGAGATAGAAAAACATTTAAGTTTTCATTTTTTTAAATAATTTAATACTTAGAATTTTTGGATGAGTTTGTGAACCAACCTAATTTATCAAGACTAAGTCGAATTTTTAATAAATTAAATTTATTTTTAACTTGTATCAAAATTTATAATTTTTAATAATTTAACTTGATTCAAAATTTATAATTTTTAATAATTTAACTTGATTCAAATAAGATCGGATTGATTTGAGAGTTTTAATCAATTTTAAAAAATTTATTTATATTTTCTACTTTCATTCATATTTATTTAATTAAAAACTTATTAATATTTATAAACTATATTTAACCTCGATCATTTGATATTTGTGAATATATCAAAATATGAAATGTGTATTTATTTTCGTTATATGTATTTAATGCCAGAAAATTTGATTAATCATAATTAATGTGATTTTCTTTTTACTCGCATGTTTAGCTAATACGGGCTTTAATAAGATTTAAAAATAGTATACGAGTGGAGAATATGTTCACAAAATAATGATATTCATATTCTCCAATTAGAAAGAACTTTTGTTTTGACCAACTTCATACATACCATATCCACACAATTCCCAAGACAGCATTAAGTATCTAATACTAAAGAGTATTGTAATATTTATTTTCATAATTTGGATTTATTAGTTTTAATTCATTTATTTTTAGACTAAAATTTAACATTTATATATATAAAATGTTAGTAAATAATTTATAAGTATAGGTGCATATTAGAGAGATGTCAAATACTTAAATGAAAAACATTGTTGATCATTCATATTTATCGGGTATAAAATTATTATTTTTTCATTTCTATTGAAAAACTAAGTATATTTGTATTCTTATTTTATTATTCAAATATTAATTAAATAATATTTTTATAAAAAATATAATATTATTAAATATTGAATATGAAAAAATTATACATTTTTCTATATTAAATATTAATAAATAAATTATAATTATATAAATATTAAATAACAATTAAATAAAGGTCAATTAATTATACAAAAGTAAAAATGGTAAAATGTATTCTCTATATATAAGTTACAAAAATTAATATAAAAGGATAAATATGGCTTTGGATTCTAAAATTAAACATTAAATTGAAATTCATCCAACTTAAAAAGGAAACTTGAATAAAAAACGGGTGTCAATTAGATTTTTTATATATAAATTATTTTTTCTAATTAAAAAATCTTTATTTTCTTTAAGAGAGTTGATTTTTATTTATTTCAAATTTTGGATTCTCATAAATATTCTCAAGTTTAGTTGATGTAGATGATTTTTTCCATTTTTATCAAAAACCTTCTTTTAAAAAAAATAATTATTTTATTTTTTATCATAATTTTTTTTTATCACCTCTCACCTATTTAGAAAAAGATAAATTTATCAACATCCCAATTTAAACCTCAAAATCAAGAATCAATATTTCAAGAAAATTAACAACTTCTAAATGATTGGTCTCTCTTATTTTAAAGTAGATTCCATACAATGTTCTTCTCTTACACAACTTCAAAGCCTAATATAATTCTATCTATAAAAAAAGAGTTTTATCAATAATTAGAACATGATTTTATGATCTTTAATAGATATGGATTTGTGAGTATAAAAAAATCACATATAAAAAGAAAACAAATTGCTTAAAAAAATGATAGAAAATGAATTTATTTGAAAAAAGAAATTGTTTGGTTCAAAATATTTCTTAATTCTCCAAATTCACTATAATTCAATTTCATTCTCAAAAATACAAGAGATTGAGGTTGAAGTTTGAGAAAAAAAAAAGGAAAAGTGAAAAAGAGTAGAGAGAAACCAAAGAAAAAGGAAAAAGAAATTAAAAGGGGAAATCCTCATTTCAAGTTTCAAAAAAGCTTTTTTTAAATTTACTTAATATACATAGTATAACAATATAAAAATGTCATTTTAAAATATATTTAAAAAAGAAAATGAAGATATTTTTAGAAGTATCGTGGCTATCTTGTCATAAAAGAAAAAACTCTATTTAGTTCCATTTTTTATGATAGTAAACTGTTGACTTAAAACGCACGTCTAAAAGAGTACTCTAAATTGATTTATTTTTTATTGATGTGATGATGAGAATTTTTCTCATTCAATAATCATTTAATGAATGAAAATATGATTAAAGAGTTTCATCAAAGTTTTCTTTTTACCCATTTTCACGTACTAAAAATCATTCCAAAAGTGTCCATTAATGGCTTTAAAATAATTGAAGTGAAATTAATTTGCGTATGCCCGTGTTTTCAGGCATTCTGCAAAAACACATGGCTGTCCAACTCAATTTTAATACTCTTTTTCTGCAATTCAAATTTATGTCCATTTCTCAAACATTCAACATTTATGATTTTTTTTAGTAATATTAAAAATATCATCAAGAAATATACTATGAATGCTCTTATATACATACTCTGAAAAATAATCAAGTAGTTTAGTACGTGTATTTGTTAAACATTAAAAAGAAAAAATTATTAAGACAAGATCGTCTGGAAAGATTAGATCACCTAACAACTGAAAGTTTTGAAGTTTAACAAATATATTCCATGAAATAGTCTTTAGAAAGAACATTGCCTAAGATAATATTCATTAGGACTAATTGAGTTTAGACAAGGAAAGCATAGATGAAAAACAGGTATAAACAAACTAACTCAAAATGACAACAAATCATGAGATGATTTGAACACATCCAAGAGTGGAGTTCATGTTACTCACTTTTTTGCCAAGGGATTCATGAGAATCTTTATCTCTACAAGTTTGTAAGAGTAGTGTATGAAGGTTGTTAGAGGTTCCAATATCGTGCTAGAAAGCTAAATACAATAGCAAAGAACGAAGCAATAACCTTATAAATTCATTCTAGTTATATTCATAAAACACTAAGTAGAGATTTTCTTGAAAATTTTTAGTGAGATTAGCAGGATTTTGGTATTGGTAGGTAATATTGTTTGACTTATTTTTAGAAGTGTAGTGAAAAATTATGTATATATTCTTGTAAAAGGGTTAGAATCTTTCTCAATAAAAAAAACTATATAGTAAGTGTAACTTCCTTTTATATTTGAACCATTTAAAAAAATTGCTCATCACAATACTTTCATTCCTTGACTCAAAAGAAAAAAGAAATACCAAGTTCATTTGAATTTTCATCTAATTTTGTTTTCGATGAAAAGTTATGGCATTGAAACCCTATAAATACAGTGAATTGAATTTAAGTTTTTTCAAGAAGTTATTCAACAATGCGCTTTATATGTATCGATTGGGCATATGGCGACAAAACTCCAAAAACAGATCAGTAATTAGGTTTAATAAAATTGGACTGTGATTAGGTTAACCTTAATCGAAAACTCAATAAAAAAATTTACAAATACAAATCAAAAGTATAATTATTAGAATTTTTATGATGCATTTATTACAACATTAATTATTGAATTGATTAAATACTTAATTGATTTAAACATCAAAATATCTTTTACTAGAATTAAATTAGAGAATTAAAAAAAAAAGAGCTCTAACAGTGAGAAGAAACACAAAATAAGATTAATAACCCTCCTTTTATATTTATATATATACTTATTGACAATAATGGATTTTGTGTTTGTATATAAACATAATCTTACAATGTGTATATTTAAGGGAAGAAATACTTCTTCTTTTTATTGTTTTTGGTAGATTTTTTTTCCTATTAAATTCAATTTGTAAGTTATGTTCCACACATAATTATATAATTTAAGAATAATCGAACAAATTACAAATAAAGCGAAAGAAGATACATGGAAATATTTGAAAAATATAAAGAAAAACAATTAAAGTATATATAATATATAAATTAATAAAAAATTTAAAATAGTGAATTTTAAGCTACCTAAAATTAAAGTTTGTAAATTTGCACAACTTAACTACATATAATTCTCTAAAACTATTGTTAATAACTTTGTCGATAGTTTCTGTATTTTTTTAATCATCTGTCGATGGCTTTTGTCTTTATATATAACTTAAACATTTGATTTTTTTTTTTCAGGTTGATACTTTTTGCATCATTATTTTTATTTTTACACCCTCTTGTGGTGAGACATTATTATTGAATCAAAATAATTAATGTCAAAGTTAACTTTGTTATTTAAAACAATTAATTAATAAATTGTTGATTGTTTGAAAAATATTCTATTTGACTCGCAAATAACATAACAGTCAAATTCAAATTTTCTCATACGAATACAGACTCCTAGGTTTCTGTAATCAGTACAACATAAACTATATTATTTATTCATAATTTTTCAAAATTCTGTTCAGTTCAAAATTCATTCTCCATATTTCGAGGGCACTCGTGCAACATTAATGTATTAAAACATATTTAGAGGAACTTACAAAATATTTTTTGACCTATTATTTGATGTTTCCAATGCCAAGAAGAAGAATTAATGTGTTCTTAGACCTTGGAGTTTTCATCTGCTAAATAAAACCAAGTAATTGCACGTTCCACACCATTCCCCAAACATTCAATAAAAAAACATACAATAAAAATATAAACATAGATCCTATCATTTATGTCTGAGTAAAACTATATTATAAACATTCATCATAGCAAGACCAGTAAATCAATGTCATAAACTAAAAAAGTCTTAGATATAAATCTTTACCATCTTATGAAATACATATGTATATTATTATTAATAAAACATAAATTAAAAAAACTAAAAATTAATTTCAGTGATAAAATAAGTACAGATAAACATGAGACCTTCAAGCGTGCAGATACAAATGATATTTGACACACACGTATGTATAAGATATAAATACATGCAGAGTGAATTAAAACATTTATTTTTTTTTAAGTTGTAATTAATCAACAGTAACATGTGGATGTATGCCATCTGCATAAAAAAAGGACAGAAGGGTCTCCAGCATCATAGTGAGCCGAAAATGTTGGTTCTGTGGCAAGATGCTATATTCTCGCTGTTATATCATCCATGTTCCTCTCAGTTCTTCAGTAATTGCTGACCCCACTGGCCTCCACCACCATCACCACTTAACTTCAAATATATTATTAAGTTATATATTTTTACAGAAATAATTTGTACGATTAATGATCTTTCAAGATGAGATATATATCAGACTATTAATATCTTAAATACTTCAAATTTTAAACCCTGCACAGCTATGAACAGTGAATGGAATCACATCAGTAACATTCATTTACATAAGATCTGCTAGAATGTTAAGGTTTTTGACAAAACCATGATGTCTGTTGTTATGCAGAGATTTAGAAGCAATATGATCTTTGTTATCCAAACATTAATTTTTTACCTAAGAAAAAACTCTGAAACCCAGAAAAGAAAAATAAAGTTTTATTGTCTGCATTCTCTATGCAGTTTAAGAGAGTGAAAGTGATGTGTCAATGGAGGGAGCTGCAAGAGTGCACAAGACTTGTTGTATAATAAAATGGGCATTATGTGTGTGTGGGATGTTATTATTTATTATTATTATTATTATATATAATTCTGAAATTTTGATTGAAATTTGGTACAGTGAGGTTGACAGGAGATGAAGCCATGCATGGGGAGAAGAACAGAATCATGATTGGAACTCACTGTTCACATGCACATACAACGTCATAATTCTCATGTCAGTACATAATTGCTTCACAATTTCCAGCTGCTGCTAGCTCTTCACTCTTCAGTACTTAAGGGGGAGACACAATCATAGTCCACTTTCACTTTTTTTTTTTGCCTTTTGGTTAAAATGGTGTGGTATAAAACAATATGGTAAAAATGATAAAATTAAAAAATGTTATTCTTTGGTTATTTTCAAACAATGATATTGATCATACACATGAAACATAGTGGTAAATTTGTATAGTGATTGTTAATTAATATGTGTACTTGTTTGGCTAAGGTTTCTGTACCGGTATCTGCTTTCTCAACAAATATATATGGTGCAAAACAACCTGCTGCATGGTGCATTCACTTTTATGTTGTTTTGTTTTTGTCAATTTTCTTTTTCAGGGACAAACACAAAGCTACCTTACCAAAAATAATCCCTAGTTACACATTTACTTTCATATAATATATACCTGACTTTTATGTTTTTATGCTATTGTTATTTTTTTTTAAGTTATTTATGTTATCAGGTGAATTTATTGCATGCATGTGACTTTTAAGTGTTTTTAGAATTTCTTGTAATTTTCTTCTACATATTTAACTTTGCATATATAATTTATCCTGTGTCTACAATAATAAGTGGGATAATCTTTTGTACTTTCTCTAGCTTGTGATTGATTGTTTCCTGAAACACTGAACAGTAAACCTTGAAAAAAGTTTCAATGGTGTTAACCTTCTCCATGATTAAATTTGTCAAGGTTTCATCTATTAAAAGAAAAAGAAAATAAAAAAAGTAAAAAAATTTGTGCATCGAAGACTACAGCAGACTAAGAACAATTCGTTTTCTGCCTGCAGACAAACTGGTTATCGCATGTAACTGTATAAACTTCAGTTTGGGTCCCAATTATCCTATTGCACAAAACTTTCTACTGAACTGTCAAATCACATGCAATTTTCTCATAAAACATTTCTGAATGCCTTCGGAAATATATTTTTTACCTATCATTTCTAATTATTATATTCTCTATATATATATTTTTTGTAATACAATTCCTATTTATTAAATTTTTTAATATATTTTAATTTTAAAATATAATACTTTTACATGATACAACCAATATAAATCACTTAAATGTCAATTTATAAATCACATAGCACATAACAAAATTATTATAATTATATTACAAATATTGTATTTATTCTTAGACATGTATATTTAAGTATATTTTTTTAAATAAAATAAAATGAATTTCTTAGACATGTTTAACATATTTAGAGGAAATTTTTTTATTATAACTTCTTAATTCATAAAACCAAACAAAAACTTATAATAACAAAAAAAAACTGAATTTTAAAAGTTTGACTAGAAACAAGATCAATTCACAATATATAAAATATACAATATATAAAATATACAAGTGAATGTAAATTTTTTTTACAAACTTTGAATTAAATTTAAACTTCATTTTCTAACATACGTGTTAAGAACTTAGCCACAGACATATAGTCACAAATGCTAAAAAAAAAATATATAAAGTGAAAGAAACAAGTGTCTAAATGGAAAAGCTTGTGAGTGCATGGTTCCCCATTCTTTAGACTGAATTGGACAAAGAATTAAGTTATGAGAATACAGTTAGAACATTCATTTTCTAAGGTTTATATTAAGGTACAAGTGTAAGGTAACAAACAAAGAATACAAATCCAAGCATTGCTCTCACAGGATCGTGTAACCTTGTACAATGTCCATGAGTGGTTAACCTTCTCCGGCAAGCTTTGTCACTAAAAAACTCAAGGCCTGCAATTCTGGCAAGTCATAGAAAAAATAAATAAATTAATTCTCAATTTTCTTATGAGAAATTGAATAGAAAGCATCAATGACTGAGTTTAAAAGAGTGGGGGTCCTTCAGCCATTACACTGATTGATGCAAATTCCTGATTTTGAAATTGCTGCAATAAGGCCAATCAACAAGACCACCTTGTCAATGCTATAGATCAACTCATTTTCCATCTCAATAATATTACTTCAATTATAAATCATGTCAAAGAAAAATAGATTAAATATCTTTTAATAATCTTTCAGTGTTGAAACAAGTGTTTCATCTTCATTGAAAATTTTGGATCAATAAAAAATTTAAATATTTTTTTTAAAAGTCTAAATATATATAATTTAAATAAATATCTGATATTACTTGGAAATAATTCCAGTTTTTAATATTTTAATCAAGGTTTAAATTTTTAATTACTAATAAGAGAAAATTTAGATTCTATATTATTTTTAACATTGTAAAAAAATAATATATATAATATTAGCTGTGTAAATATAAATATATAAAAGTTATATTACAACATATATAAAAAAAATGAAACTTTATGGTCTAAAAATTTATAAAAATATAAAAATTATGCTTTTATTCCTATGCATATGATTATAACATTAATAGAAGACAAATATGTGATGAGCAAATTTTTCAAACAAACATGTTCAAACACACACATTCTCATTTTTTATAACATTATAATAACATACATTTTTAATTGAAATAATCATTGATAGCAACAAATTACATCTTATTCATAATCCAAATATATAAATCATACACTACATCTCCTATTAAATTTATATAAATTTATCTTACTAGAGATTAAAATCTAACACATCAAAAAATGATATTGATAATCTAACTTTCTATGTTAAGGTGGTTTCTTTATATTTTACAAAGTTTAATAATAACTTTTTTTTCCTTTTACTTTTCATCATTTAGTACATTATTTTTTTATCAACAAAGAATATTAGTTTTAGAGGACAGATAATTAGTCTAACATCTTTCTCATTTTAGCGTCCAAACCAACATTTAAACATTGAACTTCTAATGAATTCACTCAAGCATTACATTAATGCTTGAGAGACATGTTGCATAATTTCACATTTATAACTTTAACACGTTTTTAATTATCATAAATAGTTTATTTCACACTCAATTTTATATGGACCAATTCTATTTAAATTTGACTAATCCAAATCTCAAAGCATGTTAAAAGAAACATATAGAGTGAACTATATCTTCAAAGATTTTCACAATACTGTAAAAGATAACAAAAATTAGTACATATTTAATAGGAAAGACAAAGAAACTTGAAAAACTTGATCTTACATACTATACACTTCAACAAAACTACATCCACTTATCTACAGCATATGATCTCATAATCTTGTTGAATCCTAGGGTCTAGCAAATTCGAAAATGAATTTGCATTTTGTTAGCCGAGCGATGAAAGACATAATCGAGTAATGGAAAGCGGAATCAAACGGTAGAAGACGAAATCGAGTTGTAAACGACTGAACTGAATAGTGGAAAACGAAACTGAACAATACAAGACTGAACCGAGCGATAAACGACTAAATTAAGTAGTGAAAGACGAAACCAATCGATAAACGAATGAACCAAACTATCGACGGATAAACAGATGAACAGAGTTAGGATTTTGAGTTATAACACATTGTTATATGTTGATTATAGGATAAATATTGAAAAGAGATTTATTGTAAATTTTTTTAAATGTGGTTATTAACCCTACGTCCTCTAGGAAAATCAAAACTCTTCATCACCAACTTCAAATATACTGAATAATTTTACATTATTTAAATTTTTATTTTTTTAATTTTTGAAATACAAAATTGTGACATAAAATTTACAGTCCGAAAGGAAAGAAATGAATGAGCATGAATGGAAAGAGGTTTAGTTGGAAAGTGTGAGGGATCCTGAATGATTGTGATGAAAGAATATTGTAAGAGTTTGTGGGAAACGTGTAGAAGTTGTATGGTGAGTCTGAAAGGTGAAAGCAGAAGGAAGAGATAAATGTATATTAGTTAAAAAATGGACCTTGAAAATAGAGCAGAAGAGCAGAAATGATAGAGACATTTTTCATGCAATTCAAGGCCATTTTGTTATCAAGGTGGAGCCACCAAACAACCCCTTATTGCATATACAAGACATGTAAAAGCAATATGAGGATCTTTGTACCACAGTTTAGGAAACTATTACCACCATTTGAAAAGGAAAACACACACCTCTATTTATTCTACACAATTAACTTAACCAATTCAACTACAATCCTTTAATAACGAAAACTTTTTTAAATTCAAAATTACTACTTTTCTTAATAATAATTACTTAAAGCTCATATTTCTAATTACTTATAATTTAAAATAATTTACACTGACAGTGGATAAAATAAAATCTAACTCTTATTAGTAAGAAATTAATAAAGTCTCTAAATGAAATTACTTATACAATTTTATTAAATGGAATTAAGGAGATAAGTTTTGTTTTAATTTTTTAAAGATTTTATTTTTAATTGATAAAGTGATCAGATATCAGAATTGAAGAAAGTCGACTGTCTAAATTTTTATAATAATAACTTTTATATCATATTATGGCCTTAAAATTAAGGTTTATTTCAACCTTATCAAACTTAGATTATATATATATAAAAGAAATAATCTTATCAATGTAAAATTTTATTTTATTATTAATGCAAACACATGCTTTATTTTAATGTGTGTTCATTTTTGTACTATAACAAAATAATAATAATAAAACTATAATTTTCAAAATAAATATGATTTTTTTACAATTTTTTTGTAAATAATTTTTATTTACTTTTTATGTAATCTTTTATTATAAATAGTTATTTTAGTTTTAAGATGATTAAATTTAAAAAAAAAATGAATTTAAAAGAGTTGTTAAATTTAAAGAAGGGGTCACTTTAAAAGGGTAAAATTGATATATAATTAATAAAAGGTAAACTTAAAAAAAAATATTTATAAAATAATATAGATAGTATAGATCAATACTTTAATTACTAGTTTTTTAGATTAAATAATAAATCCAAATTCAAATTTTTGAGATAATATATTATAATCTATTAAAATAATCACTGTTAGTTTTATTAAATCTCTTCTTATCTTACTATCATCCAACTAGATGTAATTTTTAATATTATAAAAATTATGTTTGAGATGTCAAATTATAAACCTGAAATGTCTTTTATATAAATCCCCTTTACTTCATGAAGTAACATTTTAAATTGGATAGACCTTATTTTTAACCAAACAAATAATTATTTTTCTCTGAGAAAAAATCATTTTCCAAACATTCACTTTGTGTTACAGGCACTATTACATATAATCTCTTCACAGTAAAAAAATTGAGAGAAAAAAAAGATAATATGCAAACATTTATGATTTATTGTTCTTCTATAATATATATTCTGTGAAAACCTATATATATTTAAAGTCAAGGCATGGCATAAAAATTCTTCAAGTGGCATAAAGTTATTAAATCTCAATACCTAAAGATAAATGGCATATCCCGGAAATCCAGTGAGAAATTGACTTTAAATTTTGAAGTCTTAACTCTTAAGAACAATGCACTTGGAGGCAATGGGCCACACATATATTTTTTAATAAAACTTATTATCAACAAAAAAAAAAAGAAATAAGAGGTTAATACATAGATATTATCGAAATTAATTAGTTTTGTTTGTTTGGAATAAAGTTGTCTTGATGAGAATTGAATGTTTGACAAAGTATTATAAAAAAAATAATCTGGTAACTATGTTAGATACTGTTGTTATCACACATGTTCTGTATTCTGAGTAAGAATGATATTCCTTTTGCTTAGAAAGAAAGTGGGAAGAAGAACCTTATCCATTGATTTTGCAGAAAGCAAAGAGATGTGTTGGTTGAAAAAGTTAACGAATTGTTGTACAGAAGTTGATGTCATTGGTGAAGAATTATTCGATGTTTGATAGTATACAACTAACCTGACAAAATTCTAAGACGAGACTTTGAAGCAGAAAGCCTTCAAGAGAGGGAAGTACTCAAGACACTGTGTAGTGCCAATCACTGCTGTGCTACCTCATATTCCTTCTTTCACAGCTTTTTTTTTTTTTCTTTTACATCACACACTTTTACATTCGTTTGACACAGAATACAAGGATAAAATAATATAAAAAATATAAAGTTTTGTAATTTTTCAAGAAAAAAAAAATAAAAAATAAGTAAAAACAGTGTCAAATAAATATAAAAAATTTAGATGTGTGAAAGAATCATTTCTCTTTCGATTTTGTGCTTTCCTTCATCAACAGGAATCAGGGCATTCATCTTTTAGATTTTCACTTTTGAATAATCAAATAGAAACCATTAATCAAACCCTGTTTATTCATTGGTAACTTGCATGCAGAAGATGATTTTCACTCAATAACATACAAACATGACACAAGCTTTTGGATTTTTCCAGTTTATACCAACCTTGTTTTATGTTGTTATACTTGTTCTTTACATCCTAAAACAACAACATAGGTTTTGGATCCATATGTTTAACCATGAAAAAAAGAATCTAAATGGCACAGCAGAAAAAAGACTTTCTGACTTATCAACTTTTCCTCATAAAATCTGCAGAAAATCTTCACCTGTCAAGCAACATTTAATTACCGTTAACTAACCTACATATATAATTGGCAATAATGTCGACGAGATTTGACACATCAGAAGAAGGTATTATTGTTAAGCAATAAGAAAAATGTTGGAAAACACCCCATCATTAGCTACAAATTCTTCACAGCTGATTACCTTCGAAACTTCACCATCAGCTTGCAGCAGCATATGTTACAGAAAAGATCTTAACTTTGATAAATTATGAACCACAGTTCCAAAAATTGTTGTATTTGTCACACTTCTATATATTCACCCTACTCATGATGCACTTGCTCATATCGCATTTCCCTTTAACATGTTGAGTTGTGCCACATGAATATGACCTTACAACTTTCTGCTTTTTTACCTTAATCTTCAATTATAAGAACAGCATAACAGGATTTTTATTTTTGCAACTGTTGGATTCGCGTGAAACAAAGAATAAAAACCACCATATGCAAAAGGAGAAAGAAGAAGAAAGAAAAACAGAAAGAAATGATACTTCAAAATTGAATTACCCTCAACTCAAATGTAAAAACAAATAATAATGATAAACAATACAGAATGACCGAAGGATCATTGACAAAAACTAGCACAAGTATAAGATCGAACGGTCATAAATATAAAACCGAATTGTTACAACAATAGTTAAGTTTAACTAACAACAATATTTCATGAAGTATTAAATTTATTAATAAATGAATTTTAAATCTAATTTGTAAAATGAAGTTTGGATTGGATGTGGTTTTAAAAGAAAAATCAAATGAATGAATTTGTGTAGAAAGTTATGAAACATCAACTTCAAAAAGGCTAAAAATCAATGTATATAATATGAACTCCTGCAAATAAGCTTGGATGCCCCCCCACTATGTTCATGCATTTCTACTGTGAATATTGTAAGGCTTCAAAGATGATGACTTCACAGAGGGGAAAAGTAAAGAGTGGGGGCTCCAAAACAACTCAGAAACAGTCCATGAGAAATTGTGTGTCATCAAAATGCAGTGCATATATGCCGTGATATTAATTAATCAGCACTGAGTTGGCACTGCAACACTGTTTTCAGGTTCTGTCCTTATTATGAGGCAGTGAATGAGTAAAATTAAAGCTTTGCACGTAGCTCACAAGAAATAGAAAATCTAAGGAGAACATTTTTTTACAATATTTTAATATTATTTATATATTATTATTATTAATTATGAAATAATTTTAAATTAATCACATAATGTGACGTGAATAATATTAAAATATTATTAAAAAATGTTGTGAAAAGTATCATTATTCAAAATCATATAACCTAACATAACATAAGAAGTGATTCCAAATAATGTTACTAGTCATTTATAATTGTGACTGCACATAACTTCCATTATGTTTCCTCATTAATAGCAGTTCTTGACCACTCAACCCTTTTTCAGTACAAAATATGTGTGCAACTTATGCTCCAGATATCTGATATTTACCTTCATTTCCTATACCAGACAATTACAATTATTTGCTGCAGCTCAGGCATATAAATCAACAACAGAAAAAAAAATGCAAATGTGAAATGAAACTGCATAATTAACTGAAGATGAGAAGAAGAAGAATAGAAGAGTTTGTATTTATATGTTGTTCAACAACTGATTGCTTTCTATTTCTCACTGTAAACCTTGAAAATTGTACACTGGTTGAATAATGATTTTCTTTTGGATAACCGGTTTGTTATCTATATTAAAAACTTAATTATCTATGTTTTCTTGATTAAAAATTTAGATGGCATTAAGATTTTATTAAATGTTCATTTTTAATATAGTATATTTCCAAAAATATTTAAAAAAAAAAGGTTTATTTTAGATTTCTAGTATACCCGTTTATTTCTTTTTGATATGGTTGGTGTATTTATAAGTTATTAAGCTGGTTTTTCTAAAATGATATTGGGCCTGCAAGTACAATAAAGCTTTGCTGCATCAGTTAAACCCAAATAGAAAGAAAAAAAAAATTGTTTGGATCAAAATATTAATAAATTACAATAGCAACCACAGGAAACAGCAAGCATGCATATTTCATTTCTTAACTGGAAGTCTCAAGTTTAGAGGCATGTTTTTTATTTTTCCTTCTCACCAATGGCATGTACATTTCTATTTATATAATGTTAGTTTCATGGTTGACTAGAAAAGAATCATATTCACTTTTTATCATTCTCCTTTAAATTATTTGTGATTTTGTTATTTTGTAGTAGATTTTTATAATTAATGTCTAAAATATTTTTATACCATATTAATATATTTAAATGTAGATTGAGATTTTTTTTGCATGTCATTTAAAATTGCAATAATAATAGAGAATATTATTATTATTATTAGTAGGTTTAATAGGTTCGGGGGTCCCTATATTTGGGGTTTTTTCAATTGAGTCCTTCAATTTTGGAAGTGATCAATTGGGTCCCTAATTTGTTCAATTTGATTCAATAAGAGTCTTTCCATTAATTTTAGTAGATGATGTTAAATTTTTTGTCTTGTAACATGGTGATCTGGTATTTAATCACACGTGGCACAGTAAAATATTCTTGCGTAGAAAGCTTAAGCCCCTTCCTCTTCCTCACCTTCTCCCCTCTCTGGGAAATCTTCTTCTCACCCTCCCACACCCACTTTTTTAACATCTACATCCACGCCCATCCCCAAATCCAACTGTCCGACGCACCTCTCGTGCCCCTACCTCTCATTTTTGTTAAGCCTGTTGTTAGGAGCAATGGGTTTGTCTTGGGCTTTTGAATTGATTTCTGTATGTTAGAGAAAAAGGATGAAAATTTGTGGATATGAGTTCATTTTATTGGGTTTAGTTATGGTCTTCATGGACAGATGAAGGTCAATTCCGGTGATTTTATTCAGAATATAACACCCATGAGTTTCTGTCAGAGACGAAATCTGCTTCCATGGCGGGATCCCAAACAGCCGTAGATTTCGTCGTTCCGGCTAGTGTTGGTGGTGCGAACTTCGCCGACGATTGGGAAGATATCGTCGATTTGGAAGAGCAACAACGCCACCTCCAGAAGCTCCAAATGGCCCTTTCGTCATCATCAAAACAAGGCCAAATGGAGAAAATTAGGTCATGACCAGAGACTGACGAAATTAAAAACATGGGATTCATAGTGTTATGACAAAACATATCTAAACAACACCCAACAACAACAACAAATCGTAATCCTGCCAGGTGATCCACAGAACTGAAGAAGAACCACTCTAGGTCATCGGATTTGATCACTGACTTCGCTGGCATCAGAAATCGAAACAAGAAAAGAATCAAACAACATTGAAGTGGGTTTGATAGCATCACGATGATTCGAGACATGTACTTTCCAGATCTGAAGAATGGTTGGGGGATTCATCATCATCGCGTGACCACGCCGTAACCGACCACGCCACCACCGCCGGTAGCCACTACCACCGAACATCCATGCGCCTCCATCATCACAAATCACTCGTCAAGCCGTTGTCGCAGAGCTATCCAGGATCGCCATTCTTCTCCGCTAGATCTGCAAATCCAGAGGAACCCAGAATCAAACCCATCTTTGCGCATCATCACCCTCGCATCAGCCCAAATTGGCGTCGCACCACAGAGCACCACCATGTCGCGCCGGTGATGTCGGAGATGCGTATCTCGCCCGGGTGAACCTGTGGGTCGACCCTGACGGAGACAATGTTCCCCATCCCGTCGACGACGCAACCTAGGAAGTCGAAGCCGGGACCGAGATTGGCGACGATGGCGGGAGCAAACGCTTTGACGAATGTGGTTACGGGTTGGGGCTCCGTTCGAGTATTGAGCGAGACGTTGTTGTTGTTGCTACTGCTGATCTGAATCTTGCTATCAGCATCTTACTGCCTTTGAAACCCTCCGGAGGCGGACACAGGAAGTAAGTTGCCATCGCCATTTCCACTTCCTCTTCCCACCACTCTTCCCACTTACAAACCTATATTTAATAATTTTAAGCTAAACATATTAAATTATCAACCTATACAGTCCAACGGTGCCACCTGGATGTCTCAGTTTGACACATGTTAAAAAAGTTAACGTCGTTAACTGCATTTAACGGAAAGGTTCTTATTGAATCAAATTGACCAAATTAGGGACCCAATTGATCACTTCCAAAATTGGAGGACCCAATTGAAACAAACTCCCAAATATAGGGACCTCCGAACCTATTAAATCTTATTATTATTATTATATGCATAATTTTATTTTAAAAGAAAATATTGAAAACAAAATAATCTAAAAAAATATGTGATTTTTAAAAAATAATTGAAATTTCACCTTTATTGTCCCTTCAAGAAATATTTAAGATATATTGGTCATGAGAGGATCTTTTTAACTGATTAATATTTAATTAACGTGCAAATTGTTAAAACTGTAGGATCAATATATCTCAATTGAGATGGAAGTGAATTGGTTTAAAACTAGTTTTAGCCTTCTTGAGAAATTTCTGGTGTACTAAAATTGTTTTCAATAAACTTTTCAACCTTTTAAAAAATCAACAAATTATCAAGCAAATACAATAAAAGAAATCACACAAGAATTTATACGGGTTCAATCCTTCAAAAGTTTATATTTATCTTTATCTTTTATCTTTAGTTAGTTTGTTATTATTTTTTATTTGTATTTTGGGCTTAGCCCATATTTCTTCTATTATAAATAGAAAACCTTATGTGTGTATTTAACAGAAGTGAGATTAATCCCAAATATAGTTTTTATTATATTCAACATGGTATCAGAGCCTAAGGTTCTTTTGAGGAAAAAGTTTCTGGTGCCTTTATGATGGAGGTTGCTTTGATGATGCTTCTTCAACAAGAGATGCTCTTCAAGGTGTGTTGATGAAGCTCTTCAAAGGATGGACTCCATGTGAGATGATGAATGTTGCGGAAGCTTTTCAAGATGAAGAGATGTGGTTGATGGTGTTGGATGGTCTAGGTAGAAGTCCTTCTAGGAGGTGAGGCCAACCACGAAGGAAAAGGTAAGAAGAAGTATAGAGAAAGACATTTCTTAGAGTGAGAACTAAGGAGAAGGAGACTTGCAATTTTGGCAAAGAAACTCTAGCATTCAAAATAGTTCTAAAAATTATACAAGGTGGCCTCTCCTTTTATAGGTGAAGGAGTAGGCTAGCATTTAATGCACTAGAAAGGAACTGGAAGCTTCCTATGGCAAGGGGGAGGAATGGGAGCCTTCCCCCTTAACTACCATCCAAATTCAATGTTTAGGAGCCTTCCTTGATGTTGACATGTTCCAAAGGCTTCCAAAGGCTTCCTATGACCCATTTTAAGCACATATTCACCTACATCAAGGTTTATGGTGCATTACTTTACTCTAAAAGCTACTAAGCTTCTAAAACAAAGCTAAAAGAAATTTTTACATATTTTCAAAGATAAAAGAAGAAGACTAGTAAGTGATTCTCCACAAGAGTAAAATACTTCAAGCTCCATCTTCTTCTTCCATCTTCTTTTACCATGGCTTTTTATGAGAGGTCAAATGTCTTCTAAGGCTTAAGGGAAAGCAAGAATAAGCTTGAAAGTCCTTCTTCTTCTTTCAATCTCCTAGCCCTAGCTTAAGTTGATGCTCCCTTCATGGATCTCCATTTAGTTCCCAAAACAGATTCCATCACTTTACCACTACATCCGCCGCTACCGGTGGCGGGACCATCTACCGTTGCCGGCGGTACCGTCGTCTACCGTTGCCATTACCGAAGTTTCAGTTTCGACCGACGATCACATGGTTTTGATCGTCTCGATCATGTGATCACCATGTCATCAACGACACCTTCATCGGAGCTCCTACGTGCTCTCAACGCCTTTTAAAGTTGTGGATCTTCTCCTTTTTTCTGTCATGCATGGTGGCATGTCTCGCAGCGATTTAGAGCGTCGATGTCTCTCTTTTTCCTCTTTCGCATTCATTGTGTGTTGTTGCACGTCCCGTCTCCTCTCAAACAACTATTCAGAGCATCGAGGTTGCTCTTTTTTCCTTTTTCAGGTGCCTTAATTGGAGAATTTTTTATTTTTGTAGTTTCTCGCTCCTGTTCATCCATGGCTTCTTCCGCTGCTGTCTCTTCTGACCTCTCTTTTGTTACCATTGCGTTTGACCTGTCCATATATGCTTTTTTTTTCATGGAAAAGATGGTTTTGTTAGTTTATTTATAGCTGTTGTGGCTCTTCAACAATTACCTCTTTATCCACTTATGGCATTCCTCAAGGCGATTTGCAAGAAGATATTTACATGGAGCAACCTCCCAAATTTGTTGCTTAGGGGGAGTCTTTTGGGTTGGTATTTCGTCTTCTATGTCGTCTTGCAAATCATTAGCAATTTGGTGTCTCTCGAGTGCAGAAGCAGATATTTTTCACTAAGTCTTGATGGATTATATTAGTAACAAGTTTGGTACATATGTTTGCCCCAACTTGAAGGGGTGTTAGATATATTATCTTTATTTTATATTTATCTTTTATCTTTAGTTAGTTTGTTATTATTTTTTATTTGTATTTTGGACTTAGTCCATATTTCTTCTATTATAAATAAAAAACTCTATGTGTGTATTTAACACAAGCGTGATTAATCCCAAATATAATTTTTCATCATATTCATATAATCAAAATAGACAACAACAAATTTTCCTATAAAATCTCTAACCACATGTTCTCAAGGTAAGATAAAAGGCACAACTATACCATTCACATAATCAAAATTGTCTTAAAATTTCATTTATCTTTCTCTTTAAAACTTTTAATATCAATGAAAATATATTTACTCATACAACTCGTCTAGAATATAATCTAACTTTGGATTATATGTCTATATTTTATACTAATATTGTTGATGGATTTTAAAACTTGTGTACATTCTCCAACATGTGTATCATCAACATTGGATGCATACCACATAAAAACCATGGGAAAAATATAAAGAAAACTTGAATAAATGGTAAAAAGAAAGAATAATTAATAGAGACAAATAGATAAGAGGAAAGTTGGAGAGGATTTATACTCTAACAAACCTATCGAGAAAATAATGTATAAATGACTATTTTTTCCACGGCTATTTAATTATAAATTGTGATATGAAATGTTTATATTGGTTTTAAATAACTATCTTAAAAGTCACACCAACAATATTTCAGTAAAATTTAAACTCATAATATCTTTTTATATGTAGTGATTAAAAAAAATTATATATATATATATATATATATATATAATAAATTTAATTTTATCTAAAACATTACTAGTTATTTAGCTAAGGGAAAGCATAGAAATTTAATTATAATATTATATTATCAAGTTTAAAGTAGATTAAAAACGATAAATATTAATTATGATTGAATAAAAATATTTGTTTTATAAATATTGTTTGGATGGGTAATGTTATTTGATATATATATATATATATATATATATATATATATATATATATATATATATATATATATATTAAACTTATTCATAAAATACCGTTTTCGCATATATCAATTTTAGTATCTTGATTTTATTAGTGTTGTAAATTCATAATTCTTAAAGATGAAAAGAATTTTTCTCCGTTATTAAAATTCACTTTATCTAAATATTTTAGGATCACAATGTTAATATGGATTTCGTCATATCTAACCACTTTGAATGTATCATTCATATGATAATAACAAACTCACAATAAAGACATGTAATATAAAATTAAAAATATTAAGATGTGTTGAGATAAATCTCATAATACAAATAAATTTCTATGAACAAATTTAATTTGTAATCTTATATATATATATATATATATATATATATATAATATGTTTGTTTATTTTATTGTTATAAGTAAAAATATATATGTCTACCATAATTAAAAATAATAAAATTATAATCATAAAAAGAAATATAAATAATTTTTACAATTTAATTATAGATAATATTTATTTATTTTTTAAATGATTTTTATTTATTATAAATATAAATAAAATGATAAATAAAAATGAAAAAAAAAAGATAATTTTCTACAGATTATTTTTTTTTATAAAAAGAAAATTTTTAAATAATATTTTTTTTTTCATAGAATAACAATTCTCTATACCAATTCAAAGTACGGAAATTTTAGGTCTTTTAAATTCCATTAAAACTCAAATTACAAAATAATCAAATTATTTAAGGTATAATTAAATACACTTTATACCAAAATAATATTGTATTTTAAATCCATTATAAAATTTACAATTATACAAATAATATTTCAAAATCGTAATTAGATACATATTAGTAATTATTTATTTCAAGTACAATAAAAAATAATCTAATTAATCAAAATATAAAATCATAAATTAAAAATAAATATAAAAGTTAAGAAAAATGAGATTACCCGGTCAGTTTAATCGTGTTAAAAACTGCTTCTTCTCCTCCTATAACTACGTATTCATAAACAAACGGTTTGTTTCATTCCATTTTTAGAGAGTCTTCTCCTCTCCAACAAACTCGCACAGCCAGTCACACTCCTTTTAAAGCTAATCTTTCACACCCTTTCACTTCACTCTTCTTTTCTGTCTTACGTTTTCGTAATCTTCCTTCTCTTCTGTCTCACCCTTTCGTAACAAGTTTCCTCTGGTGGTTACTTTTTCAACCTTAATTTCTCTCAATCAGTAAGTTTTCAATTATTTTTAATAATTTGGAAGAAATGAAAGGGTTGATGATTAAGATGTGATTGGATAATAATAATCATATTTGCATTAATCTTGTATTCAAATATTAGAAATTGAATCAATCAATAATAAGCATGTTTGCCTTAATTTTTGATATTTTAATTCTTTGCACGATGTAATTTGAATGTTTGATCGTGTTGTCTCCCCTTGCATTTTGCAAAAATTTTAACTTTGGAGTTAAAGGGTTGTCAATATTTTCATTGTTTATGTTTTTTTCTTCTCATGTTTCTGTTGTCGGTCTAGAAATTTACCTGGACATGGGACATGGGACATTGTTTGATTATTGTTTGCCCTTTCTAAGCACAGCAAGGGGTTAAACATCTTAGATTTCAGCCTAAGATTATATTTTTGAATATGAACTTATCATTCATTAAGATTTGATGGTTGGATTTTTAAAATGTGTTTGGTTTTACATGACGAACTTTGGTTGCATTATTCAGGAAAAAACATCATGGTTGATCAGGTTCAGCATCCTAGAGTGATGGAGAAGGTTGCAAGTCAGCTACATCTTCGAACTGGCCTTCCACTGTACCACCAGAGGCGATCTTTCCAGAATTACTCCAATGCTGTCTCATCAGGGAAACACTACAATGCAGCATTTCAGTATCCAGTGATGCCAGCATGCAGAGGCGCAATTGATGTCTCTGCTGTTGCAGTCTCACCTGTGTTTGTTGCTGCTCCTGCTGAGAAGGGAAACTTCCTCATTGACTTTCTCATGGGTGGAGTTTCTGCTGCTGTCTCCAAAACTGCTGCTGCCCCCATTGAACGCGTCAAGCTCTTGATCCAGAACCAGGATGAGATGATCAAAGCTGGTAGACTCTCTGAGCCCTACAAAGGTATCGGTGACTGTTTTAAGAGGACAATCAATGAAGAAGGTTTTGGTTCCCTCTGGAGAGGTAACACTGCAAATGTCATCCGTTATTTCCCTACTCAGGTAACTATTTTCAAGTTAGCAAATTCATTCATTATGCAGTATAACAGTCTGTATAGTATGATTATTCATTGTTTGATTGTACCAGGCACTGAACTTTGCATTCAAGGACTACTTCAAGAGGCTTTTCAACTTCAAGAAGGACAAGGATGGTTACTGGAAATGGTTTGCTGGTAACTTGGCCTCAGGAGGTGCTGCTGGTGCCTCATCCCTTTTTTTTGTCTACTCCCTTGACTACGCTCGTACCCGTCTGGCTAATGATTCCAAGGCTGCAAAGAAGGGTGGAGAAAGGCAATTCAATGGCCTCGTTGATGTCTACAGGAAGACATTAGCTTCTGATGGTGTTGCTGGTCTTTACCGTGGCTTCAACATTTCCTGTGTTGGAATCATTGTGTATCGTGGCCTCTACTTTGGAATGTATGATTCTCTCAAACCAGTTCTCTTAACTGGCTCTTTACAGGTATTATTTCTTCTAAATCTATTCATGTTTGATTTTGTCCAAGTGTGTATAACATGGATAACATGCAAATATGATTTTGTTTGGGGTTTGCAGGATAGCTTTTTCGCTAGCTTTGCTCTTGGATGGTTGATCACGAATGGTGCTGGTTTAGCTTCATACCCAATTGATACTGTGAGAAGAAGAATGATGATGACATCTGGTGAAGCTGTGAAGTACAAGAGCTCCATGCATGCGTTCACACAGATCCTTCAGAATGAGGGTGCCAAGTCATTGTTCAAGGGAGCTGGTGCCAACATTCTTCGTGCTGTTGCTGGTGCTGGTGTGCTGGCTGGTTATGACAAGTTGCAGGTCATAGTCTTTGGCAAGAAGTATGGCTCTGGTGGAGCTTAATTTTTCAGCAGTGACTTAGATTAGATGATTATGAAAATCATTGAGTTTATGATTTGCTCAATGCAATTTTCTCCTTTTTTTTTTTGTTTAAATTTTGATCAAAGTTTGATATTATTGCTTTCTTTATTATTTATCTGAGTGACACTGTCACTTTTAATTTCATGAAATACTGTTAAATGTTTTGTTTCAGAGAGTTTGCATTTACTGTGTTGAAGTTAATCTCTTTCTGAATAAAAATAAAGATTTTACTAAAAAAGAATTATATATGTTCCTCCTGTCAAACTATTTAACATGGTAACAAACTAAAAGTTTTTGATAGAAAGCAGAACATTAATACAAATATTGATACACAGGTAATAAAAATTGACAGAACTGAACATTCACTGTTAGTATTAATTGAATTCGAAGAGAAAAAGGAAATTGAATGAGACATGCTCTGTGATTAGCATTGTCATAATAAATTTAGCTTTTTTATTTATTAAAGTTGTTTAGGTCTACAAAAGGGATTGTATGGTTTCAGAAATTCAGAATTTGAATGCTGAAAAAACAGCTGTATGTGGCACACACTGTAGTGTCGTTTGCAGCAGACACATTTGTCTCTGATGAATGCTGCTTCTGCAGATTTTTCATCTTTTCTTGCATGGTGTTGTTTGTCACTTATTATACATCATTTTTTTTTTCTTTTATGAATAGAAGCAAATTTAGAAAAAGTTTTATGTCGAAGAGATATTTTTGGTTCTTAAGAGATAAAATTATTATCGAAGATTAAAGTTTTATATAAATCTCTACGAATATGATTAGCATAACCATGATTTTATACATAATATTTAAAAAAATATTTTATTATATTTTACATGGTACTTTATTATATTTATTTTTGTTTGTTACAGGATGTGGTAGTCACAATTAATATACGTGTTACGTTTTCAATTTTAATAGTTTTCAATATTATAGGATGTGGTGGTCATATTTTTTTTTTTTGTTATCTTCGACTTAATAGCCTTCAAAGTCATAAAATATGTGATCATCATTAATTTGTGTGTGATGTCTAACTCTAATTATGTTCAATGTTATAAGATGTAGATGTCACCACTATTCTCTTATTCTCTCTATGTATCATCTTCAAATCCAACAATCTTCAATATCATAGGATTTAGTAGTTACCATTAATGTATGGATGGAATATCCTCATAAACCATGTAAGGTAACCATCAAAACGGTCATATGAGAATATGTCGATGAACACACCCCTAATAACGTGATGTTGAAAGTGCAACCAGGCATCATTGGTGGCCAGCATGTCCGCATCTACAATAACGGGCCCGAACTGCCTTAAAACACGCTCAGAAAAATGTCGGCATAGCATGTCACCAGTCCTAATCCATCCCGAGAACATATAAATGTCGTAAAAAGGACGAGTCTGCCAAGATAAGGGCATTAGAGAACTGAATCATATGTCAGCGCATCCAAGTGTACCCTGACCTCTACGAGGGTGGAACCCTGCCTCGGTGACTCCCACTTTGCAGCACGCGGTCTGTCTTCCTCGTACGAAGACACCAAACGTCTTCTTCCCAACATAGGGAAGTGCTCATTTATCCAACTCTACAAAATAAAAATTTAAAAATTATTTCATAATCCACATTGAAACAATTCAAGCAAATCAAAGTGAAAATTATATTTATACCTGTAATAGAGTCAGATAACCTGCCATTTGCCAGGTCGAAGCCAAGCTGGCATCTCCTAGCTACTCATACATATATGCTGGTGCAGAAATGCCCCAGGCATATCAGCCACATGCGTGTACGTCTCTAAAGAGCAAAAGGTAAGACACGCGAATGGATGTGGTAGTCTTATCAGCAAATATAATGCATCCAACTAGATGCAACAAATATGCCCAGGCAGCGTACTCCCACTGTTGCTGCTCACAGGAATAGATGTCTCGAAGCCAGCTCAATCTAACTTTTACACCGTGAGGTGCATGTAACTTAGCATCAGCTCTCCTGCCATCCATGCCTAAAAGCTCGACAATGGCGCGTCGACTTTCTTCAAAGTCTACCTCCTCCAGATTACAAATTTTGCCCTAAAACTGGGAGGTGCAGCAAGGATGACATGTCATCTAAAGTCACCGACATCTCACCCACAGGTAGATGGAAACTGCTAGTCTCGAAATGAAATCTCTCCACAAATGCCAACAGTAGACCCCTATCGACATAGTCATATGAGATGTTGACCAAAGACATCAGACCAGAACCATACACGATATCTCTGATGCCCTCGTGGCAGGATCCTACTTTGCTTAACTTCTTCCCATGGGAGATCAACTTGATCTACCCCCGATCTTAAACAATAATATTTAACATAAAATTTATTTCAACTAAACAATAACCATTAATATTAAAGTTTTGCACTTACCTGATCCTACGATATCACATAAGCAACATGGTGAATGTAATGTGTCAATACTGAAAGCGTCTACTAGACCTCCAGGAAATCCACCTTCAAGAACATCTTGATGTTCCTCCTCCAGCTAAATATCATGTTCCTCACTCAAGTACATGCTCCTCAAATGCATCCTCCTCAAACCTAACATTTCCATGCTCCTCAACATGAACATTATGTGAAGCTGCTTCATGTCTTCTACGAGTAGAAACATTAGGTCTCCTCCTCTCACCCTATGAGGAACTCTCTCCGTGATGTGAAGATGCACCTCGAGTACAAGTCGTATCTATTATAAAAAAAATTATAAACAACATTACACAAAAACTAACCAATTCAAATAATTATACAATTATGAAATACAATTATATTATTAAAAAATCATAATAACTTCAAAATAAAATAAAATAAAATTACACTAGTAAAAATATATTAATTCATTGAAAACAATTTATTTAAATTCAAATCAATTAAACTAATTCATTATCAAATTAAATAATATATTATTACAAACAAAATAACCAAAATTTCTAAAAAATTATAAAAAATTTAAATAATTATAAAAAAAAAAATTCAAATTAAATTTAAAAGTTCATGTAGACAAAATATCTAGGGTGTTACTCCCTCCACCTCCACAAACTACTCCCTCCACCTCTTCATTCCTTTTCTACCCTTCACTAAAACAGATCTGGATATCCGTTCACGAATATCGTTGAAGAATCGAGGTCTACGGAGGTTAATATTCGTCGAACCACATATTTGAGAGGCATTTGTTTTTCATCCTCCTCCTTTCTTCAAAGTCACACGAGAGACCATCCCTCGCTGCATTGTCGTCATGGCAACGGTGACCGAAGGTACCAACAGCCAAAAATACTTTGAGTAGCATTCATGGTGAGGGTTTTCGGCATATTGCAGATCTGGTTCGCTTCGTCGGTGCTACTACTTTGTGTTGCAGTGATTTCTGGCGGGCATGGTGGCTAGCAGGCGTGCGTGGCTAGCGATGGCCTTTCGAATCCCCTCGGTGTTGTGTGCAGAATGGGGGTAGTTGGGGATGCCAATGGCCTTCCTAATTTGATGTTTTGACTTAATCTGGAGGTGCGTGCGTGATGGAGGTTCTGTTGGACATTTCTTCGCCATGGAAGTGCAACAATCAGCGGAGCAACCTTGAGGTAGGAGCACCGAACTGTGAGAGAATGAGAGGGAGGTGTGTTGTGTGTTGGAAAGGTGGGAGAGAAAAAATAAATGGTAAGAAACTAGAAGGTCACTAGAAATCTTAACGCCGGAAACAACAGAGTAAAATTTAATAAAACTGGTAATAAAAGACATACAAAGGTGTTAATTTTAAACGGATTTCAATTTCTGTGAATGGTAGGAGGAGGTGCAGGGTTTTTTAAATAAAAAGAAATAATGAAGAAATTAAAGTATTTTTGAAATAAAAAGATAATGAGGATGTGAAGGAATTATTTGGGGAGGTGGAGAGAACAACACCCAAATATCTAAAAAAGCCATATGGGCCAATACCAACCCATGCACCTTTTTTTTTTAATTTCATTTTGAATACAAGGAAAAATGTAATTATTTTCTAATTTGTTATAAATCTAAATGCTTTTAATTTTAAAATTGTATTGACATCTATATTTTATTTACTTTTATATTTATACTTTTCAAAATTCATAATATAATGATTTAATTTTTCTTTATAAACTTTTAGAATTATGTTTAACACCAGTTGTGACTTCTCTTATTAAATTTCGAGGAAAAAGTATATGAATTATTGTTTTTTTCTTTTTTTATAACATAATAAATAATATCTGAATTAAAAGTAGATGGAAATTACTTGATAAGATTTAAAAATTACTATATATTTGTAAATAGAATTGGTTCTCATTCGAAAGAAAGCATAGGACTATAAAGAAATATGTAATAAATTTAAATTTATCTTATAACTATCTTAATATCTTTTAAACAGAAGATTGTTTAATCTTAAAGGACTACATACACAGTCCCCTGTTATTAAATGATGAATTGTGTCATAACTGGAAAAAGTATTTATTTTATAATAATTATTTTTAAAATTGCATTTGTAATAATTTTCCTAATTAAGGTTAGTGTAAATTTTATATACAAATAACAAAGGCAAATTTAAATCTTACGTAATTGTTAGAATTATGCATACATACACACACAATTTTTATTTTATATTTTTAATTTTTATACAGGTTTTAATTGTATGAAAAAAAAATCCAGTCAATTAGATTATAAATATTAGCAATATACACTTTTTTTTATAAATTTAATTCTTTTTTTTATTATTTAAGTGTTTTAAATTTTAGATTAAATTCTTGTATTAACTTTTGTTAAGTTTTTCTTCATTTTTTGTTCACATATCTTAGAGACTTCTTGTAACATCCCAAAATATAGTAATACCATAATTCAGAATTAATTACAATTAACAGTGAACAGTAAACAGTCTTAATATAAAAAGAGCAGAGCTCAAAAGCCGAACGGCTGGAAATACAGAAGTAGCGTACGCTCAAACAGAAACAGAGTTAAAACAGGACGAACGGCTTTACAAAAATACTAGCCGAACGTATAAGCTACACGGATATTTACAGTACTAAACTAGCGAGCGCTCTAAGGCTCGGTCTTCACTTCCACTTCCACCAGATTTGCATCCTCCAAATTTTCTTCTTCCAGCATGACTTCAAGGGAAGCATCACCATCTGCTCACATCCACAACGGATGATCATTGCATTTGACAAGACGAACGTACATAGACAGGACAACACAATGGAAATGCAAGGGTAAGCTTATATTGTTTAATTAATACAACATACATACAGTTCATAATTCAATTCACACATACATCAAGTAACTTAATCATATAATTTAACATAGAAATATATATATGACAGACCGTCCGGACTGTATGAACCATGTAGTTACAGGCGTCCTTGCACCCAAGTAGTGTAGTAGCCGGGATATACCTAATCAGCTTCCACTTGAGGTTAATCATTCGCCCCTGCTAAGTGAGAGATACGAATGACCTCCTGCCATTCCCACACATGACTACCCCCTTCTACGTGAAGATGAGCATCACGGAATATCAGGATGGACCAAGCCAGCATTAACTTATCCATGTTCATACTTTACCAAATTCAATCTTTAACACATCTGAGACGTTCCTCCTTGGAACGCTCGTTCAATTTCATAATCATATAATCATATCACATAGTGTTCAACCATCATATCCTTTCATAGTTATAATATTTCCATTCTGTGTTCCATTCTCGTAGCATTAGCAACATACATCATTTACTCAATTTAGAACGAACTTATTACAGTACATTTTGAATTCACGTTTCTGACCAAAAGAAACGAACCCTTGTTCAATTACAGACGTTAAGAATACTTAACTAATTTAAATGGGATTGAGTTTAGAAGATCATAATATTATTTAGAAGATTTTGAGTACAAAGACTTTAGGTTGAATCAAGAGAATAAATATCTTACAGAATAACTTAGATAAATAACCAGAGTATTTAAAGTACAGAAAACAACTCTTACTGTAAATGAAAGAACGTTCAGAAATTTACTTTGGACGAACATCAATTACGTTCGCTCAGAATTCAATAATAAGGACGAGCGTTCAGTTAGAAACCGAACCCTGCTTTGGACGAACGCTAGGTCAATGACCGAGCACGAATTAGAACGAACGCTGGATATAAACCGAGCGCTATTTAGGACGAACGCTTCGGTATAGGACCGAGCGCCAGTTTGGACGAACGTTCAGTATAAGGACGAACGCTCTGTAGAACGAACGTTCGACATAAGGTCGAACGACATTAAGGACGAACGCTCAACTTAAGGCCGAACGTCACTTGTTTATAAAGTTTTAAATATTTAAATATTGCTGAGCTAGACGAACGCTCAGACCATCAACTGGGGACGCTCGTTCTCGAGCAGAATTCTTTCCAAATGAAAGAATTCCAATCTAAGTAATTTTACTGAAAGCCGAACGGTTTAAGACCGTACAGGTACGAACGTCATTTATCAGTGGGGAAACATGAAAATTTCAGATTTCTCGACCTTAGCAGAATTTTCCAGATTTCCAATTTAGAACTTTATACTTTCATTTCCAGATTTAAATCACTTCAAACATCATCATCATACAGATTTCAACATTTTAATCAATCCAACCACACCATAACCATACTCCATTCATACTTGATCAAATCAACATGCATTTAAATCAAAATCAACATCAAATATAACTCATACCAGCAGTGTTCGTTCATAGCAGAGAAATCAAAACCAGAAATCATATTAGTAAAATTTCCATAACAGTGGTCAACCATACAGCTCAAACATCATGCAGTTCATACATGCACAATAACAGTGATCATCCATACAACTCAAACCTTATATTTTTTTCATTCATACATCTCAGATCATACAACATACAGTATAAATTAAACATATAAGCTTCCCTTACCTGGATAGCAGTGTTTGTTCTAATAGTATCACTTGGACTTGCCCAACTTATGGTTTTCTACCCTCCAGATCTTTCTTATTCTCTTCAACTAAGTCTGACCAAAGAAACGTAAACGATATCAACTTAAGCCCTTGCATGTAACTGAATCTGGGTTCGAAGGAATTCCAGAAACGAGCTTATGAGTTGGAAATCTTACCGTCAACAGAATCTGAAGTTGTTCGGACCAAAATGAAGTTCACGACGTAAGGAACGTTCCTACGGTTCTGAATGTTAAACGGAGAAGAGACGAATGAGTAACAGTAGAGAGAAGTTTTAAGGTTTCTAGAGAGAGGTTGGAGAAGATGAAGGATTTGAGTTCTGAGGAAGAGGATGAGTGGTGCAGGTAAGAGAGAGAATTCTAGGAAATCCAGTTTTGTGAAATTCACGTTCGTTTGAGCGAACGTACCCCAAGCTGACACGTGCCCACTAAATTCTGAACTGGAAGCTTCTTCTGCAACACGTGGCGGGTGTGCATGTGAAGCCATGTGCGTTTTCAGAGAATGATGGGCGTGGTTTCAGTGTATGTCAGAGAGTTTATCAGATTTGGAAATGGGTTTTAAAATGAGATAAGCATGGATTGTGGGGTGCATTAATGGTGATGTGACGGGTAATTTACAGAGTAAATTTTCAGGGTCTCACATTCTCCCTAACTACAAAAATTTTCGTCCTCGAAAATTTAGAACTTACACATAATTAAATGTGGGTACAAATCCCTCATTGCACTCTCCACTTCCCAAGTTGAGTCACCAGTCTTAGCGTCCCACACTATCTTCACTAAACGAACGTCCTTCCCTTTGTGTAGCTTTGTGCGAACGTGCTGTAACTCCAGCGTTCGATCCGGTTGTAGGTGAATGTCTTCCAGTTCTAAGACATGAGAGGGGTTGGCTATATACTTCCTGAGTTGAGACACATGGAAAACTGGATGCAGATTTGATAGTTGAGGTGGCAATGCTAATTCATAAGCTACTGGTCCAATTTTCTTCAAAATCTGGTACGGTCCTATGAACTTTGGCGACAGCTTCTTTGGACGAACGACTCTGCCTACTCCAGTAATTGGGTTGAGTCTCAAGAACACGTGATCTCCTGCAGCAAACTCCAATGGCCTCCTTCTTCTATCCGCATAAGATTTTTGCCTGCTCAGGGACGTCTTCAATCTTTCCTGGACCAGCTTCACTTTGTCAGTCGTTTGCTGGATGAGCTCAGGTCCAGTTAGCACATTCTCTCCTTTCTGGAACCAACAAAGTGGTGTGCGGCACTTACGTCCTCGAAAATTTAAGGGATACTAAAGGGTATACGGAGTTACTTTGTCTTTGCTTGTAAATCTTCAACTTCTCTCGTAATGTTGTCATCCTTCTCGCTCCATACCACTCTCACCCATCTGATGGATTTTCTCTTGAAACACTTGGTTGGGGTATCTCCTATGCGTACTGGTTGGATCTACACAATTCGGTATCCCTAAATATGAACATCTTCTAGTTCTATCACATTAGACGAGTCTCCATTATACTTCCAGAGTGGTGATGCGTGAAAGCTAGATGATGACTCGCTAATTGAGGAGGCAATGATATCTTCATACTCAACTCGCCAGATTCTATTTAAGATTTGATAATACTAATGAATTTGAGAAACCGCTTTTAAGGCAAACGGCTCTACCTACTCTCGCGCGTCCTTAGTGAATATTCAAGGCTGACTGGTTCCAACTATACCGAACGGAAAAATTTGGGTAAGGCTGAATGGTTATGGAAAGAGAGTGAGCTACAGAAGAACTCTGAAGTAAGTAAACGGTTGATAACATTTGAATAATGAAATAATGGCTTTGAAAGGTTGATCGATCGGTAACCTAAATACCGAACGAGAAAAATCACTATTAAGAAAAGTCACAAGTCTTTCAAGAGGAAAAATAATTAATATGGGAGTTGGTTTCTATTGTAGTCGAGTGTGAAACAATGAAACAGAAGAAACAGCGAGACAGAGAAGAGAAACATCGAAAGAATAATATGAATATCGTGGAATAGAATTATTAATGAAAAACAAGACAAGGTGAACTATATATATTTGTATACTTAATCCAATTAAAGGACATAAATAACGAGTGCTAAAGAAAACGAACGAAACCGAGCAGCCAAAAGACCTGAACGTTCGTCCATAACCGAACGCTTAGAAGAAGGAGAACGTTTTTCAGATGAAAAACCGAACGATTAATCACAAGAAACGCAATGAATAAAATATAAGGCTGATTCTAAATGACAGTTACTGTTTGAAGAAGGGAATATAAGGAATTCCCGAGTAGTTTAAAGGAAGTATCAAACATTTTAGATTTAGGCAGAGAATGGATTTTCTTGGTTATTGGAGAAAAATAGACTTCACCTCTGACCCCAATTCGATTCAAAACGAGCATAATTTCAGGTCTTCATGTTTTTGGGTTGTCCTATCCGTCTGGTCGTTCGTCTGAAGTAATAAGTTGAACGAATCCTAAACTGGTCACCCAACTTACTCTTAGATGATTGCATAGATCCAAGAGATGAAATGAAAATTCCTACCTGGATTGCTACTAAATGGTATTCTAAACAATCCAACCACTTCCCGGCTGTCCTGTGAAATCAATCCTTATCATTAACTTCTCAGACTGATAACTATAAAACGAAATTTCTTGTTCAATCTACTCTTAGTAAATCTAATAGTATCTTAGACGTATTACCGATCGGTTCTATCGCTCGTTTCACTCTCTACTAACGTTCGTATCCTTACTTATAATATTACTTCCTGAAATTCTCAACGAGACCCAAATTTCGGTTTATCACTGCTTACACCCGTCTTAGTGTTTGCACATTGTTTATACAGTAATTCATACTTCGAACAATTCTACACACAAATCTTCTTATCCTTAACACTCCTAGCACTGCTCTCAAATGTTTCATTTTGATTCATCCTTCTTGTATTCTAGTAAAGCGTGCGTACTACATAACTAAACGTTCCACTCACTTAATTGATCCTTGGGTTTCATCCACTCTACAAAAGCTACTTTGTAAAAAGTTACTGATGTTAATCTAACACCTAGCATAATTGTGAAAGAGACTCAAATTTCCGCTGAGTAGATGGCCGTGAAGCCGATTCAGGAAGACCCACCAATCCAATCATTTATTACTGTTCAGTTACCTTATTGCTACTGACCGGTCTAATTTAAAAGAAACCGAACGTTGGTACACCATTCTCGTGAAGAATTCTCCTAAGTTAGCCAATTCTAGAAATTTACACTCTCACTAAATACGCATCTATCTCACAGTCGGATATTAAAACTAATCCAATTGCTGACATTTACATTATCAGACCGAACCGCTTCCTTATCACAATAAATAAAACAGTGTGCCATAGGGCAGTTCATATCGCAAGAAATACAGGTGATAACCGTACCTGAGTTCGTTGCTTCAGCGTTCGTGAAGACATATACTCATCCCACTTGTGCTCGACTACCTCTTCCTGGTTGACCTCTTCCAACATTTGGTGACCCCAACCCTGCTCGTCCTCCCATGCTGCACTCGTTCTTGACATGTCCACTTTCCCCACATTGAAGGCAATATTTTGATTCCACCAGTTGAGGACACGATGATCGGAAGTGTGGTCCTCCACACTTAAAACATTTTATGTTCCTTTGCCGTTCTGACCGATTGGCAGCAACTAACGATTTCGCCTGAGACCCACTAGAAGTAGATGGTACTCCAGTACGAGCGTAAGGCGTCCTCCTTGTTCTCCTTGAATTTGTAATATTCCTAGTGATTTCTATGATCTCCATCAACTGTCTTTGAGTAGCTTCAGAGTGTGCCCTCGCAGCCTCCAAACTCTGCAAGGCGACCGTGTTTTGCTGTATCAAAGCAGCGTTCTGCTGTTGAAGCGCCTCGATTACGGATTCCAGTAGTTTGATGTGGCCAGACGCATCACTCTCGGTAGGCTGAAGAGGTGATCTTGGTGCCATTTGTTCCCTCTGATAAGCAGAGAAAATAATCGTTAGTTAACTTTGGACGGTTTGATACACTCATCAAATGAATGTTGAGTACACAGCACAAACATAGTATGCTCATAACCTACAGTGTTCCTTAAAAGAACAAAACTGCTCTGATACCACTAATGTAACATCCCAAAATATAGTAATACCATAATTCAGAATTAATTACAATTAACAGTGAACAGTAAACAGTCTTAATATAAAAAGAGCAGAGCTCAAAAGCCGAACGGCTGGAAATACAGAAGTAGCGTACGCTCAAACAGAAACAGAGTTAAAACAGGACGAACGGCTTTACAAAAATACTAGCCGAACGTATAAGCTACACGGATATTTACAGTACTAAACTAGCGAGCGCTCTAAGGCTCGGTCTTCACTTCCACTTCCACCAGATTTGCATCCTCCAAATTTTCTTCTTCCAGCATGACTTCAAGGGAAGCATCACCATCTGCTCACATCCACAACGGATGATCATTGCATTTGACAAGACGAACGTACATAGACAGGACAACACAATGGAAATGCAAGGGTAAGCTTATATTGTTTAATTAATACAACATACATACAGTTCATAATTCAATTCACACATACATCAAGTAACTTAATCATATAATTTAACATAGAAATATATATATGACAGACCGTCCGGACTGTATGAACCATGTAGTTACAGGCGTCCTTGCACCCAAGTAGTGTAGTAGCCGGGATATACCTAATCAGCTTCCACTTGAGGTTAATCATTCGCCCCTGCTAAGTGAGAGATACGAATGACCTCCTGCCATTCCCACACATGACTACCCCCTTCTACGTGAAGATGAGCATCACGGAATATCAGGATGGACCAAGCCAGCATTAACTTATCCATGTTCATACTTTACCAAATTCAATCTTTAACACATCTGAGACGTTCCTCCTTGGAACGCTCGTTCAATTTCATAATCATATAATCATATCACATAGTGTTCAACCATCATATCCTTTCATAGTTATAATATTTCCATTCTGTGTTCCATTCTCGTAGCATTAGCAACATACATCATTTACTCAATTTAGAACGAACTTATTACAGTACATTTTGAATTCACGTTTCTGACCAAAAGAAACGAACCCTTGTTCAATTACAGACGTTAAGAATACTTAACTAATTTAAATGGGATTGAGTTTAGAAGATCATAATATTATTTAGAAGATTTTGAGTACAAAGACTTTAGGTTGAATCAAGAGAATAAATATCTTACAGAATAACTTAGATAAATAACCAGAGTATTTAAAGTACAGAAAACAACTCTTACTGTAAATGAAAGAACGTTCAGAAATTTACTTTGGACGAACATCAATTACGTTCGCTCAGAATTCAATAATAAGGACGAGCGTTCAGTTAGAAACCGAACCCTGCTTTGGACGAACGCTAGGTCAATGACCGAGCACGAATTAGAACGAACGCTGGATATAAACCGAGCGCTATTTAGGACGAACGCTTCGGTATAGGACCGAGCGCCAGTTTGGACGAACGTTCAGTATAAGGACGAACGCTCTGTAGAACGAACGTTCGACATAAGGTCGAACGACATTAAGGACGAACGCTCAACTTAAGGCCGAACGTCACTTGTTTATAAAGTTTTAAATATTTAAATATTGCTGAGCTAGACGAACGCTCAGACCATCAACTGGGGACGCTCGTTCTCGAGCAGAATTCTTTCCAAATGAAAGAATTCCAATCTAAGTAATTTTACTGAAAGCCGAACGGTTTAAGACCGTACAGGTACGAACGTCATTTATCAGTGGGGAAACATGAAAATTTCAGATTTCTCGACCTTAGCAGAATTTTCCAGATTTCCAATTTAGAACTTTATACTTTCATTTCCAGATTTAAATCACTTCAAACATCATCATCATACAGATTTCAACATTTTAATCAATCCAACCACACCATAACCATACTCCATTCATACTTGATCAAATCAACATGCATTTAAATCAAAATCAACATCAAATATAACTCATACCAGCAGTGTTCGTTCATAGCAGAGAAATCAAAACCAGAAATCATATTAGTAAAATTTCCATAACAGTGGTCAACCATACAGCTCAAACATCATGCAGTTCATACATGCACAATAACAGTGATCATCCATACAACTCAAACCTTATATTTTTTTCATTCATACATCTCAGATCATACAACATACAGTATAAATTAAACATATAAGCTTCCCTTACCTGGATAGCAGTGTTTGTTCTAATAGTATCACTTGGACTTGCCCAACTTATGGTTTTCTACCCTCCAGATCTTTCTTATTCTCTTCAACTAAGTCTGACCAAAGAAACGTAAACGATATCAACTTAAGCCCTTGCATGTAACTGAATCTGGGTTCGAAGGAATTCCAGAAACGAGCTTATGAGTTGGAAATCTTACCGTCAACAGAATCTGAAGTTGTTCGGACCAAAATGAAGTTCACGACGTAAGGAACGTTCCTACGGTTCTGAATGTTAAACGGAGAAGAGACGAATGAGTAACAGTAGAGAGAAGTTTTAAGGTTTCTAGAGAGAGGTTGGAGAAGATGAAGGATTTGAGTTCTGAGGAAGAGGATGAGTGGTGCAGGTAAGAGAGAGAATTCTAGGAAATCCAGTTTTGTGAAATTCACGTTCGTTTGAGCGAACGTACCCCAAGCTGACACGTGCCCACTAAATTCTGAACTGGAAGCTTCTTCTGCAACACGTGGCGGGTGTGCATGTGAAGCCATGTGCGTTTTCAGAGAATGATGGGCGTGGTTTCAGTGTATGTCAGAGAGTTTATCAGATTTGGAAATGGGTTTTAAAATGAGATAAGCATGGATTGTGGGGTGCATTAATGGTGATGTGACGGGTAATTTACAGAATAAATTTTCAGGGTCTCACACTTCTAATGAGATTAAATCATAAAAAATTAATGATTCGAGAAAATTGTTTTCTATATGTTTTTTTTTCTAATTTCCTTATGAAAAATACTTTAAAAAATAATTTTATTATAATTCTAATTAACTAACTTTAGAAGTATTTTTTAATGAGATTAATATTTAAAGTTGTATTGACATCAATATTTTATTTACTTTTATATCTATATTTTAAAAAATTCAAAATATAATGATTTAATTTTTCTTTTTAAATATTTAGAATAATGTTTAACACCAGTAGCGACTTTTCTTTATAAATTCTTTTAAATAATATATGGATTATTGTTTTTTTCTTTTTTTTTATTACATAATAAATAATTTCTTAATTAAAAGTAGATGGAAATTACTTAAAATAAGATTTATTTTATAATAATTATTTTTAAAATAGCATTTGTAATAATTTTCTCAATTAAGGTTAGTGTAAATTTTTTATACAAATAACTTAAGCAAATTAAAATCTTACGCAATTCTTAGAATTATATATACATATACACACAATTTTTATTTTATATTTTTCATTTTTATACACGTTTTAATTCCACGAAAAAGGAAATCCAGTCAATTATATTATAAATATTTATAATAAAAAAAATTATTATTTTATTTCTTCTTTTATTATTTAGATATTTTAAACTTTATTATTGTATTAATTTTTGTTAAATTTTTTTCTATTCTTGCTCACATGTCTAATTAAAATGATTGAACATCACATGTTTAGTTACTATTGTTATCTTTTTGTGTGCCATTACCAACTCAACCGATGGTGACTCTTCCTCTGTTATCCTCAACTCCAACAATATTCAATATGTTAAAATGTGGTGATCATTATTATTCTCTGTGTCAAATTTAACTCTTATAACCATCAATATAACATGATCTTGTGGTCATTATTATTACTTTTTATATCATAAATATTTATAATATATAACTTTTTTATAATTTTAATTCTTTTTGTATTGTTTAGATTTTTAAAATTTAAAATTTTATTATTATATTAACTTTTGTTAAATTTTTCTCCATCCTTGTTCTCATGTGTAATTAAAAAGCTTGAACATCACATATTTGTAGTTACTATCATTACCTTTATGTGTGCCATTTCAAGATCATAGGATGCAGTGGTTACCATTTCTCTTTCTGTGTGTGACATTACCAATTCCAACATATGGTAGTCACGGTGACTCTCATTATTATCCTCAACTCCAACAATATTCAATGTGTTAAAATTTGATGGTCATTACTATTCTCTCTATGTGTGCCAAATTTAACTCTTATAACCTTCAATATAACATGATCTGGTGGTCACTATTACTTTTTCTTTATATTATAAATAATTATAATATATAATTTTTTTATAATTTTAATTCTTTCTTTATTATTTAGATTTTTAAAATTTTAAATTTTAATATTGTATTAACTTTTGTTAAATTTTTCTCCATTCTTACACACATGTGTAATTAAAATGCATGAACATCACATGTGTGTAGTTACTATCATTATCTTTCTGTGTGCCATTTTCACTTTCAAGAATCTTCAAGATCATATGATAATATTGTCACCATTTCTCTTTTTGTGTGTGACATTACCAACTCCAAGAGATGGTGGTCACCATGACTCTCACCGTATTATCTTCAACTCCAACAATATTCAATGTGATAAAATGTGGTGGTCAATACTATTTTCTCTATGTATGCCAAATTTAACTCTTTTAACATTCAATATAACATGATTTTGTGTTCACTATTATTTTTTCTTTATATTATAAATTTTCATAATATAGAATTTGTTAAAATATTAATTCTTTTTTATTATTTAGATATTTTAAATTTTAAATTTTGTTATTGTTTTAACTTTGGTTAAATTTTTCTCCATTCTTGCCCACATGTCTAATTAAAATGGTTGAACATGACATACCATGTGTGCCATTTTCAATTCCAAGAATCTTCTTCAAGATCATAGGATGCACGAGTTACCATTTCTCTTTCTCTGTGTGGCATTACCAATTCCAACAGATGTTGGTCACCATGACTCTCACTGTATTATCCTAAACTCCAACAATATTCAATGTGATAAAATGTGGTTGTCATTACTACACTCTCTATGTGTGCCAAATTTAACTCTTTAAACCTTCAATATTACATGATCTCGTGGTCACTATTATTTTTTCTTTATATTATAAATATTTATAATATATAATTTTTTATAATTTAAATTATTTTTTATTATTTAGATTTTTAAAAATTTTAAATTTTATTACAGTATTAACTTTTGTTAATTTTTTTCTCCAAACTTGTTCACATGTGTAATTAAAATGTTTGAACATCATATGTGTAGTTACTATCATTATCTTTTGGTGTGTCATTCTCAGTTCTAAGAATCTTCAAGATCATAGAATACAGTGGTCACCATTTCTCTTTTTGTATGTGGCATTACCAACTCCAACAGATGGTGGTCACCATGAATCTCTCTTTGTATTATCCTCAACTCCAACAATATTCAAAGTGATAAAATGTGGTGGTCATTACTATTGTCTCTATGTGTGCCAAATTGAACTCTTTTAACCTTCAATGTAACCAGATTTGATAGTCACTATTATTTTTTCTTTATATTATACATATTTATAATATACACTTTTCTAAAATTTGAATTCTTTTTTTATTATTTAAATATTTTAAATTTTGTTATTATATTAACTTTTGTTAAATTTTTCTCCATTCTTTCCCACATATTTAATTAAAATGTTTGAACATCACATGTTGTGGCAATACCAACTCCAACAAATGGTGGTCATCATGAATATTTCTCTGTATTATCTGTAGGGAGGTTCAACACTAAGCATCTCTTGCTCTCCACCTCTCATGATTCACTTCCAAGCTATTTGCCACTGGCCCACCTTCCAGGGCTTCACCCGATCATGGAGGGACATACTCGTCTGAGCCCGGTCACCAAACCTGAACCATGGGCTCTGATACCATTTGTAGGGATGTTTGACTAACACACATACACATAAGTCTCCACATTTGATAAGATATGGTCCACTTTGGGCCAAACCCTCACGGATTTACTTTTGGTACCACTCCGAAAGGTCTTTTCTCAATGAAAGTATCTTATTTATATATAAACCCATGTCCATCTCTTATTTTTTCTTATGTGAGACTTTGTTTGTACCCAACATTATCCTCAACTCCAACAACATTCAATGTGATAAAATGTGGTTGTCATTACTATTCTCTCTATGTGTTCCAATTTTAACTCTTATAACCTTTAATATAACATGATTTGATGATCACTATAATTTTTTTCTAAAATTTTAATTCTTTTTTATTATTTATATATTTTAAATTTTGTTATTATATTAACTTTTGTAAAAAAAATTCTCCATTCTTGCCCACATGTTTAATTAAAAATCTTAAAGTTCATAGGATGCAGTGGTTACCATTTCTCTTTTTGTGTATGGCATTACCAATGTCAATAGATGTTGGTCACCATGACTCTTTGTATTATCCTCAACTCCAACAATATTCAATGTGATAAAATGTGGTGGTCATTACTATTCTCTATATGTGTGCCAAATTTAACCCTTATAACCTTCAATATAACATGATCTGGTGGTCATTATTATTTTTTCTTTATATTATAAATTTTTATAATATATAATTTTTTATAATTTTAATTCTTTTTTATTAATTAGATTTTGAAAATTTTAAATTTTATTATTGTATCAAAAATTTGTTAATTTTTTCTCCATTCTTGCTCACTTGTGTAATTAAAATGCTTGAACATCACATGTGTGTAGTTACAATCATTATCTTTCTGTGTCATTTTTAGTTCCAAGAACCTTCAAGATTATAGGATGCAATGGTCATCATTTCTCTTTTTGTGTATGGCATTAACAAGTCAAAGAGATGGTGGTCACCATGAATATTTCTCTATATTATCCTCAACTCCAACAATATTCAATGTGATAAAATGTGGTGGTCATTACTATTCTCTCTATGTGTGCCAAATTTAACTCTTATAACCTTAAATATAGCATGATTTGATGGTCACTATTATTTTTTCTTTATGTCATAAATATTTATAATATACAATTTTTTAAAATTTTAATTCTTTTTTTATTATTTAGATATTTTAAATTTTAAATTTTGTTATTGTATTAACTTTTGTTATATTTTTCTCCATTCTTGCCCACATGCCTAATTAAAATGCTTGAACATCACATGTGTGTAGTTACTACCATGTGTGCCATTTTTACTTCCAAGAATCTTCAAGATCATAGGATGGAGTGATTACCATTTCTTTTTTTGTGTGTGGCATTACAAATTCCAACAAATGTTGGTCACCATTACTCTCTCTCTATTATCTTCAACTCCAACAATATTCAATATGATAAACTATGGTGGTCCTTACTATTTTCTCTATGTGTTTCAAATTTAACTCTTATAACCTTCAATATAACATGTTGTGGAGGTCTCTATTATTTTTTCTTTATATTTTAAATTTTTATAATATATAATTTTTTATAATTTTAATTCTTTCTAATTAATTAGATTTTAAAAAATTTAAATTTTGTTATTGTATTAACTTTTGTTATATTTTTCTCCATTCTTGCCTACATGTCTAATTAAAATGCTTGAACATCACATGTGTGTAGTTACTACCATATGTTCCATTTTCAGTTCCAAGAATCTTCAAGATCATAGGATGGAGTGGTTACCATTTCTCTTTTTGTGTGTGGCATTACCAATTCCAACAAATGTTGGTCACCATTACTCTCTCTCTATTATCTTCAACTCCAACAATATTCAATATGATAAACTGTGGTGGTCCTTACTATTCTCTCTATGTGTTTCAAATTTAACTCTTATAACCTTCAATATAACATGTTGTGGATGTCTCTATTATTTTTTCTTTATATTTTAAATTTTTATAATATATAATTTTTCATAATTTTAATTCTTTCTAATTAATTAGATTTTTAAAATTTTAAATTTTGTTATTGTATTAACTTTTGTTATATTTTTCTCCATTCTTGCCCACATGTCTAATTAAAATGCTTGAACATCACATGTGTGTAGTTACTACCATATGTTCCATTTTCAGTTCCAAGAACCATCAAGATCATAGGATAGAGTGGTTACCATTTCTCTTTCTGTGTGTGACATTACCAATTCCAACAAATTTTGATCACCATGACTCTCTCTATGTTATCTTAAACTCCAACAATATTCAATATGATAAAATATGGTGGTCATTATTATTCTCTCTACTTGTTCCAAATTTAACTCTTATAACCTTCAATATAACATGTGGAGGTCACTATTATTTATTCTTTATATTTTAAATTTTTATAATATATAATTTTTTATAATTTAATTCTTTTTAATTAATTATATTTTTAAAATTTTAAATTTTATTAATGTATTAACTTTTGTTACATTTTTCTCAATTCTTACTCACATCTCTAATTAAAATGCTTAAACATCACAAGTGTGTAGTTACTACCATGTGTGCCATTTTCAATTCCAAGAGTCTTGAAGATCATAGGATGCAGTGGTTACAATTTTTTTTGTTTGTAGCATTTCCAAATCCAAATGATGTTCACCGTGACTCTCTGTATTATCCTCAACTCCAACAATATTCAATGTGATAAAATGTGATTGTCATTACTATTTTCTCTATATGTGCCAAAATTAACTCTTATAACCTTCAATATAACATTATCTCGTGGTCACTATTATTTTTTCTTTATATTATAAATATTTATAATATATAATTTTTTATAATTTTTACTCTTTTTTATTATTTAGATTTTTAAAATTTAAAATTTTATTATTGTATTAATTTTTCTTAAATTTTTGTCCATTCTTGCTCACATGTGCAATTAAAATGTTTCAAAATCACGTAGTTAGTATCATTATCTTTCTGTTTGTCATTTTTTGTTCCAAGAATCTTCGAGATTATTGGATGCAGTGGTCACCATTTCTCTTTTTATGTGTGGCATTACCATCTCCATCAGATGGTGGTCATCATGAATCTCTCTCTATATTCAATATGTTAAAATGTGGTGGTCATTAGTATTCTCTTTATGTGTCGATTTTAACTCTTATAACCTTCAATATAACATGATTTGGTGGTCACTATTATTTTTTTCTTTATATTATAAAATTTATAATATACACTTTTTTAAAATTTTAATTCTTTTTTTATTATTTAGATATTTTAAATTTTAAATTTTGTTATTGTATTAACTTTTGTTAAATTTTTCTCCATTCTTGCTCACATGTGTAATTAAAATGCTTAAACATCACATGTGTGTAGTTACTATCATTATCTTTCTCTTTGCCATTTTCAATTCCAAGAATCTTCATGATTATAGGATGCAATGGTTATCATTTCTCTTTTTATGTGTGGCATTACCAACTCCAACAAATGGTGGTCATCATGAATATCTCTTTGTATTATCCTAAACTCCAACAATATTCAATGTGATAAAATTTGGTGGTCATTAGTATTCTCTCTATGTGTGTCAAATTTATTTTTTATAACCTTCAATATAACATGATTTGGTGGTCACTATTATTTTTTCTTTATATTATAAATATTTATAATATACACTTTTTTTAAATTTTAATTCTTTTTTATTATTTAGATATTTAAAATTTTAGATTTTGTTATTGTATTAACTTTTGTTAATTTTTTCTTCGTTCTTTCTCACATGTATAATTAAAATGCTTTAACATCACATGTGTATAGTTATTGCCATGTGTGCCATTTTCAGTTCAAAGAATCCTCAAGATCATAGGATGCAATGGTTACCATTTCTCTTTGTCTGTGGTTAGTGCCGTCAAAATGGGTTGAAACTCGTGAGCCAACGTAGCTCACCACAGGTTTGGACCGAGTATTGTTGAAAAAAATGCAAAATTTTTGATGCGAGTCATTTTGACCCACTCAAGAACCAGTCTCACACAGGTTGAACCCGTGGTGGGTCGGGTTGGCTCACCAACCATATATATTTTTTAATTAAATCAAATTAATTAAATTAATTATTCAAAACGCACAACCTTTACAAATTAGGTAACATTATTGTTATTCTCATATGTCCTTAATTATTTATTACTTTGTGTTTCAATATTATTAGTTAACACTATTTTTTATTGTGTTGTAGATGGAGATAAAGAAGAAGATGCTTCAAGAGAGCATAATACTGTGGATTTATCCATACAGGACTCCAATTTAATAGATGGATAATATTATAGATTGGATAATTCAGGAATATATAATTTGTTTTATCATGTTTTTATACTTATCTACAAGCATGACAGTTTTATCTTGTGCTATATATTTTTGTTAACGGCTATATGTAGTTTCTTGGTCAAACGGTTGTGCATGTCTCATTAAACTAAATTGACAAAATTTTATGCTTGATAGCTTAAAATATATATAACAATATAGTTCTTTTGATTGATTTTATTTTATATCAATTGGTCCAATTATTATTGTTTCAATTTGATCGATCAAAGTAACATGTTATAAGAATCTCAGAAAAAGAGGGTGAAAAAAAAATTAATTAAGTGAGTCAATGAGCCAACCCGTTTAACCCACCAACCCATGGTGGGTCGGTTCGGGTTCAAATTTTTTTGGCTCGCTAATAAATGAGTCGGGTTGGGTTGGCTCACTAAGTGGTCAACCGTGGTAGGTCGGACCGGGTTACCTGTTTTGACACCTCTATATGTGGCATTACCAATTCTAACATATGTTGTTCACCATGCTCTCTTTGTATTTTCCTCAACTCTAACAATATTCAATGTGATAAAATGTGGTTGTCATTATTATTCTCTCTATATGTGCCAAAATTAACTCTTATAACCTTCAATATAACATGATCTGTTGGTCACTATTATTTTTTCTTTACATTATAAATATTTATAATATGTAATTTTTTAAAATTTTAATTCTTCTTTATTATTTAGATTTTTAAAAATTTTAAATTTTATTTGTATTAACTTTTGTTAAATTTTTCTCCATTCTTGCTCACATGTGCAATTAAAATGCTTGAACATCACATGTGTGTAGTTACTATCATTATCTCTTTTTTTTCATTTTCAGTTCTAAGAATCTTCAATATTATAGGGTGCAGTGGTCATCATTTCTCTTTTTATGTGTGACATTACCAACTCCAACAGATGGTGATCACCATTAATCTGTCTCTGTATTATCCTAAACTCCAACAATATTCAATGTGATATAATTTGGTGGTCATTAGTATTGTCTCTATGTGTGTCAAATTTAACTCTTATAATCTTCAATATAACATTATTTGGTGGTCACTATTATTTTTTCTTTATATTATAAATGTTTATAATATTCACTTTTTTAAAATTTTAATTATTTTTTTATTATTTAGATATTTTAGATTTTAGATTTTATTATTGTATTAACTTTTGTTAAATATTTCTCCATTCTTTCTCACATGTATAATTAAAATGCTTGAACATCACATGTGTGTAGTTACTACCATGTGTGTCATTTTCAGTTCCAAAAGTCTTCAAGATCATAGGATCCAATTGTTATCATTTCTCTTTGTGTGTGTGGCATTACCAATTCCAATAGATGCTGGTCACCATGACTTTCGCTGTATTATTCTCAAGTCCAACAATATTCAATGTGATAATATGTGGTGGCCATTACTATTCTCTCTATGTGTGCCAAATTTAACATTTATAACATTTAGTATAACATGATCTTGTGGTCATTATTATTTTTTCGATATGCATCATTTTCAAATCCTTTCAACATTATAAGAAATTGTGTCACCATTACTCAGTCTTTATTCATAATTTTAACCTCTAGTTCTCTTTCATTGTAATTTAGGTTGCAATATTTACTCTTTTATCTTCTCTTTCAATTTTCACACTCAATCATCTCATTTTGGACTCTATTTCTTCTCCTAAATGAATTTATATCTTGAATTTTTCCAAAATCTAACTCCACTATCTTTTTTTTTTTCAATTCTACAACTAGTTTTTATATTATTTAGATTAAGTGTTTTTCTAATTTACTAAATTAAAAATTAGTTCTTTTGAATCTATAATAGAAATATGTAATAATGAAGCTCCTCCTCCAATGTGCTCTAATAAGTTCTCACTTTTCTTTTAAAGAACTTTATATAGAAAATAAAATAACTATGATAAATTACTTTATATTATAATTTTATTTCTGAGATAAAATTGTTAGAAATTTTTAAATCATTATAAACACTTTATCAATATATTTAACACAATAATGAATTATCTAAATAACATTTTATTAATAACTAGATAAAAATTTAATGAAAACTATGAAACAGAAAAATTCAAATTTAGAAAAGAAAATCTTAAAATTATTTTTGTAATGATAAGAATAGTGATATATATGTTAAAAATATAATGAATTATGTTTAACTTGTGACTTTTCTTTTTAAATATTGTTAAAAAAACTATTATTATGATAGTTAATTATTTTTTTTTTATAAAACATAATAAATAATATCTTAATTAAAAGTAGATGGAAATTACTTAATATAAGATTTAGAAGTTTACTATATACTTTCGAATGGAATTGTTTTTTTTTTCTTTTTTTTTATAACAATAAATAATATCTTAGTTAAAAGAAGATGAAAATTACTTAATATAAGATTTAGAAGTTTATTATATATTTTCAAATGGAATTGGTTTTTTTCTCCTTTTTATAACATATAAGATTTAAAAATTAGGTTTAAACCCTCCTTTGGTCCTCTTATTTGTGTGTCAATCTCAATTTGGTCATCATATTTTTTTTTGTCTCAATTTGGTCCTATTATTTGTAAAAATGAGGCAATTAAGCTCTTTCCGTTAAGTAATGAGTAATGCCGCCTGTGATGAATTGTAATTCTTTGTAGCTGTCGTGGCAATATGTTTTAAATTAGATGGGTGTTGGTTGTATAATGAAACCTTCCACATGGCAAAGACTTGACATTTAAAGCAACCGTAACACTTATCATCCTCACAACCCTGGTTTAGGGAAGAAGATTTGTGGAAGCAGTGGAAGGTTTGGAAGAAGTGTTCAGTTTAGGTGACGAAATGTCTGGATCGTCTTCTTGTTGCAAATGCACGGGTTGGGGCTTTCAACAAAGTTCTACTGGTGGGAGCAGGTTGGGAGGAAAACCCAGTTGTTATTGTGGTTCGAAAGCAGTGTTCTGCATCGCCAAAACCCCTAAGAACAAGGGTAAACGATTTTGGGGTTGCCCTCACTTCAAGGTAATTTGTGTGATTTGATTTCTATGAATTTTGATTTCGTTAACTTGGGGGTGAGTTTTCTTCTTCTACAGGGTGGGAGTGAAGATATGGGTGGATGCAACTTCTTTCAGTGGTGCAATGAAGAAGTCATTGATGAACGAAATTTGGTGATTCATGATGAAAGGTCTGCAAGTGCGAGAAATGATGAAGTGGGTGGAAGTATGATGAAGATGGAAGAAAGAGATGTTGAAAAGCTAAAATTAGCTTCTTTGGAGAAAAGTCTCCTTATTTTGGAGAAGGGCATGAAGTTGTTAATTGGGATGATGTTTGTTACATGTCTGTTTAATGTAATTTTGATTTCAATGTTGATGAAAGTAGGTTGATTTGTTAGGAGGTTGATGAAAGTAGGTTGATGAAAGTATGTAATCTAATTTCATATTAAGAGCAATTAATTTCATATTTAGAAAAGGTCCCTTGTTTAATTTCGATAAAAATGTGACAAAGATTTTGATAATGATTTATGATGTTTAATTGTATTCATTGACCAAGAAGTTAAATTGTTATCAACAAGCACCAATGAAAAAGAAGAAAAATAAGGTTTATGACAATTAAAATGAACAATGAGGAAGCCAAATGAAAGAGTTTTATAACAATTAACAACTAGTTTGTGTTCCCAATAGAGTCAATCCACAGAGTAAGGCTATTACTGGATGTGGACCCTTAAACAGACATTACCAATAACACTAATAATCAAAAAGATCTGATAGCAACATTGTCTTAATCAGTACATGAAAAACAACTGACATTACATTTAAAAGCTAAAACCAAAAAAAGGTGACATTTCATTGTTCCCAAAAAAACTGAAATATGACTTCATTCATCAGCAGCAGTCACGTGTGGTGTTTGATGAGAAGGTTGCTCAACAGGAGGTATTGACATTTGTGTTTGTTCAGTACGTTGGTCAGCAGGAAGATCTGGTGTTGTTGGTCGTTGTGGACAAGATCTTTTGTTGTGTCTAAGTTGTTTGCAAACAGCACATGCTTTTTTGCTCCCACCCTTTCTTAATTTAGTATCATTCTTCTTCAACTCCCAACTCTCTAGCCTTCGTTTTTTCTTGGGTCTGCCAGGCATTGTCCTCTTCTTTGGGGGTAAGACATCTGGATATGAAGTTTTGTCCCAGAGAACTTGACCATTGATGGGGTAAATGATGGAGTTGTAGGTCTCCTCATAAGTAGACTTCCTGTAGCAAGTACCAATATAGTCTTCTGCATTTACAGTCAAGAACTTCATTGTAGTGATGGCGTGAGTGCAAGGAATAGCAGTAATTAACCATTTTCTACAACTGCATTCATTCTTGTCAAGATTGACAACAAATTGCTCCCCAAATTGTGAAATGTGGATGATTTCAAATAACTGATCTGCTGACCATATATCATGGGTACAAAGTTAGAAACAAAGTTAGAAACAAAGTAAACAAAGATGATCATGTTTAAAGTTAATTGTAGTATTAAAGTTACCTTGGTATCCAATATCTCGTTAACCATGACTGCTTTTGAAATCTGTTGAGAACCTTAGGGCACACACTACCTTGATATAGTGCCATCTTTGTCCTGTTCTTAGCCCATCTCTTCATGATGTAAACCCTAATCTCTTCCAACATGGTGATAATTGGTTTAGTCCTAGTGTGAACTAGCACACTGTTGAAGCCCTCACACATGTTGTTCACAAGAGTGTCACATTGTGATCTAGAGGTGAATCTAGATTTTGACCAATATCTGGGAGTAACAATATATGTCAAACAAAATATAAATGTCAAAGTAAAAGAAGAATAACATAGAGTAAAGTGAATACATACCTAGGTGCAATTGCAATCAAATACTTAAATGCTTCTACATTGATCTCTTTAATTTTCCTCATTTCAGCCTCCCATAGTTGTGGATATGTGGTTGTTGCTGCCGTCCACATCAAACGTTTAAGTTCTTTTCCAGGAAATTGCTTTCTAAAGTTTGAGTACAAATGTCTAACACAAAATCATTGTTCTACCCCAGGTAGAAGTGCTTCAATGGCTGTTAACAGACCCTACAAGTTCAAATACTGAAGTCAGATGAGGTTTATGTGAAATAGGTTATAATTAAGCTTTGTTAGGGTTGACTAACCTTTTGTTGGTCTGAAATAAATGTACATGCTCCACATACAGCTTCCCCACCAAGATCCCCAATCAGAAGGTCCAAGAACCAAGTCCACGAGTCTTTGTTTTCTACCTCAACAACAGCATACGCAATGGGCAGAATTTGTTCATTTGCATCTCTTCCCACTGCTGTTAGTAATTCCCCTCCATACTTGCCTTTCAAAAAGCATCCATCCAACCCAATAATGGGTCTACAACTAATGAAACTATCTTTGCATGCTTTCAAGCATACATAAATTCTGTTGAAGATACACTCACCATTACTATTTTGAACCTTTATTTTCACTGTTGAACCTGGATTTGCCCTGAGAAGCTCATGACCATAATCATAGATTCTTCTATATTGTTCCTTGAATGAACCATCAACATTATCTTTTGTCATGGCTCTTGCCCTAAAAGCCATATTTCTGGAGATTCCAACATTCCATTTCCTACTCACTTTATCCCTAATGTCCATGACTTTCATGTTAGGATTCTCTCTAACAGCTTTTTCCATCCTTTTACTCAACCACTTAGAAGTGATCAACTTCACATTAAAATCTCTACTACAAGTGTGATCATCAATAACTTTTCTTAGCTGCCATGACTTGGAACGAGAACCAAAGGCACAATAAGCATACCATTTGCATTTACCATTGCCCCCAAGACATTTAACAATAACCCTCTTCTTGTCATTCTTTAAGAATTTTAAATTTCTACCATTACTTAGTGCATACGTCCTAATGGCCTCTGTGAATTCCTTTTTCTCAGTAAAATAAGTTCCAACTTCCCACTTATATTCTCCCAAACTTTTAGGCATGCTAAATGTGGGGAACAATGTTCTAGGAATGGAACTTTCATCCTCACTATCTGGACCATTATCCAACTCATCTGACACCCACTCATTGTCAGATAAACCACGTACATCATGCATGTCATCATTACCACTTGTCCATGAACTGCAGGGTTCTTCACTCACATTTCCTTTAGAAGTACCAATGTTATCACACTGAATGGTAACATCAACTAGACTTTCTTGACTGCTAGACTCATCTACATTTTCAACCTCATTATCCTCAATATTTTCATCGTCATCCTCATCTTCTTCTACATCTTCTAGCTCGAATTCATCTACATCATGCACCTCAACCTCCTCCAATTGTGTTACACCTTCAGCCTCACCCTCAACCTCACAGTCAACCTCTCTCTCAACTTCTCTCTCAGCAGGACCCTCCTCCAATTGTGTTACACCTTCAACCTCACCCTCAACCTCTCTCTCAACAGGACCCTCCTCCAATTGTGTTACACCTTCAGCCTCACCCTCAACCTCTCTCTCAACCTCTCCCTCAGCAAGACCCTCAACTTCATCATTAACAGCACCACCAACCCAATCAATCATTTCAATTATTTCTGGTGCATTCCTATTATGAACAACGTACAAATGAACTTCATCATTTAACATTGCAATATTAACCATATGCAAAGCACCCCTATCATCAGTCAATAATTCTAACCTCTCTGGCACCACTGACTTACCTCCTAAACTGTACCAAAGTTCTTTAATGTCTGTATGACCTAACTCTTTCACTGATGCTATTATTCCAAAATAACAGAAGAGGTCTGGATCACAAGACCAATGTGTTATCTCTCCATCAAATTTTAAATTACCATTATCATCACTAACAAAATGTCATGTATGATGGACCACTACTTTAATACGGTCATCCATGCTATACTATTTTTGAAGCACAACCTTTTAACACCTGTACATTGGGGGAAAAAATATATTATCAAGGGGACGGGATAAACTAATAATTAAGGAACTGTAACACATGAAGGGGACAGGGGATAAACTAACATCCCCACTAAGGAAACACTGGACCAGCAAAAGGGGACCACTACTTTTGGGACCACCACAGCGTACACATCAACACACCAACTGCAGTTTTTGGAACCACTACTTTTAAAGAAATCGCAGAAATCGAACAACAAAACAACAAATCAACACATTCTAACCTAAACACAACAACAACATACCAAAATCGGGACCACACGAAACGCACTACATATTCGTAAACATAAAACATAGGAAACTTACCTTCACTGACGTCCAAGGTCAATTCGTTGCGTCCACGGGCAAGTGATGGTCTTCGTCTTGCACTTAGAACTTCCACGAACAAAAGGAGATTGAGAGCCTATTTCTGATTTCTGATACTCACCAAATTTCCCATTTCTTAAATCCCTAATTCCCCTTTTCTGATTCAATTAAAATTTCTCAATTTAAAACCTAATTCCACGTCAAAATCTATCATTTTTTACACTAAAATCCACGTAATAAAATTCCTTTAAGTAAGCTAATTCTCTGTGCACCACGTCATCACAGGCAGACGGCTTTACTCATTACTTAACGGAAAGGGCTTAATTGTCTCATTTTTACAAATAATAGGACCAAATTGAGACAAAAAAAAATATGATGACCAAATTGAGATTGACACACAAATAAGAGGACCAAAGAAGGGTTTAAACTTATTTGTAAATATAATTGGTTCTCTTTAGAAGGAAAGCATCGGCCATTGACGGCCTCGACTGTTAATTTTTCTTAGGTATTTTGATTAAGACTATAAAGAACTATATAATAAATTCAAATTTATTATCTTAATATATTTTAAACAATATATTGTTTAATCCTAAAAGACTAAATTAGTGTCCTAGTTATTAAGAACACACGCATTCCCATGTTTTTAAATGATCAATTTTCATAGCTGGAAAAAGTATTTATTTTACAATAATAATTTTTAAAATTACATTTGTAATAATTTTTCTAATTAAGGTTAGCGTAAATTTTGTCTACAAGTAATATAGGTGAATTAAAATCTTACACAATTCTTAGAATTATACATACAATTTTACACACGTTTTAATTCGATGAAAAAGAAATCCAGTCCATTATATTATAAATATTTAGAATATACACTTTTTATAATATTAATTTTCTTTATCATTTAGGTGTTTTAAAATTTAAATTTTAAAATTTTAAAATTCTAATTAAAATATTTGAACATTACATATATAATTACTATCATTATATTTTTCTGAGTCATTTTTCAATTCAAAAAATCTTCAAATCATAGAATCATAGAATGTTATGGTCACCAATGGTGATCATCTTTACTCTCTGTGTTATTCTCAACTCAAACACTATTAAATGTGATAAACTGTAATAGTCATTATTATTTTCTCTATATATCATTTAATTTTTATAATCTTCAATATGATAGATGTAGAGATCATAGTTATTTTTTTTTATATATCATCTTCAAGTCCAACATCCTACAACATTATAAAAAGTTGTCACTTTTATTGATTCTTTGTGTCTCATTTTAAACTTTAGTACTCTTTTCTTAAAATTCAAATTTCAATTTTTACTCTTTTATCTTTTCTTTTCAATCCTATTTTCTTTTAACTCCCAATCTTTTCATTCTAAGGTTTATTTCATCTCATAAATCATTTTTATATTCTAAATTTTGTCATAATCTAATTCTACTATTTTTTTTCTAAGTTATTTTGATTACGACTACAAAGAAATATATAATAAATTTAAATTTATTATTTTAATATCTTTTAAACAATATAATGTTTAATCTTGAAAAATCAGTGTCCTAGTTATAAAGAACATACAGTCCCGTGTTATTAAATGATGAATTGTCATGAAAAACGTATTTATTTTATAATAATTATTTTTAAAATTGCATTTGTAATATTTTTTCTAATTAAGGTTAGTGTAAATTTTGTATACATATAATAGGCAAATTAAAATCTTACGCAATTGTTAGAATTATCCATATATATACAAACACAGTTTTTAAACTTTTTATTTTTATACACGTTTTAATTCTATGAAAAATAAATCCAGTCAATTATGTTATAAATATTTTGGATATACACTTTTCTACAATTTTAATTCTTTTTTCATTATTTAGGTGTTTTAAATTTTAAATTTTATTATTATATTAAGTTTTGTTAAATATTTCTTAATTTTTGCTGCATGTCTAATTAAAATGTTTGAACATCACATATTAAGTTATTGTCATTATATTTCTATGTGTCATTTTTAGTCCCAAGAATCTTCAGATCACAGGATGCAGTGGTCACTATTTCTCTTTCTGTGTGTTGGATCACTAACTCCAATAGATGATGGTCACCATTATTTGTGTAGTATCTTCAACTCCAACAATATTCAATGTGATAAAGTGTAATGATCATTATTATTATCTCTTTGTGCCAAATTTAACTTTTATAACATTCAATATGACATGATATGATGGTCACTATTACTTTTCCTTTATGTGTCATTTTCAAGTTCAACACCCTTCAACATTATAAGAAGTTATGTTACTATTATTGATTCTTTCTGTGTCATTTTCAACTCTAGTCATCTTTTATTATAACTCAGATTTTAATATTTATTCTTTCATCTTTTCTTTCAATTTTCACTCTTAATATTCTCATTTTGGATTTTATTTCATTTCATAAATCAATTTATATCTTGAATTTTGTCATAATCTAAATTATTTTTACTATTTTTTTTCAATTGTACAACTAGTTTTTGTATTATTTAGATTAAGTGTGTTTGCAATTTTCTAAATTGAAAAATTAGTTCTTTTGAATATATAACAAAAATATTTAATTTTTTATTCTTTAATTTTTAACGATATTATTTTTAGAATTTGAAATTAGTCAATGTAATAATGTGACAAAATGTTTTATATTTAACATTGGTTAAAAGAATTTATTTGAGTAATATATATATATATATATATTAATTTATGATAATTTTTTTCGGGTGAATATTTCATTTAGTCCTCCAATTGCTAATTTTAGCATAATAATCTTACAATAAAATAATTTTTTATTAAAATCAAATCTCACAACTCATGTTTTTCTAGAGTCTTAATGATTTTCTAGAAAGTAAAGTAACATTTGTACAAATATCAAATGAGTTCTGACTTCTCTTTTTAAACAACTTTCTATAGAAAATAAACTAATTATGATAAATTGTTTTTAATTATATTATTGAATGTGATAAATTCTAGTAGTTATTATTATTTAAGTCTTTTTCTATTATGTAAGTGTTTTAAATTTTATTATTGTATTAATTTTGTTAAATATTTCTTAATTTTTGTTTACGTCTCTAATTGAAATGTTTGACCATCACATATGTAGTTACTATCATTATCTTTCTATGTGCTATTTTTAGTTTCAAGAATCTTCAGATCACAGGATGTAGTGGTCACCCTTTATCTTTCTGTGTGTGACATCACCAACTCCAAGAGATGGTGGTCACCATTACTCTCTATGTGTTATTTTCAACTCAAACACTATTGAATGTGATAAAAATTGATGGTCATTATTTTTCTCTCTATGTGTGCCATATTGAACTCTTATAGCCTTCAATATGACAGAATGTGGAAATCACTATTATTTTTCTTTTATGTATCATCTTCAAATTTAACATCTTTCAACATCATTAGAACTTATGTTACTATTATTTTTTATTTCTCTCATTTTCAACTCTAGTAATCTTTCATTGTAACTCATATTTTAATATTTACTCTTTTATCTTTTCTTTCAATTTTCACTCTCAATCTTCTCATTTTATTTTATTTCATCTCATAAATCAATTTATATCTTGAATTTTGTTATAATTTAAATCTACTATTTTTTTTCAATTCTACAACTAGTTTTTATATTATTTTTATTAAGTATGTTTGCAACTTTCTAAATTGAAAACTTAGTTCTTTTGAATATAAAATAAAAATATTTAACTTTTTACTCTTTAATTTTTAACAATATTATTTTTAGAATTTGAAATTAGTCTATGTAATATTTAACATTTGTGAAAGGAATTTATTTGAGTAATATATATATATATATATATATATATATATATATATATTTGAAATTAATGATAATTAGTTAGTATATAATATTATTACAAAAAAAAAAAATTTAATTACATTATTCAACTTTCTCCCAAATCAATCCCAAAGAGAAATGGTACAAAAGCAGGAGAATCACATTGCATTTCCATTTCCTATAGAACATAAATTCAGTCAATTATATTATAAATATTTATAATATACATTTTTTTATAATTTTAATTCTTTTTTTATTATTTAGATATTTTAAATTTTAAATCTTATTATTGTATTGATTTTTGTTAAAAAAAAATTCATTCTTTCTCACATGTCCAATTAAAATGCTTGAACATCACATATGTGTAGTTATTATCATTATATTTCATTGTGCCATTTATCTTTCAGATGGTGGTCACCATGACTCTCTCTTTGTATTATCTTCAACTCTAAAAATATTCAATATGATAAAATATAATGATCATTATTATTCTCTCTGTATATGTCAAATTTAATTCTTATAACCTTCAATATAACATAATTTGGTGGTTATTATTATTTTTTTCTTATATATCATTTTCAATTCCAATACCTTTCAACATTATAAAAATTGTGTCATTATTATAGATTTTTTCTATATCATTTTAACCTCAAGTACTCTTTTATTGAAATTCAGATTTCAATATTTACTCTTTTGTCCTTTTTTTTTTCAATTTTCACATTCAATCTTATCAGTTTGGACTCTATTTCATTTCATAAATGAATTTATATCTTTAATTTTGTCACAATCTAATTCTACTATTTCTTTTTTCAATTCTACAAGTAGTTTATATATTACTTAAATTAACTGTGTTTGCAATTTTCTAAATTAAAAACTTAGTTCTTTTGAATCTATAATAGCAATATTTAATTTTTAATTTTTTAATTTTTACCCACATTATTTTTAGAATTTGAAATTAGTCAAAAAATTATAAATTTAATTTTTCTTTTGGACAATATTTCTTTTAGTCCTCCAATTCAACGTTTTCATTGTTTTGTTTGTACTTTTAAATTGCTACTTATGGCATAATAATCTTAGAATAAAATAATTTTTATTAAAATCAAATCTCACAACTCATGTTTTGCTAGAGTCTGAATCATCTTCTAGAAAGTAAAGTAACCTTTGTAAATTACAAATATGAAAAGAAGCTCTTCCTCCAATGTGCTCTAATGAGTTCTCACTTTTCTTTTAAAAAACTTTATATAGAAAATAAACTATGATAGATTACTTTTAATTATAATTTTACTTCTCAGATAAACTTGTTAGAAAAATTATTTTCAATTTTCATACACATTCCCTTGTTATTATTAAATGTTCAATTTTCATAGCTGCAAAAAGTAATTATTTTATAATAATAATTTTTAAAATTGCATTTGTAATAAATTTTCTAATTAAGGTTGGCTTAAATTTTGTATACACATAATATTGGCAAATTAAAATCTTACACAATTGTTAGAATTATGCATACAATTTTGTACCTGAATATGAAAAAGAAGTCTAGTCAATTATATTATAAATATTTAGAATATACACCTTTTATAATTTTAATTTCTTTTATCATTTAGGTGTTTTAAAATTTAAATTTTAAAATTTATTGTTATTTTTATTTTTGTTAAATTTTTCTTCATTTTTGGTCACATGTTTAATTGAAATGTTTAAACATTACATGTATAGTTATTATCATTATTTTTCTGTGTCATTTTTAGTTTCAAGAATCTTCAGGATCATAGGATGCTGTGGTCACCATTTTTTTTTTCTGTGTGTGATATCACTAACTCCAATAGATGGTGGTCAGTATTTATGTGTGTTATCCTTAACTCAAACCCTATTGAATGTGATAAATTGTGATGATCATTATTATTCTTTATAAGTGTGTCATATTTAACTCTTATAATCTTGAATATGACAGAATGTGAAGATAATTGTTAATTTTTCTTTGTATATCATCTTCAAATCCAACACTCTACAACATTATAAAAAGTTGTGTCACTATTATTGCTTCTTTCTGTATCATTTTAAACTTTGTTAAACTTTAGTACTCTTTCATTAAAATTCAAATTTCAATTTTTACTCTTTTATCTTTTCTTTCAATCATATTTTCTTTTAACTCCCAGTCTTTTTATTCTAAGGTTTATTTCATCTCATAAATCAATTTATATTCTAAATTTTGTCATGATCTAATTCTTCTATTTTTTTTCTTAGTTATATAAAGAAATTTATAATAAATTTAGATCTATTATCTTAATATCTTTTAAACAATATTTTGTTTAATCTTGAAAGACTAAATCAGTGTCCTAGTTATTAAGAACATACACACAGTCCCGTCTTATTAAATGATGAATTGTCATGAAAAAAGTATTTATTTTATAATAATTATTTTTAAAATTGCATTTGTAATAATTTTTCTAATTAAGGTTAGTGTAAATTTTGTATACATATAACAGGCAAATTAAAATCTTACGCAATTGTTAGAATTATGCATACATATACACACAGTTTTTATATTTTTTATTTTTATACACGTTTTAATTCTATGAAAAATAAATCCAGTCAATTATGTTATAAATATTTTGGATATACACTTTTTTACAATTTTAATTATTTTTTTATTATTTAGGTGTTTTAAATTTTAAATTTTATTATTCTATTAAGTTTTTTAAATATTTCTTAATTTTTGTTCACATGTCTAATTGAAATGTTTGAACATCACATGTTTAGTTATTATCATTATCTTTCTGTGTGCCATTTTTAGTTCCAAAAATTTTCATATTGTAGGATGCAGTGGTCACCATTTCTCTTTCTGTGTGAGATCACCAACTCCAACAGATGATGGTGACCATTACTTGTGTGGTATCCTCAACTTCAATAATATTCTGATAAAGTGTGATGATTATTATTATTTTTCTATGTGTGTCAAATTTAACTTTTATAACCTTCAATATCACATGATCTGGTGATCACTGTTATTTTTTCTTTATGTATCATTTTCAAGTTCAACACCCTTCAATATCATAAAAAGTTATGTTACTATTATTGATTATTTTCTGTGTCATTTTCAACTTTAGTCATCTTTTATTATAACTCAAATTTTAGTATTTATTCTTTTATCTTTTCTTTCAATTTTCACTCTCAATATTCTCATTTTGGATTTTATTTCATCTCATAAATCAATTTATATCTTGAGTTTTTTTATAATCTAATTTAATTTTACTATTTTTTTTTCAAATGTACAACTAGTTTTTGTATTATTTAGATTAAGTGTGTTTGCAATTTTCTAAATTGAAAACTTAGTTCTTTTGAATATATAATAAAAATATTTAATTTTTTATTCTTTAATTTTTAACGATATTATTTTTAGAATTTGAAATTAGTCAATGTAATAATGTGACAAAATTTACATATTTAACATTTGTTAAAAGAATTTATTTGAGTAATATATATAAATATATATATATATATATATATATATATATTAATTTATGATAAATATTTTTTGGAGAATATTTTACTTAGTCCTCCAATTAAACGTTTTCATTGCTCAGTATTTATAGTTTTAAATTGCTATTTTTAGCATAATAATCTCACAATAAAATAATTTTTTATTAAAATCAAATCTCACAATTCATGTTTTTTTAGAGTCTTAATGATTTTCTAGAAAAGTAACATTTGTACAAATATCAAATGAAGCTCCTCCTGCAATGTGCTCTAATGAGTTCTGACTTCTCTTTTTAAACAACTTTCTATAGAAAATAAACTTATTATGATAAATTATTTTTAATTATATTTTTATTCCTGAGATAAAATTGTTATTTGAAAATTTTGAATCATTATAAACACCTTATCAATATATTTAATACAATCATGAGTTATCGAAATAATAATTTTAATAAAAAATTTGTTAAAATTTCTATGAATAATAATATGAATTTTTTTATATCATAATAAGTAATATCTGAATTAAAAGTAGATGAAAATTGCTTAATATAAGATTTAGAAGCTGCTATATTCTTGCAAATGAGATTGGTTCCCATTCGAACGGAAGCATCCGACATTACCGCCACGAGTCATTAATTTTTTGAAAAATGAATCAAAAATTGACCATTTGAGAAAATTATTATCCACTTGTTTTCTTCTAATTTTTTTTTATGAAAAATATTTTAAAAAATTATGTGAAAAAAAATGAAACAATGTATTTTTTGTGCAAAAGAGAACAAAACAAAATATTGTTGTTTTCTTTATTTTTAGTTTCTTCTTTTATTTTACTTGTTAACTTATTGATGAAATGTGAGAAGAGAATTGTAGATGAAATTAATGATAATTAGTTAGTATAATATGTTAGTATATAATATTATTACAAGAAAATAAAAATTTAATTACATTATTCAACTTTCTCCCAAATCAATCCCAAAGAGAATGGCTACAAAAGGAGGAGAACCACATTGCATTTCCATTTCCTACAGAGCATAGAAAAGAAACCCTCTCTCTCTCTCTATCTTTCTCACTCTCTCTCTCACTCCTCCAACCATTCTGAATGTGAAGAAGGTAATTCAACTCTCCATCTTCTCTTGTTCTCTTTGTTTCTCCAGAAACACACACTCAATCTCACCCCACACACCAAAATTTTAGAAGCATTTTTTTTTTCAATTTTTTTGAGAGAAATTCAGGCCAAACAAACCTTTTTTTCGGTCGGATTCGAAGGTTGTTGCTGTGATTCTCGATGTAGTTCCCTTTAAGAATTTGTTGCTGAAGGCCTTGTTTGGTGAAGTGTAATGTGCTTTTTCTTTCTGTTGTTTTTTTGTGCAGTTGTTGTTCAAGGGTATAGTGTAGAGTGGTGTGTTCTATTCTTCTTGGAAGTGCAAAATGAATGACGGTAGGCAAATGGGGTTGCATTATGTAGACGCAGGGTTTCCTTATGCTGTGAATGAAAACTTTGTGGATTTCTTTCAAGGATTCTCTCATGTGCCCGTCAATTATGCCTTTGCTGGTTCAATGCCTGATCAGGTTTTTCTCTCTTCTTGTTTTTATTTTTGTTTTAAATTTTGGGCCAAATATGGCAAAATTCAGCTTTTGTACTTTTTTGTGGGTGAAGTTGTGTGGTTTCCTTGCGATCCTTGACATTGTGGGAAATTGTGGTTAAATGTGACTCCAATTGGTCGCAACACAGAGTCCCACAAAACTTGACCTTGTCGCTGAAACTGTGCTTACTGACCTGTTTTTTAAGCCATGCATATATATGTGTGTGTGTGTGATTCTGTTAAACTTTTGAAACTCTGGTCAGGACTAAAACTTGTGATTCTGTTAAACTTCCCACAAAACTTGACCTTGTCGCTGAAACTGTGCTCACTGACCTGTTTTTTAAGCCATGCATATATATGTTTTTGTGATTCTGTTAAACTTTTGAAACTCTGGTCGGGACTAAAAACTTGTGATTCTGCTAAACTTTTGGGATTAAGAATGTATTATGTTTTTACAGCGAGCAAAATCGAATTTCAAGGTATTCTGGGGACCATAAACATGTGATACCCCTTATTTTTGATTTTATGTTGTTTCAGTGTTGCTGGATGATTTAATGGTTTTGAATCATGCTATCCATCCAGGGATTGCAAATGTGGGTTGTTGTTAGTGTTTATTGAGTTTAAATCTAATAAATTGAATTTTACTGAAAATATTGGAGTAAAAGCAGAAATTTCAGTTCTTTTGCTGCTATCATTACAGCTGCTACTCCACAGTTAGATACTTGATAGCATTCACTATGTTTGACATGAAATCATGGATTTCTTTTTTCATTTTTAAATAATGGGAGTTGGATGGTCAAGTACAAGAAATAATGTGAGAATGATGGGTACTTTTCTTTTTGTTGAATTACAAAGATGATAGGTAATGCTGCATTTCCAAGTAGCTGTGACGTATACATGTGTGTCTCCCTTTTGACCCATTTAAATACTAAATTTTGAGTTGTTGTCATATGTGAATGTGTTGAACTTTGCCGAAAATATTCTCTTTTGTTTTGTTTTATTAACTCATATTTTACTACGATTCTGTTTTGGTTTGTGAACATAACTATATAATCTTATGTTTTGTCCAGGAAAGTGTCTACTGGTCAATGAACATGAATCCCTATAAGTTTGGATTGTCTGGCCCTGGTAGTACATCTTACTATAGTTCTTATGAGGTAAATGGTCATTTGCCGAGAATGGAGATTGACAGGACTGAGTGGGAATACCCTTCAACAATTACTGCTGTGGAACCAGCTACAACAGATTCTCCGCCTAGAAGAGATGGAGTCACTAGCATGCAGACCATCCCTGAAGAATGTTAGTGAAAATTTTATTTTCTTTTACTGTAAGCAAAGACCTGTGCCAAGTTGTTGGTTTCTGCAATTTGGTTGCTGTATTTTTATCACTTTTAGGTCGATGCTATCATCAAGTTAGGGGGGGGGGGGGGTGGTGGTGTTTATAGAGGGGGGAGGGGCTGTCGGGTTGGATGAAACTCATTATTGGAATTACTGTTTTAAATTGCAACTATTCAGAAAAAAACATTAAAATTTTGTGGAAGCGTCTTCATTATTTGGATTTCTTTTGCAAACAGTGTTAATCATGCTAACCTTTTAAGTGAAGCTTATTATTTTTGTTTCCCTCACTTCTGAGTTAAATTGAAACTTTTTTTTTTTTCATTATTTAGGAAATCTATGTGAATCATAGTATGGTATATTAACTCTTTCAAATTTCTTTTGCAGGCAGTCCAAATCATCTTGAGTCCAATAGTAGTAGCCAGGTAGGCAGCTTTCTTATTAACTGAGCCACAATTTCAGACCTTACCTTTTTGAATGTTGGTTTAATATTCAATCATTTGTACTGGTAGGAACACTGGGTCCCCTATGCTTGAAATTTGGGAGACATTATTTCAATGATAGTTTGGTGTACATGGCATACTTTAATGATAAATTGTGATCTATCTACTGCACACTTTTTTGGATACTTTAACACTTTTATCGGTTAATGTTGATCAAAATGAATATTACTCAATTTAACTCGGGCCTCTTGGCCAAAATAGTCCATGATTTCAGTTTTTGCAATTAATTTGTTTAAACTTTCAACATTATATCCCTGTAGTTTAAACTTTGGCAAATAGTCTGCATATACTTTCAATGTGTGACAAACAACAATAACCTTATTTCCGTAGGTCATGAGGTGGATTACATGGATTACACTATGTCATTGAGCTCTTAATGTGACAGACAAACCCTCTAATTTTTATTTTAGCAAATAGTTTGCCTAAACTTTACTTTATGTCTAGTAATCCTTGTGTTTAATTTTAGGAATTAATAACAGGGGCTTATTTATCATAAAGTTGAAAGCTTTACGGGGTTAGCAACAAACCAAAGTTGTAAACACTGCGAGTTGCACAGCATTCACAGTTATACTGGGTGATTTGCAATTTAACCATAAATTTTACCAAACTTGTGTTAAACTATGTCTTTTCAGCTTATTAGACTAGGTTCTTTGGAATGTCAGAGTTATATCTTTATAATGCAACTGCTAGCCATTCTGTTATATCTTTTATGCATGTCATCTGCTAGCCATTCTCTGCCAGTTTCCTATTTAACCATTTTCCCTCATCTAAACTTTCCAGACCCTAGGCCAATGAGACAAGATGAACAATTCCGCCCATTGTGTCCGTGATTTCTTTTGGGTCCTAACATCATTTACAAAAGTAGAAAAACAATATTTTTATAGATTTTCCCAAACAGCATATAATTTGCTTAATGCGAAGCACCAATGCTTCCATTTCCTTCAGATGTCGTATCATGTGCATACCCAATGCTGTGGTACTTTGTGTACCTATCTGATACTTATGTACTGATGATGCCCAAGGAGGGAATGATATTGGCAATAGGCAATGATTGATAGTAACATGTATCTGATATGTGAATCATTTTTGCTTATGTCGTCTAGAAACCAAAAAGGAGTTTTGAAATTAAACATCATTTATTTGTTATTATCATGTCTTGGGGACCTTTTCTCCTATCTCATCTTCCTTTTCTGGGTATATTTACCGATTGATGACACTTTTAATCAAATAGTGTTTGTATTGTTGCCAACAATGTTATTGTCTTTTTCGTACACGGTAGTTTACATATGTTGGTTTTTAGACCTGGTTTTCTTCCAAAACGGTTTTCATATGAACTAATGATTTCTATATCATATAAACCATCTTCAGTTTTGTCATAGCTAGAAGTGTCCCCAAATAAACGTTTCTTTGATGAGTAAACTGTGTAATGGGAATGTTACCAATCCAAAAACAAACACAAAAGTTGTACGGAAAATATGAAGACAATATTAGCGTTTAGATGTCAATAGGAAATGGTTGAAGTCTTAGTTGATATGACTAACTAACCGATTGTTATAACTAATTATTTATATTCTACTTTAACTAACCATTAACATTTGGGAATCACTAATTGGGAATGAGTAAAACATAAACAAAACACGACTAGGTTTGTTGTTTCTTCTGTACTCCGTTCTTCTGTTATACAAAAGCAGGGGTTTTGTACCTCTCATGCTGGAGCTCAATATTTTTGTCAGAATTCAATTCACAAAGATGTTATTTGAATCCTCTAAATTGATTTCATGTGCTTCCGTGTATAACTGTTCTCTTATAAGCTCGATCAGACTGGGAATTATATTATTTAAAACGAAGACTTGAAAAAACTTGAGTTGAGATCTCTCTGCATTTCAGTTGCTTAATGTCAAAAAGTAGTTAACCCTTCTCTAAGTTGTTTCCAACTTGTTACTTGATAATCAGAACCAGCATAAAAAATTATCCTCTGAAGCCTATAATCCCTGGTGTATTTGTGCAGGTCATATGGCAAGACAACATCGATCCTGATAATATGACTTATGAGGTGTGGCACATTAAATGTTTTACGTGTAAATGCTGATGGATGCATGTAGTTTCTTACTTTTAGAATATTGTTTAACGTCTTTTAAATCAAGGTAATGAATAAAATAGGTCCAAAGAATGTCAACCAAACAGAAATGGTGCTTTTATATGTTATCAATTTTTATTTGAATAATTATTAAGATAGAACAAGGTGTTGCCTTAAAGATTTTGGACTTCGGCATTATAGAAAGGATCCATTTCGTATAGATGATTGAAATTAGGCACGGTGGTTTAACTAGGGGCTAATTTGTATTTCAATATTTTGAGCTTTCAATTTTATTGGTATGTTGAATATAATTTGAATTAGAGATCATATGAATCAATAGCCGATGATATTTTGTGAGTGACAGGAACTACTGGATTTGGGAGAGGCAGTTGGGACTCAGAGCCGTGGTCTTTCACAAGAACTTATTGATATGCTTCCAACCTCGAAGTACAAATTTGGTAGCTTATTCAAAAGAAAAAATTCTGGAAAAAGGTAAACTCCTGGTTCTTCAACCATTTTTATAAAATAGATGAAAATATGGATAATAAAAAGTTGAATGAGCGTCAAACACTATATTATATTGTTGAGGAAAATGAGGTGAATGTTATGTGGAAGAGGGATGAAAATTATAATGCTTAATTGCAATCTTTAATCTTACCAAAGTCAATCTATTGAAAAATATAGGACAAGAGAAGCTTAAAAATCAATCTATGCTTCATGCTTGTAGCATTTATTAATTTTAGATTTATCAATTTTGTAACTTCCCTTGTTTTCATCATCCTCGAAGTCAACAACCGGTGAATAGAGAAGAAAATTCAATTGAACTTGTCCATTTTTTATTCTTGGTTGATTTCCTCCCTTCCCTATACGCGTGGAAATATAATGATGCATTATTTCGTAGTGCACTGTTTCGATAGTCTTAATTACAATGACTTGAGTTCCCTACTTCAAATCCGATTCCCAGAGAATTTGATTCATTATTCTCTAGTTTTCTATGTAGGACTACATTGATTCATAGAAGTTTGATGTTATTTTATTATTATTATTATTATTTTCTTTTTTATGGTTCCTAGGAATTCTGCCTGTCAGTTTTATGATAGAGAAATCATATCTGTAAAACAACTTGCATAACAAAATTTACAACTGAGAAAAAGTTTGAAATTTACTAAATGATGTGATGAAGAGAGATTGACACAGAACATTGTGTGTCACATTTCTTTATGATATCTATCTCACCTTTCCTGGTTTCAGTCTCCAGCTTTATTTTCTACTTTCAGGATATACTGACAGTGAAATTGCTTTGAAAATAGGTGTGTAATTTGTCAGATGACATACAGAAGAGGTGACCAGCAAATGAAATTGCCATGCAGCCATGTGTATCATAGTGAATGCATCACCAAGTGGCTCAGCATTAACAAGGTACACACTTTTTTAAATGCATTTTTCTTCTCAAGTTCACTTGAATCCTATGTCTTTACCATGTAATACAAGGTACACATTTTTAATTGCATTGTTCTTCTCACTTTCACTTGAATCCTGTGTCTTTACCATTTGTTGTTCCCATTTGACTTTGTTTTTCAGAAATGTCCTGTGTGCAACACTGAGGTTTTTGGCGAGGAATCAACGCATTAGCATCAAGATGGCAAAAGGGATCCTTTTTGTCCATTAATTTTTGCTTCTCATCCAACTCTTTCTGTCTCTTTCAAGTTTTCATTTCTTACACGTAGGTAGGTGTAATATGAAGAACTATGGAAGCTCTCAATATATGTTTTGTTTACTAGAACAACCTAATGGAGACTCATCTTGTGTTTAATGTGTGATTTTGTGTGTATTCAATATATTCTCTTTTATGCTTTATGTCCCTTTCTTTGGTATTTAGGATTGAAAAATCTGCTTCCTAGTCATTCATCAACTGTGTTGGGATTTGGGAATAAGAAATCTCATTCTCATGAGCATGCATAATGGAATTGAAAAATGAAATACTCCATAGGATGTGGTAGACAATCATCCCCATTTATGTTTTAAGGGTTGTAATTAACCTAATTTTTGATAATTATACTCTTTATTACATGATATCCAAATGCAAATAAACAATAAGCTAGAAAACATTTTTCCAAACATTTTTCAGCCTTAATTTTAATTTTTATTCATCAAATACTAAGACTATTTTTCATTAAACATTTAAATTGTTTGCAAGTGAAATTCTAAAGTCCAATTGCAAAAATCTAAATGTAAGAGGAATTTAATAACTGTACATGGTACTTGACTATCTTTATCTGTGGTACCCATATCGCCATTGATGATAAAAAGAATAGATAATAAACAAACACAAAATGACAGTTTTCAATTAATGCCTCTGGTCCCCTTATTAATGGCATTTTTAGATTGTGTTGAAGATGAATGTACACTGACTAATACATTACTTTCTACATGTTCAATTTTTTTCACATAAATGAGGGTCAGTGACAGAGTAACTGTATTTGACCAAAACCTAAAGGCAGTGTCTTCCTGCACCCCATCAAAGTTTCTGAGATTTTTTTTATCCAAAATAGGAAATAAAATCCGAAATAATGGGTTAAAAATATGGTGATAGTGTTGAATTACTGGATTAAAAATGCTAACAATAGTGTCATATTTAAGGACTCTTGATAGGATATGGTGATTGTTTGAATTTGAATTTTCTATTGAGTTTTTAATGTTATTCTTTTGTTATGTTTAAAAAGTACATTAATATACTTTGATGTTTTAAAATATATTAAAAATCATCAGTGTTTTTTAATATTCAGATGAGATACTAACATCAAAATAATGATCAAAGAAATTTGAGTCGTGATTATTCACATGAATAGTAGTTGCATTAGTTGGACAGAACATAGAATAAGGTTATTTGTTAAACCAGATAGTCTTGAAAGGTCATTGATTCAAGTTACCTGTTATTGTAAGTGATCTTCCATCACTTTAAACCTCCATTTTTTTGTCTTACACTCCCATGAATATGAAAATTTCTGTTTTACTCTTTCGATTTTGTAAGAAGTCAAAAATTATTTTCACATGATACCAACTAAAAGATTTTTAGATTACATATAATTTGAAAAATTTTCGGATCTTATCATTTATAAGTAATTTTTAACTTTTGAATTATATAATTTAAGAGTCGTGTTTTTCTTAGAAAAGAACTTTCACATTGCACGATTCAGAAGTTATTTTCTTTGAGAGTTTAGAGATTTATAAAAAATGACTTTTAAATTGTACAACTTAAAAGTTACTTTTGAATTTGAAATTATATAATCTAAAAGTCATTTTTAATTTTTAAATTACACAATCTAAAAATAAAAAATAAATTTTCAGATCTTGCAATAATTTTTTTTTTATTTTAAAAAAATTAGGCTTTAAAGTAATTTTAAATTACATTAAAAGTGATTTTTCTTTTGAGTTAACGAAGGTAGATATAGATATAACATGGATATAAACACAAAGATATGGTTAAATTAAATTGAAAAAGTATAGGACATGGACACGACATATATGTATACATTAGTTTCAAACTATCAATTAACATATTCTTTACTAACACAACAATGAATCTAATCTATATAATATTTGTTAAAAAGTTACAACTAATATTTTCCAGAGTGAGTTAGTTTTTCAATAATTTGAATATTTTTAATCTTTAAAACTGGTTTTAAAACATCTTTAATCAATTAATATGTGTATGACAAAATGCTTAACTTTTGAAACTTTTACAATTATCAAAATATTAAAAAAGATAATGAAAGAAAGAGAAAAAAACACCAAGTTTCTAGTAACCTTATCTAGAATTTTACTAAAATATTAAGAATTAAGATTACAAGATTTGTTTATGTAAAACCTACATTCTAGATATACAATAACTTGAAATACAATTCTAAATTTTCAACCAAGATAATGCTACACAATATTACCCAAACCTATCACTTACATAATGAAGGAAATATAGTTGAACAACAAACAAAATATATGAAACAAATATACCTCTATGATGTGCAGATTTTCCATCTCAATCCTAGGCCAATCAAGAAAATCTTAGAACAAATCCAATCTTCTTTGAATCTTGATGAAAACTTGAAAATTTGTGTTAATCTCTCCAATAATTTTCAAATATTTATTTCTCTTATTTTTTATTTCAAAAATCGCAGTTAAGAATTAGAAGGAAACTGGTTTTTAAAGACAAATTTGTTTACTGATGATATTAATAAGTTATGAAAACAACGTAATCGATTAATGTCTTTCAGCTTTGAAAACTTATAAATGTATTATGTTTTAATTGATTAGATTAGTAAACTAATCAATTAATACAAATCAATGATAGACATATAATTTGAAATGATCCTTTTGGTGCCAAAACTAATATTAATTGATTATGTTGTATTAATTTGATTTTAAGAACATTCTAACTTGGTTTACAACATTTCTAGACTCAACAAACAACTAATATACTTTAGTAACTATTCTATGAATCAAACATGACTTAATACTAACTATCATACACTTGTACCAATCTTTGCTTTGGATATCATAAAAAACAATTTTATCTTCTTTGACATATTAACATCAATATCCAGAAAGCGAAAAATAGTAATAATATAATATTTGTTCCTTATTTTTATAATCATAATAGAAACTTGTGCAATAAGTTTATAATTTTATGGGGTTTTTTAGAAAATAATTGGATTTTTGGTTAATAACAATATGTTGGAGCCATGCCAAAATCATGTTAAAAACAAAAAAAAATGTCTTTCAAATTGGACACTTAACCGTTATAAGTATCTTACGCGTGTCAGTGTTCAATACATGTTGGACACGGGACACAATTTATGAGACGTGTTCGAGCTTCATAGACTCGAAAGTTGTGTGTAGAAACGTAAACATGTACGAGTTAACGAATTAACTCGCTAGTTTGATAACTATGATCCAAATATAAGTTAAACTTTTTCTTGTTAGGAATCACAATGTGAGACAGACTATACAGTATAGCCTGACACAAGTTGATTCGCATTTGGTCCGTATAGCCCATATTGACTTAAATTCCTAAAATCTAGTGATAATAGTACAACATTTCGTGTATGTTTCTTTTAAGCAACTTGTGTTTTCGCATTTTTTCTTAAGTCCATCCAAAAATAGTTTGCTCATTCTCTTCTAGTCCATCTAAAAGTAGCTCCCTCATTCATGTTTCCTTCCTTAAGTACATTTCAAAGTCATTTCTATTTTAAATAAGTTTGTACTTAAAATTAATAATTAAAAATATTATTTATTTTAAAAAATAAACTTATAGAAATGATTATTTCTACTAATTTAATTAAATAAAAACAAAGTTATTAAAATCTAACATCCTAATATTTTACAAGAAAACAAAATAAATAATTTTTTATACGGATTGCGGGTCAAACCCCAAACCCGCAGGCCCATGTTATGTAAGTGATCCAGAAAAATTAACATTGTGCAAACAATACAAACCGACCTTATAGTGTCATCCTATTTCTTGTGTTATAGCGACATCAATCACTTAATTTTTTTAATAATATATTTTTATTGGAGTTGTGATAATTAGAAGTCACAATTAAATTTTGTTTCTTATTTACTTTTTAAAATATTTTTTCTTTGTTTTCTTTTTTCACATACCTAATATAATGTTAATGTATACAAGTAAGACAAATTAATCACTATTTTTTTTATTAAACATATTATCGATAATACTTTGAAAAATACGATAACATGAATTGATAAACCATAAGTAATTATTATCTCACAATTTGCATTAATTGGCCTAATTGTCAAATTAAATCCTAAAAATATTTATATTTGCGTTAACATGATTATATTTACATTTTTTTTTTAGTTAGAAGTATACATATAAATCCTTTTACACCTCTTCTAGTTAATTACTTTTAAAGACACAAGTTTTTCTATATAAAAAAAAAATTAAAGAGGCACATCGAAAATTTAAAAGATAAATAAATGTTTCTGTATAAAAATAATATAAATATTATGAATATGTTTCCATATATGTTAAGTCACTGTGTCTTTATTTTTAAATTTTGTAGTTTTATGATAATATTATCTTGTGATTGATTTAAAATTATTTATTATAAAAAAATATTGTGAGAGTATATTATCCATAATGTTATGTTGGTGTGAATCTGTGGGTTAATTTGTCGTTTAGCATGTTACTTGTAATACAGAAATCCATGTTCTGAAGCCGCAATTTGCGAGATCCAAGAAAATGTTTTATTTATTCTTAAAGACAGCGATGCTGTTTTTGAAACAACCAAATCCTTGAACACAAAGAAATTAATTAGGGTTTTGAGTAAATCTACTGAAAATTTTCAATTTGTAGTTATAAAATCATATTTCGATATGTTCAAAAACCTATAATATTTGAGGAGTTCAAAATTAACAATACTTTATAATACTATTGAGTTGAATTTTCTTAACAAAAACTTACACTTCAATTTTACGATATCTCCAACCTAAATCATAATATATAATTTTAAAAAGAAAAGTTCTTTAATTATTTAAAATAAGGAGAAGTTACTCAATTATTTAGAATATTGGAGGTACGGATTATTTTCTCATTCCTATTTATAAATGTAAAATCAAGATTAATCAACCGTATTAAATTAAAATGGTAATTCTAATAAAGGTTAACTATTAATAAAATTGACAAATATTTATACTAGTAAAATGATTATAAAAAGAATAAACTTTTTTTTTCTATTAATTTGAAGAGTTTTAACAAATTGTTAAAATAAATTTATACATACATCATCATTTTACTTTAAATTAAGGAATATTATTTTTCTCAACAACAAATATTAAATAAAGTATATTTTATTATATTTTAATTTTCTAAAACATAAAGTATATTTTCTTTTTATATTTTTGTCTTATTTAAAATCTATAATTTTAACTTTTTAAAGATGTTAAAGTGGGTCAACCTAATATGCATTAATTAACTTACATGGGTTGAACTAAAAAAAGCACAAAGTTAGTGGATTGACTCACTTATGAGTATCTTGCTTTTACAATTTATTTTGTATATTTATTACAATAAAAGTGATTGAATAATTTCATTTTTTTATAATAGTATAATCAAAATATTTACGTAATTTTTTTTAAATATTATTATAAATATAGTAGTTAAAAATTAAAGTACCAACACATGTAATTTGGTTAACAAATAAATTAAATATCTAAACTATGTATTATTGAACAACATTTTTAATATTTTAAAAAATCAAATTATGAAACTTATATAAAAGTAGTAAATAATTTTAATAAAAAACTTATAAAAAAATAATAAAAATACTAATAGTGGTGATGATAGATTACGAGTCAACTCACTTTCAACCCGACTTAAACTAATCTAAATTATAAGTTAAGTAAGTCAAGTTCATTCTAACTCTAAAAAAATTAAAATATTTTCAATCTAACTTGACTCAAATATTTGTAAGTCAAATTTTACTAGTTAAAATCATTCCAACATGTGTTATATAACATTTACTTGACTCAAATTCTTTGTAAGTCGTTAAATTCATAAGGTCACAGTGTTATGTAACATTTAAATATTTTAATTAAGTGATGTTATAAGAAGTAAGTATTACATTTATAGTTAACATTTATATATACATTAAAAGTGTCTTTAGAAGACTTGAGTTTCACCAATAGAGAAGCTATTTTAGTATGAATAATATTAATTAAAAAATTGGGTTGTGAATCGAGCAAATAATTGGTATGAATTATTAATTCGAAATACCATCATTTGATTCTCAAATCTCACATGTTTAATGATGAATACACAATACATTTATTAAAGTAACAATGCTGCCGTAAGTTTAGATAAAGTGTCCTTCATTCTTTTATATATATCACTTAAAATGTTATGTTTTAATAAAATATAATGATTATTGATTATTATGAGAATTTATAATAAAATAAAATAAAATAAAAATAAAATAAAAATTAACTTGATAATAGTGATATAGTGATTTATAAAAAGGATTAGAATTTTGTTTTTGACTATAAGGGTTTTTTCTTATCATAAAAAAAGTGTTCTTTCGTAGTTATTATAATAAAAGTGTGAGAGGAGAAATAAAAAAAGATTGAAAAACAGAAATATTAAAGAACGTATTTACATATGTACTTTAATTTTTAATGCAAAGGAGAATGATAAAAGACTCTTCCTTTATTTTGAAGATATTTGCTATGAATGTCAGATTGTGTTGTAATATACTAATAAAAGACTTGTAAGTAATATAATATTTGTGTTGACAAGGGAGTTAAACATTTTTTTTATGATGCTTCAAATATTAATTTGTTTTTATGATGTTTACATGTTCTTATTAAAATTAACTCATTGTTAAAATATGTTAAAATACATTTTGCTGTACAGATTGTTAAATCTGTTAAGTATGTTAATAAGAAAGTTTGTTTTCTATTTTTATCAATTAAGTTATTTATTTAATTGATTAAAATTGTTTGTATTATTAAATTTGTTGAAAATGTAAATTAAGAAGTTAAATTATTTTTTTAATTGATTAAGTTATTTATTTAATCGATTAAAACTATCAGTATTATTTTATATATATATATGAGTTTGGTTCTTTTCCAAGTATGAAAAACATTACAAGAACATTTAGTTGTTGAGAAAGAACATCTTTCAAGCATTCTTTGAGAACAAGAACATCAATTGAGTGAAATCAAGACTATAAGCTTGCAAGAATGAGTGGAAAGAGCTAAGGAGTAATTGTTTCCACTGCTGGGTGTAAAATCTGCACTATAGGTGTATAGGTGTATCTATTTCTTTTACTTTTCTGTAATTTCTTATTACTCTTGTATCCTTTGTTGTGTAGGCAAGGTTCCTAGGGTGAGTACGTGTAGCCTCACCATTAGAAACTATTCTTGTTTTGTTAAAGATATAGATTGCATAAGAGATTTTGTAATCTTGTACTATCAACTTTCTTATAGTTGATTTCATTCCAACTCAAGTTGTTTAGAAGAAGACTAGATCTAAACTCTTTTAGAGTTTAATCAATATAAAATCTTGTGTATCTTGTTCCATTTTCTTTAATTGTTATCTGTTAAATCTTTAAATGGTTGAAAAGTTTAATTTAAACAATTTTAATACACTAAAGATTTTCAAGAAGGGTAAAACCAGTTTTAAACCAATTCACCTCCTCTTGGTTGAGATATATTGGTCCTATAATTCTGACAATTGGCACTTGAGTTGGTTAATCGAATCTTAATCGATTAAAAGATCTCGTCATGGCTAATATCTCAAACATTTGTTGAAGGAACATCCATAAACATACCACCTCTATTTGCTGGAGAAAATTACCCATTATGGGAAATAAGAATAAAAATATTTTTAGAATCAGTGGACAAAGGTGTATGGTATGTTGTTGTAAATGGACCTTTCAACCTACAAAGATTGAAAATGGTAAGACCATGTCTAAAGAATTCTCAGAATGGACTCCTGATGAAAATAAGAGAGCACACTATGAAGTTAGAGCAAAAACTATTATATCTTCTGCACTGACTCTTGATGAATTCTATAGAGTTTCTATTTGTGAATCAACTAAAGAAATGTGGGATGTTCTTGAAGTCACACATGAAGGGATAGATGAAGTCAAGAGAGCAAGAAAAAACACTTTTATTCAAGAATATGATATGTTCAAAATGAAAAATAGAGAAAACATTTATGATGCCCAAAAAATATTCACTCACATAATCAATCATCTTTTGGTTCTTTGAGAAACCTTTGACAAGGAGGAACTAAATATCAAGATCTTGAAGAGCTTAAACAAAACGTGATAGCCTAAAGTCATTACAATATCAGAATCCAAAGATCCCACCACAATGAACATGACTACTTTATTTGAAAAAATGAGAGAACATGACCTAGAGCTAGGGAGACTCAAAGAAGAGGAAGAAGGAGAGAAAATGCATACCATAACACTAAAATATGCTACCAAAACTGCTAGAAAATCTAGCTCCTAGAAAACTAACTTTGGAGATTATCAAGTTGCTAAAAATTATGATAGTGAAGCCTTAAATCTGATGGTAAAAAGGTTTTTTAAATTATTAAAGTATAAAAATAAAACCAACAATGCTTCTGCAGGAAATAAAAGAACATTTAGGAAACAAGATTAGTGTGCTGCTCCTTGAGTGTGGAAAAATAGGATACATCATGCCAAATTTCCCTATACTCAAACTAAAGAAAAAGTTGGAAGAAAAGAAAGAAGACAACAGACACAAGAAGAACAAGAAAACATACATTGCCTGAGAGGACAATGCATCTAGAACCTCCAGTGAATCAAGCCAGAGTCTTGAGAAAGAAACAAATTTCTTTTTGATGGTTGGATCTGCATCATCTGAAAGCAGTATAAGTATTATGAATCCGAAAGCATTGAAAATAAGTATTATTAATTACTTGATGCATTTCAAGAATTACATGAAGAAGCTAGGAAACTCCAATACTTAAGTAAAAGTTCCAAAGTTAAAATAAGTGGCTAGAAAATAGAATAAAGGTTCTAAGTAGCAAAAATGAAAGTATAAAATCAAAACTAAAATATCTAGAAAATGTCTTTAAAAACACCATGCATGAGAATAAGAAATGTGATCAAGATTGTGAAAATTGTCCAAGACAAATAGAAAGATTTAAATATCTTATGAAAATCTTGTCTAAGTCACTCTAGGAAGTTCAAATCTTGATGCTCTTCTTGGTTCTCAAAGGAGCATGTTGAATAGAGAAAGTACAAGTTATGTTGGTAAGAATAATTGATTAGAAACCAAAAAGTTTATTGACATAAGAAAACTTTCTTCAATTATCTGTTTTTTTTACTACAATTAACTAGGTCATGCATCAAATTCATGCTATTACAAGAACTATGGTGTTCTTAAAGGAAAGTTTAAATGGGTTTCTAAGGAACAATTGAAACCCCATAACATGATAGGACCCAAATTTAATTGGGTACGTGCCACCTCTCTTTAATCTGTGTTGTAGGATAATAAAATAGGAAACAAGTTTATGTGGTACTTAGATAATGATTGTTCAAGGCACATGACTAGAGATGCAAGCAAATTCAGCAAAAATCTTATAAAACTACTGGGCATGTTAGATATGGTGATAATAACAAAGGTAAAATCCTAGGTACGGGAAAGGAAAGAACTCCATCAACTTTTGAAATTTAAAATGTGCTGTTAGTGAAAGGCCTTAAGCATAATCTGTTAAGTAGATGAAGGCTTAAAAGTTACCTTTGAAGTAACCCATTGTTTAATTTGTTGTGCATCATTAGATGAATTAGTTTTAATTGGTAAAAGATATAAAAAGACTTACATGGTTGACTTTGAAATCTTTTGATTCTATTATATGCTTGCTTGCTAAAAATGATGAACCATGATTATGGCATAAGAAACTAATTCATATTCATATGTCACACTTAAACAAACTAGTCTCTAAGAATTTTGCCTAAGGATGACCTGGAATCAAGTATGAACAAAATAGACTTTGTGATGCATGTCAAAAAGGAAAACAAGTAAAAACATCAGTTAGCTCAAAACAATATATATCAACGCAAAGCCATTGGAATTAATATATATGGACTTGTTTAGCCCATCTAGAATAAGAAGTATAAGAGGAAATTACTATGGACTTCTACTTGATGATGATTTTTCAGAATTCACTTAAACTTTATTTATTTCATCTAAAGGTGATACCCTAAAGGTTTTTAAGAAGTATGCAATTGTTATTAAAAATGTAAAGGAACTAAAAATTAAGTAAATTAAAAGTGATTATTGGGTGAGTTCCAAAATCAAAAGTTTGAAATATTTTGTGAAAACCATGGCATCCCGCATAACTTTTTAGCTCTACAACACGACAACAAAATAATGTTATAGAGAGGAAAAGTAGATCTTTGAAAGAATTAGCAAGAACCATGCTAAATGCGAATTCACTATCCAAATATTTTTGGGTTGATGTAATAAGTACTGCATGTGCTAATAGAACTCTCATAAGACTTGTTTTGAAACCTAAACCATGAGTTATTCAAAGGTAAAATAAACCCACCATATCTCATTTAAGAATTTTTTGGTTGTAAATGCTTTGTGTTAAACAATGGTAAGAGAAATCTTGAAAATTTGATTTTAAGACTGATGAAATTAATATTCATATATGAGTGTGTATAGTCTCATCATTAGAAATTATTCTTATTTTATTAGTGATATAAATTTCATAGAAAATCTTGTAATCTTGCATTCTAAATTTTCTTATAATAGATTTTTTTCTAACTTAATTATTTAAAAGAAGATTAGACGTAAACTCTTTAAGAATTTTGAAGAGTATAAAATCATGTGTATCTTATTCCATTTTAAATTTTTAAAAAATTAAAAAGTTTAATTCAATCAGTTTTAATACACCAAAAATTTAAAAAAAAATGAAACTAGTTTTAAACCAATTCATTCTTTTTTGTTAAGATATCTTGATCCTACCAAAAATTTTCAAAAAAGATAAAACTAATTTTAAACTAATTCATTCTTTTTTGTTGGTTAAGATATCTTGATCCTACCGTTCTAACAATTTGAAGACTCAAACTTAAAGAAATTCAATTATAAAATTAAGGGTCCCAACATAATATAAATATAACATATGTAAAAAAAAAAACACAAATTTATTATTTTCAAGTTTTAGATTTAGAATATAGAAATCTTTCTCTTTATAATAAATTCAGGACTCATACAATTTTTCTGCTTACCTATTCACTCCTCATTATATGTACACCTAATAATTTATTTATTTTCAATAAATTCTTATTTTTCTTTTCATATTTAAAATCCTATTTAAAACATTTTATTTTTCTATTAAACATACTATTTTAACCTGTTTCAGAAAAAAAAATATTAAACATAAAAAATATTAAAGACCGAAAGTAAAATTTAATCATTTATCATAAAACACAGACATATTTAAATCAACAAAGTAAATGTAAATATTTATGAAGACATTCTTAAAACTTTGACACTTATTCCATAAAAGAAGAGACCTTTCCTTTACACAGTCCTTAACTTTGATGTATATCCTATTAAAAATTATTCTTCAATTTGATGTATATGTTGTTAAATGTATTATTTTAAATTTCTCTTATTATAAAAAAATTAGGGTTAAATATGTTTTTAGTCTTATACTTTTGGATAATTTTAGTTTTAGTCCATTTTCAACTAAGATACAATTTAGTCCTTCAACTTTAGAATACTCTGATTTTAGTTCTTTTTACCAAATTTTTTTAATTTTATTTGTTATTTCAAACACGTTTCATTATAGCATTTAGATTGTTTATACTATTTGACATATTTTTGCTTCAATGTTAACTGAGAAACGCGTTTAAAACAGCAAATAAAGTTAAAAAAAATTTGGTAAAAAGGATTAAAACCAGAATATTCTAAAATTGGAGGACTAAATTGTACCTTAGTTTGAAAATGGACTAAAACCAAAATCACTCAAGAACTAAAAACATATTTAACCCAAAAAATTAAACACTCAACCAAATTTTCTTTATAAAAAGATTATTTTTAATTTTTACTTAAAATTAAAAAATTAAAAGTAAAAACATATTTAATCTTTAAATTAATAATCACCTATTTTAAAATTTTTTAAATTTAAAATAATTATTTTAAACAAAATAATATTTTTCAAATATTATCATATCTGGATCATTCTACATACGAAGAACGATGCATAGATCAGAACTGTCACATGGGAATCTGAAATTGTCAAAATCTCATAAGAAAAACATTCCTGAAACATTTTCTATTTGTTTTTTTCCTAAAGAGATAAACCCTATATTAAACCCACATTACTATGCAAAGATAAGGACAAATTTTGGTGGTTTGGTTTTAAAACTTTACCAATTTCAAAAGTGATTAGAGACAAAATTGAAAGAACTTTATCAATAGAGATTACAGAAAGCAAATAATTAAAGAGATATTATTATTTAGTAACTCTAAAATCAAAAATTGTTTCATATATTTATTCATATTTATTTCCTTTTTACATTACCAAGAAATGCTCAGAATAAAATCATTGAAGACAATTTATACCCTACATTCCCATATAAAAGAAAGTTTCTCTTTCTTTTTTCCTTAGACATTTCTCTTATTATTTTATCTTTAACTATTCCAATCTTAAAAAAGAATACAAAATAGCAATAAAAATTATTAAAACAGTGTCGTTCTACTTTCAAAACATTAAAATATTTAAAAGATAACAATAATTTTGCTTTTCTCCACCGGCATTAAATACGTAGCCAAGTGGCACTGCCTTTGTGGTTCAAATCTCGACTGAAGATTAGGACCAAATTAAATAAAGCACATTAAAAAAAATATCATTCGTAGAAAATGATAATCTTTACGAATATATTATTTTTTTGTAACGATGAAAATTTAATAAAATAGAAAAATGAGAGAATCTGACACCCACTAAATTTAGCAGAAATATGTAATAAATAATTTATTTTAAAAAATGTGTTTTGATATTTTAACGACCTAATGTGTGGGGAATGTATTTATGTAATTTTTAATAAACAAATAATATAAATAAAAGCAATTCTGAATCATCCGATGAACACTGAAAATTCCATTATTCTTTCTATGCAAGGTTACAAGATGTGATCAAAAAGAAGAAGAAAAAATAAAATAAAAAAACAACTCACACATTACAACAATAATCCGTGGCAAAGTCAAAAGTGCTGAAGAACAAACTCATATAGCACCGTACACGATTTATTGCAGATTGGGAATTGATGTTAAGCAAAACAAAAAAGGAAAAATCAAGAACCACAAAAAGGGTTGAAGAGAAAGAAAAGAAAAGAAAAAAGGAGAAATATATTTACAACAACATGTGTTCTTTCAGGTCATGAAATCTGAGAAATCTACCTCATGTTGTTGTTGCAGAGCATGAAATCCAACATCCTTGACCAAGCTACTCGTAGCCGAGGATAAACCCTGTTCCTGTAACTTGTTGATTCTCTGACAACATACTCCATTGTTTCCACAAACAGATTCAAGCTTCTGATCGGTGGCACATAAAGGGTCAGAGGAACTGTGGAGAAAGCCACTGTGAAGAACAGCTGCAACATTTCTTCTTCTTTTTCTAATTCTCTTATGACCCACTTGAAGAAAGGTTGCAAAGGTGGATGCTTTGGATTCAGGAAGAAAAAGGGTATTTGGATTTGGATTTGTATTTGGATTTGAGTTTTGTTTGAGTTTCTGAAATTTTTGTGAATGATGTTAGAGAAGAAGAAAGAAGGAGTTTGACTAATAATAGATAAGAGAGAGAGAGAGTTCTGGAATCTCGACGTAGGTTGAAGCAACTCAAATTCCAAAAATGTATATATATTATTATCAATTTTTTATTTTTATTTTTTTAAACTACGCAGTGTGTGAGTGAATTAAGTAATTGCAGTAAATGGAAAGATGTCGGCTATTAGGTTTAAAGATATTTCCAGATTTGCTTGGATTGTTCTTGATGAGAAAATTATTGTATTTCTTACTGATGTAGTTGGATGTTTAATTAGAGATTATGATTAAATTAAAACTTGCGTAAGATATTAGTTACATGTGTATTATTGTGGTTGGATTTTTAATTAGAGATCATGTTAGGTTAAACATGTGTCAGTTGATCACGTGTTTGATGATGATAAAATTATTTAATTATGTAATTTTTTATTTTGTTTCTAATTGTTTTATCATCATCACAATTAGTAATAGCGTGATCTTGTAAATTTAAACGATTAAAAATGAATTGTACAAGTTTATATATTATATATATTTAAATATTTAGAAAAACTATCTTTAATAGAATATATATCATCTATATGTATAAATATATGTGATAATTCAATATAAAATATTTAATATTTAGTGACATGTACTTGAAATTCTGATAAAATATAATTATGTTTATTTTAATCCCTTGTTGATTATATCTCATTTGTAACCTTTTATAGATTCAAAACGAGAAAAATAATAAAAATTATAAAAATATTTTTTCTTTTTAAATTATGATAATAAATAACCAGAGATTTTATTCTTAGAAGTTAATATGTTTTTTGTTTGTTGAGTTCGTGTTTTAATATTAATTACAATAGTTATTTATATTTAGGAAAATATGTTTTTATTAGTAAAATTATATATTTTAAATTATCTAATATAGCAATCTCTACTATGATACGATATTAATGAGTATATATTTTTAATTTCTTTTTATAATGACATCTTAAGTTGGTGTTAGATTTTTCTCTTTTTTTTTTTCTTGAGGAAAAAATTAATGAATAATTCTAAAGTTAAATGTATTTTTTGGTAATTTTTAAAGCATTACCTAACCAATAAGAACAAAAAATGTGCCAACTGTCCTAATAAATGTAAGAGAGAATAAGAAAGATTTGTGAAACGCTCCACAACAAAAAATAAACAACAAATCGTACTATAATATATCCTTTTAATAAATTGTATTATAAATCCTTTTTTTTAAGTGTAACCTTAGATGATCATAAGTTTTAACTTTGCAAAACATTATGTGAAATTGTAAAAGGGTTTCTTAATGCACGAGGAAATATAAAATCATGTGAATTAAATTGTTATTATTTTTTTTATGTATTTGATATAACCATAAAAATATGGGATTATTGCTTATGATTTTTTATTTTCACAAATATTAATATAAAAATAGGTTTTTATGTTTTCAAATTCATGTATGTATAAATCTAATAGATATAAGGCTTAATATCAATTTTGTTCAAAATGACTTATTTTTTTAAAATGTTCAATATAGTCATAAAGTCGTAATTTGTGTTTAATTTAGTCTTTTTTGCAAACACCGTTCAAATCGTTAACGACACATCACAAATAAGTGAATTATATGGCAGTTATTGGCTGACGTGGTAAGACTAGAGTTGCCAAGGATGGTCACGCCAATGAGGGTTTGACATGTGGCAACCCCTTTTTTTCACCCCAAAAATTAGGGTTTCCTATAGATTGGGGAAAAGCTTGCTCCACTGCCATCACGCGAGAATAGGGTTTCTCCTTCACGGTAGACATGGTGAACTTCATGATAGTTGGTTTGCTTCTAGGTTTTTATCCTGTAGGTGACTGAAGAAGGCGCGATGTAGAAGCTTGCGAAGAGGCGCTGGTACGATTTGGGTTTGCGTTTTTGCAATTTGGGTTTTGCTCGCGAGAGGTTGATGATGATGTTGGTGGCTCTTCACCGTTGCAGTGTGAATCGCGCTTCTGGTTTGAAGGATATTTTTTGTTCTGTGGGTTTTGATCTTTTGTGTTTCAGGTTAGTGGCAGTTGGTGGAGAATGAAGAAGCTTCATGACGTTGCTTAAAGGCGCGAGGAACTCGCGATTCAGTTTCGCGATGCTTGTGGCAGAGTGTTTGGAACAACGACGTTACCAACTGGTTAGGGTTTCGAAATGTCTAATGATGGAGGTGCGAAGATGGTGGCTGGCCGTGAGCATGGCGGCGACTGTTAGGGTTAAGTGGTGGCTAGAGTTTCTGTGTAAGGAGAAATTAGGGTTTCTGGAAGTAGGAGATGATGATGACGTGTCAAGGGTGACGTGTCACTAATTGCACAGCTAGACATTTGGCCGTTAACGATTTAAACGATGTTTGCAAAAAGGACTAAATTGAACACAAATTACGACCTTTAGGACTATATTGAACATTTTAAAAAAATGAAATCATTTTGAACAAAGTTGACAAAAATTGGAACCATCAGTGTTATTAAGCCTAGATATAAAAGATGCATGATAACATTATTGTAAATAAGTGAACAATATTTATGTTAAATCTATAGAGTATAATATAAAAGAAATTTTTTTAAGTTTGATTTCTATAGCACCTTATGTTAGACCCATATGAATCATATGTAAAAAGTCTCTTCTACAAAGGACTCTCTCACACTTTTGACATAATTCTATTTTAAAATTTGCAGTTTGAACCTTTCTTCCTTACTTCTTTTTGTAGGAAAAAGCTACAACTAAGGTTGTTTTCTCTAGCAATAAAGATTTTCTATTGTGGAGCTTGCATTAGTGGCAAAGTGAAATTCATGTTTCATTTCTTGTGTGTGAACTCGTGATACAACTTTCTCGTTAGTTATTTTTTATTGTGAAAAGTCATAGAAAATATAGTGAAATTGATTTATTAGTTTATATTAAAATTTATTAGTTATTTAAATTATAATTTTAAATATAAGCAATCATAATGAAAACTATATTATATAAGGATAATGTCATTAACACATCAAAAGCAATAAAAGAGGAACTTGTTAATTTTAAAAAAAGAGAGAATGATTTGATGTAAACAAATTAAAGTCGATGGTGAAGATGGTTGTAGTAACTTTTTCACACCATTATCCACTCTTCTATTTTAAGTCATATAGCAATTTTATCAATATAATGACATAGTCATATAGGCTTCTTCATGAAAGAAAACATTATTTTACATTAAATTACTTAAGGAACATTTGGTTGCAACTAAGATAAGAAATTTTTTTAGAATAGTTAATTTTGCTTTAGGAGATAATGTATCAAAGTAGTCAACCCTTCAGGTTGTATAGGCTAGCAAACAATTTAGCTCTATGTATTTTTATGTTACCATCACCATAAAATTTTATTTTGTAAACTCATTTGTAGCTAATAGGAATCTCACTTAAAGGAATTTCATTTATTTGTTAATCATTAGTGCAAAATATGCTTTTTATAGCAACATATTATACGGGGTTCTATTCCATCAAGTATAAAAAGTGAGGTGATGACAATTTTGTATATAATGTGAGATCTTCTGTATCAATTGGACTAATAGCCATTATAGAAAGTGGTGCGTTGGCAATATATAATAAATTGAAAATTTTCTATACCGATTCTATGTGGAACTAGTATAGAAAATATTTTCTATAACTTTCCTTTCCAACCCAATTTCACCGTTCTTTCTAACTTCAACCCCTAAACCTTAACTTCATCTCAACCATTTTGGAAAACTTTTGGCTTCTCCTGTATACTCTCTCGAGTTGCTTCAACGCCTCCAACCTCACCAACTTCATAAAGCCCTTGTGTAATGCCACCTAATACCTTGCCTTCTGCGTGGAGTGGCTCTCGGTGTACGCCATCGCCATCCATGAAAGTCTTCATCACTGTTGATGTTCCAAAGCAATCAATTTTTCCAGTAAGTATATTGGGTAGTTTGTAGTACAACAAGTGTCATATCCACAAGGATTTGGTAGAATATGCAATGCTTTAAAGTAGTTTAACTTGAAAGGAAATACAGTTGGTTTCAAAGAGTAACAAGTTACAAAAATAATTTTGATTGAAAAGGTTGACTTCAAGATGATAAAGACATGTTGAAACTAGATTTCACCACTTTGTACCTCTCTTGTAATGATTCAATTATTATTTATAAAGATGAAATTAATCATGTTCTGGGAGTTTTCTTTGAATGTAACTTTAAGTTCATTCCTAGATCATAAAGCCTAAGATAACCTTAATTCAATATGATTCCTTAGTGACTGCTTGAATGAATAACTTGCATTAAGATAATGACTTATAACCAACTAGAGTCTTAGATTTATTCCTAGCATATAAAAGCAGGAAGAGAATTTGTTGGACTACAACTTGGGACCAGTTCCTACTCAATCCCAAGCTAGTGAAATAAGATGGGTGATTTGTTCATCCAACAATAGATATAAACTAATTCACATACATGTAATAAAAGCATACATTCTTATATAAAACAATACCAATACAAGGGTTCTAAAGGGTTATATCTTTGCTTCAACACTTAGCGAGATTTAGCTCCTCATAATAGATGAGAACAATACAAACCATCCTCCCTTATGACCTCTAGTAATGTTCACTAAGTAAAGAGGTAAGTGTCTACGAAGCTCTCTAAAAATATCTCAAAAGAACCTCTCCAAAAATTCTCTCAAAATAGAGGTGCAACTATGTTTTTATAAATTGTCCAGGCATGACTTCAACAGTGCACTTGTGGTTCCAGTTGCATAGGTTTCCCCTTAAGGTAGGTTTGCTTATGTGGCTTAAGCCTCATGCTTTGGTGTTGTAGTCCTTATGATAACTTCTTTGAGAATGAGTATTCATGGCTTAGCCTTAAGTTCAATGCTTGAGGTTTCCTCCTCATGAGGGTTTTCTTGTGTGGCTCAAGCCTCAACTTTTGCTGCTTAGGTACACCAGTATTAGTTTTTGTCCAGAGGTTCTAGGATTTCTTCCACTTTATAATTTTTCCGCTTTGATTCTCTCTTAATATCAAAAACTACAAAACAAGTTAAATTGGGGTGATTTACATATAAATTTAACAAAATCTAAATAAGATAAATGCCAAATTCATCTCAAAATTAACTCATATTGGGTACTTATCAATCGCCATCCATGGGTACGCCGTCTTGATATATCGTGCGGTGGAAATCTACAATGGCATGTATCAGTTGTCGTAGTCGCTAAGGTAAGGTGAACGGGTAGGACTTCATGGACTTGTGGGAGACTTGGGTGAGCTCTATGCTCACCGTATGTGTAGTGACAACTTTGTTAGGAAGGTGCTAAATGAGAAGATCAAAGATGCAAAATGTTTCTTAGGTCACCAATAATGCCTTCTCTCTCATCAATCAATATGTTGCCAAACACTATATCAAGTTTTTTCCTTTTTCGTTCTTTTGTTGATTTGAAATAAAATAAAAAAACAAAATGGTTCTGTGTGGTTTCATTGGTTATTTCTTTTTGTGTTTCATCCATGTGTATGTAAAACGAAGTGAGCCTATTTAAAAGGCTAAATATAAATATAAATCTTGTTATAATGGTGACGTTACTTCTTATTCCACTTCTCAATTGTCAAATAGATTGTTTTTGGTGGATTATTTTGGAATCTATCAAATAAATGCTTTAATGATTACTTTGGAGATGGATGTGAGAAATGAGTTAATATATTATCTTGGAATGAAAAATGTTAGAATATAATAAGGTGACACTTTTTTATACAAGTTGTGGTTATAACAAGTATAGAAAATAATATTTTTTATATGTCTTACATCTATACCAGTTTTAGAACCAATATAGAAAGTCTTTTAATCGGTATAAAAAGGTTTTCTACACTTGAGAATTGTGATTTTGTTTAAAAACCTCAATCTTAGTCTTCATAGTCTGAATGCAACAATCAAACTTGGATGCCTAAGCATAGTCCATGGTTCAATTAAAATGGAAACAAAGTAAAAAGAAAAAAATTCTACAATTTTGGTGAACAGTAAGAAAGAAAATACAAAAATGAGTAAATAAGATATGAAAGAAGTAATGCCCAAAGAAATGTTAGCATAGATAAAGAATACAAACAAAAATACTAATAAAAAGTACAAATGAAGGCATTAAATGAAGTTATAAACTTACATTTACAAGGACATATTATAACTAAGGAAACAGTATGTTTGACACTTATATAAAATTATGTTTTACACTTTATTATCAAATATATAATTATAATAAAATTAAAAGTTTGTTGAGTTTTAAATATGAAAAAAATGTAATCTATAAATTAAATTATTAATTTAATAAATATGAAAACATGAATTTAAAATATTTATACTTTTTAACATACTAAGTTATAATAAAATTAACAATTGCAATATATTAAAAAATTATTAAACTAATTGATTTAACCAGCTAATCGAGGAACATCTCAAAATTTACTCTAAATTCACACACACACACATAAATTTCAAAGATTGTGAGAAACTTAGCATAGTTAGTTCATGTAAAAAGGCATTATGAGTGCAAAGTTGTACTATATATGCCTAAAGTTGGACTCGTGGGAAAACTCTTAGATTACTACAATTTCACTATCGAAGCAAGTTAGCAATATATCTTGAAATTGTTATTGGTTGAAATCAACATTTAGAAAAGTGCTTCCCAATGATATAACCTTTTTTGGAAATAAAAACATTTGCGTTCTTCTATTTAAGCTTATAATTGTGAGAAAATTCGTGTCTCAACATTTTTATTTTCCTTTTTGTTTTCCATTCTATTTATTTATATAAATATAAATAATGAACATTTTTTTAACAACATTTGAACATCATCTACGTGTCATTATGTGTTTGGTCTAAAATTACTCTACAATCAATAATAATAATCATAAACACCATCATGGACCAATCACAAAATGACACGTAGATGATGTTCAAATATTGTCAAAAAAATGTTGTCTAAATATCATTATCCTATAAATATTATGTCAAGTGACTCATTATCGATACCTTTTAAAATTAAGAAACAAGAATAAAAATATTGAAAATTAAAAAAGTATTTAAGTTATCTTCTTTTTTTTTTTAATTTTTTTCCCGGAATTTATACTATAAAGAATAATAAAATACACATCATATAACGTTTCATTGAAACAAAAAACAACACTGTGATTACTTAAAAAATTTTACAAGTTTGATCAATTATACAAGTACTAACACCAAAGAATGGAAGTCTGTGCCGTATTGTTGGTGTTGTATTATTCATATATTCCTTAATCAGATTAAAAATATTTTTTTTTGGGTTTATTATGCTTTGTTCGTTACAAGTACGAATTCAGTTTAATAAGATAACTTAATCCGAACCAATCTAACATAAAAACATTTAAAAATTGGTTTTTATATAGTGATTAGGTCGGATTCCAAAAAGAAATCATATATGATTGAAATTTTTATTTCGAAATCTGAATAAAATTAATTGAATTAATTACATAATATACTTAGCTAAAGTGGGGTGTTAATTACATACTATGTTTTATATTTTTTTATTGAAATTCAAATTAATTCAATTTATTTCATGTTTTCCTATCTTTTAGAGTATCTTAATTTATCTTTAATTTTATAATTTATTTAATTTTCCACTTTTTATATTTTAATAAAAATCTAATCATTTAATTCAAATAAATTTAATTATAATCAATTTTATTCGTTGAAATAAAACCCTAGAAGATATTTCAAGAATTGGATCAATATTTACTCCTAACATTCATTCATAAGTTTTTATAGGTAAATGTTAATATATTAGTTCTTATAATATACGGATAACTATAAATTTTTGACCTCAAGTTCGTAAGTGTGTTAAGATAATAATCATGATGAATTATTACATTAGAGAAATATACGTTTAAGAGGGTTTAATACATTAGAATCGTATCGAAAGTATTATCACTTCAAAATTTACAGCTACTCAATATTTTATTCTTAAAAATATCTCAAAATATTGAAAATAAATATTTAAATTATATTTAATCACAACTTTTAAAAATATAAAAATGTTAAATATGTATATACATTTATTTCTTAAGATTAATTATGTTTTTAATTTATACATAATGTAAAATTAGAATTTGTTGATGTTTAAAATTTTAATAACTTTTGTTTTTAAATTTTAAAAATTAATAAATATAATTCATTTAATTTAATTTTCTTATATATTAAACATATTTTATACTAACATTTAACATTTAAGTTGTTTACTACTTAATACATTTTTATTTTAATATCACTTGAAAAACATATTTGATATGAAAAATTATTTAACGTAATTAAGTTAAAATAATTATATTTATTTAAAGTTTAATGATCAAATATATGAAAATTTCAAATAAAAATAAATTTTAATTTCAACAAAGTAAGAAAGTAAATACTATTTAAAATTATACAATAGAATTAAAGGTAAAAAGTCTAATTAATTTGTATAAAATTATAAATTGAAACTTCACTGTCACTATTTTTTAAAGAAAAATGTAAATGTCCTTATCAGAAGTCGTTGAACTTTTTCTTTTGTTTCTTAAAGTGGTGTTCTAATTAGGGAAACGTGTATTAACGTTTGCCACAAATCATGAATACACGTAGACAACTAAAAAGGTACTTCAGTGATGGTGGTTGCCCTAAACAAATGTATTTTCAGATGTTTCATGTAAAAGATTTACCTCGTAGATTCGAGGAACAAAATTTAAAAAATGTTAAATATTCAAGAAATAATACACGTTCAAAATAAACAAAAGAATATATTTAAAGAATTAAAAACTTATGAATTGATTGTTTCGTAAATTCTCTTTCTTGTACATGAATTTAATTAACTCAAGATTTAGTTATGAATGTGAATAAAGAGGAAAAAGAAAAAGTAAATGTTGTGCGATTATTATTTTTTTAAATCATATCTTCATAAAAAAAAAACTTAATTGGTCTTTTGGTACTCACTTTTGAGGTTATGTGTCTATTTGATATCCATTTTTAAAAAAGTTTAATTTCGTCTTTAAATGATTTAATGTGTATCAATCAAATAATTTTTTATTCATGTCATTTAAATCGATAATGTTGATTTGAGAATTTTGTGATGTGGTGACATTTTTTCTGATGTGTAATATGGAGGGCACAATGATGTAGAAATTAGGGGTGCTCAGAAAAAAAAATGGAAATTGATACAATGCTGCATTAGGGATTCACACAACTTTGAGAAGAAAAGGAAATTGGGAATTAGATAATAAAGAGGGAAGAAAAATTGGGATTCAATCCCAACGAAGTGAAAGTGAAGAATCAGAGTTTCATTGACAGCAAAGTTGGTTGGATTGAAGATTGAATGTACACTTATGCTCAATGCATGTGATTGTGTGTGTTGTTTTAAGGTTTTTGACATTATTGTGGTGTTGTGCCGATTGCATAATTTAGGATTAGTTTTTATATGTTTTTGTGTTGTGGAGGGAGAAAGTGATTATGAAGAAGAACTTGATAGAGAAGGAGATGGTCATTGTCAAGAAGATGTTAATGTGGATGGAGACTGTGAAGAAGTTAATGTGGAGGGAGATGAACACTATGAAGAAGTTAATATGGAGGGTTGCCCAGGAGGGAGAGGATTTGCCTTAGCCTAGTGAGGAGGGGGAGGGTGATTGTGAAAAAGACCGCTTATACGGAAGAACGCAGTGCACATAGAAGAACTAGGGCAAACCTTAAACTTCAAAATTCACCATTAAAATCACATCTCAACAACCCAATTTGCATTGTGCATTTATAAATCGTTACACATAGATCTTCTGTTTTGCCCTATCACCACATAATCAACGCCGTATATGAAAAACTAACAGGGATGACTTGATTGATGCACATTAAACTATTTGGAGATGAAGTTGAAACTTTTTTAAAAGTGGATATCAAGTAAACATACTACCCAACAACCAATTAAGCCTTAAAAAACACCATAAAGTGGTGAAAAATGTTATCAGTTGGACATTAAGTTTAATAATCTTACAAAATTCTTTTTCGCACACGTTGAGACATCTATATTTTGAACGTGTGACTAAATATTAATAAATGATCTGATAGTGACTCGAGAGAAGATGGAACAATAAACTCAACAAACAAAATTTTTGTTAAAATATATTATAACCCATGACTTTATAACACCTTAAGGAATAAACTTTAAATCTAATTCAATTTTACAAAGCCAACTTACAAAGTGAAGTTTAAACTCATTTATATAATGTAAATTGATCTTATATCTAATCAATATAAGAATTAAAAAAAAAAGAGAAAATGTAAACTTATAAATTAAAATCCTAAAAGTAACAAAATCAAAAGATTTAGCTTAATTAGCCAACATCAATGTAAAGAAAAAAAAAATGAACGTGGAACTCTTGGAGTTGAACTCTCCATGGATTAGGAATATTAATGAATTACAAATTTAACATTGCTTATTAATAATGTTTAATAATGCTTATTATTAAGTATTGATTCATCATAAAACAATAAATTAAGTATGATATTGCAATAAATTAAGTGGGATTTATTCATGAATCCGACTCCATTTTAATTTTTGTAATTTTTAAGTTTGAACTTATATATATTATATTAAATTTACACATAATTTAAGGTTAAATATGTTTATATTTGATGTCAAATTATAATTTGGTACTATTTCAAATTTTAATACATTTTTGTCCCTAAACTTTAAAAATGAATAAAACGACATTTCAGTTGATATTTGAATTAGAATGTTCAAATATTATAAATACTTCAAATACTAGTAGTGTCATTTGACATGTAGAAAAAAACTTTAATAGAGTTGGGTTGAGTTAGGAGAACTATATTATAACCAGAAAAAAAAATATAATAAAAACAAATAAGAAAGAAATCAACAAGATGAGATATACTAGAAGAATTATGAAAGAAAAGAAAGATACTTTTATTACTACAAAACTAAACATCTCTACACTATAATCAGGAAAAGAAAAAGAACACATAAGAGAATAAAGAGAGGAGAAGAGATAGAATAAAATGTAAGGAGGAGAAGAAAACTTCCTAAGAGCCTGATATTTTTCCTTTCCCCTATATTTTACCCTCAAAGTCTTTAAATAGAACATTATCCTTCTTTTGCCTCATGCTTTTACGATCATCTATGTTAAAGGAGTGGTTTAACTTTTCATTCTCCTTGTTACATGTTAGACTTTCCTCTCCATGAGAAACAACCTTGTCCTTAAGGTTGAAATTCAAATAAGAGTTTCTAATATCTTGTTCAGATTCCTAAGTGGCTTCTACTAGTTCATTATGATGTCATTGAATCAAAAGTTGATGGATTACTATTAAACCTTTCATGATTACTCGTATTGCAAGAAATTTCTCAAGTTGTAAGTGTGGTCCAAACTTAGAAGTAGTAAGCAATCGTGACAAATATTGTTGATTGTTGTGGCCATGAAACTTTTTTAGGAGTGATATGTGAAATACTAGATGTAATTTAGCAGCACCAGGTAGTTTCAACTTGAAATTTTGGGCTTTTGACAAGTTAATTTTTAGATGTCGTAGTAATGTATCTCGAGTTTGCAACGTTTCTTGTAAAACTAGAGGATCATCAGTATGATGGACGTATGAAACCACCAAAGGGGGATCTCTACCAAATAAAACTTTATAAAGAGACATATGTATACTATGATGAAAAGAAGTATTATACTAGTATTCAGCACATGGTAACATAAGATGTCATTTGCTTGGATGATCAAACACATAACATCTTTAATAAATCTCTAAGGTTTTATTTGGATTTGTTGTTTGGTGATTTATTTAGGGATGGTACGAATAACTCATTTTTAATTTTTAATATAGTTCCTTGAGACTTAAAAATTTGTTGCAAAAAAGAGCTTATAAACACATAGTCTTTATTGGAAACTATAGATTTTGAAAAACATTGAATTTTGCCTACATTATTAATGAAAGCATTTTCTATTATTTTACTCGTAAAACCAATTTTCACAGGTAAAGGATTCAAAAAACCAATTAGAAGACCATGATCTGATTTTGCTTGTTGGCAAATGGAGCAATCACAAACAAACCTATGGATATCAGTACGCATATGTGGCCAATAAAATTGAGAAGTTATCCTAGCAACAATTTTTGAAATTCATGAATGACTCCTAATTTTACTAACATGAAATTCATTAAAAAAATTATGTTATAATTGGTCATTTAAAGGAATCACAAGTCTGTCTTTCCAAAACAATAAGCCATTTTTTGCATAATAATTAAAATCATGAAGAAAACCATTAACACACTTATCATATAATTCATGCAAGGTAATATCCTTAATGAGGAACTCTTTAACCACTTGAAGCCATAAACCTATAAGAGCATACCAAGCCATAGAAAAAAGTGTAGATAAAGAAACCAAAGAGAAAGAAGAGATTCAGAGGAGAGAAAAGGAGAGAGAAAAACTCCTACTCAAGGAAAAAATGCTACTCGAGGCACCTTCCACTCCTACAATCATAATTGATTCAAGAGTTTTAAAGGGAATTTTCCAATCTTTGAACTCTTACCGTTTCATCAATGATTCTCATTTCTTGATTCCAATCTTTACTTTTAAAAATCCTTTAACTCCACTTTCACTCCCCATTGTCTTAAACTCCTTAATAGGTTTTGAAAAATCACACTTTGAGTTGTTGTTACCTAACAAGTGACAACTAACTCAAGGTGGACAAAAACATTTTTGCAAAATAGATCTTATTACTTTTGAAGAAAAAGTTTTAGATTCTTTAGGGAAAGTAATCTTTCTTAACCAAAATCATTTTAGAAAAATAGAAATGACATATTCTTTTGTTCTTTACTTTAGATATGTTCTTACTTTGGTACAAAAATTCATTCAATTTATGTTTGATGTTTATTGTAGATACATCTTTGATTCTGGAAGAATTAAACAACTCAAAGATTTTGTCCCTTAGATACCTTTCCAATTTGAGGACATATCGTTTTTCAAGAAAGAGAGTATGATGGAAATCCATCCGGGGAGCTTGATGGAGATCCATCTAAGAAGCTAATATTTAAGCTAGGGTTAAGAGAATGGAAGAAGAATAAGGACTTCAAGGATACCCACTCTTGTGGAAGATAGTATTTTCAAGCTTGTTTATTCCTTTTCTTAAGCATTGTAAATATGTACATATGTTCTTTCCTTAAGCCTTGTATTTTGGCCATTTTTTCATGTCTTCTAGGCTTGTTTTTGGCCATTTTCTTCAAAAATAACTGAGATAATCGATTATCCACCTTGATAATCAATTGTTCTAGCCAGCTTTGGCCTTTTCCCATGTTTTGGTTCGGTAATAATTGATTATGGCCTTAGATAATCGATTATTTTAGACAGAAACATCAAGTGTGTTGTTTTGAGCCTTTTGACTTCCCTTTGAGTAAAGAGGTGATCTAACTTCTTTTTAGGCTTTTTTGGGCTTTAAGGAACCCTCTAGAACTTGTCTTAACTGAAGAAGCTACTATACATTGCATCTAACTCTTAAGGAAGGTTGAAGAACCTCTCACATTCAATGAACCTTAACTGATTTTGTTGCACTTAGCTTAAAATGGGTTTCACTTCTCTATCCTATAAATAGGAGTGACCTGACCTGATCTTTGTACTCTTAGCTTGGAATGAATAATAGAGAGAATTTTTTCCAATTTGCAGTCTTCCTTTGTCTAGGCTCGCTAGGATATATGTCTTCAAGATATCTCCTAACCTTTCCTTAGTGGTCTGCCCAACCTCTTTCAAGAAACACTTACATATCACCCTCCAAACACAATATCCTTCATCTTTACATGCTTCCGCATCTAGTACATCATCTCTAAGGATTCTCTTTCAACTTACATGAAGAGGGTTTCCATCATCTTAACACCAAGACTTATTTTTTTAAGAAGGTTTTGAACCGACCTTTCGATCATGCTCTATCATTAATGTCCATTGTGCAGTTTTGTGAAGATTGCTTTGGTCAACCTCCTTCATTTGGGTTTACACCAAATTGGTTTCTCATCACTAGGGTATGATGATATTGAAAAAACTTCTTCGCTTTGAAAATTTATTCAAGAATTAGAATCAGACTATCAAATTATGAGAATCCGAAAAATATCACGTACATCAACGAAGACACGTTTTAATAAAATTTTTGATGAAGAATTAACTTATCCTAAGAAGCATTGTAATTGTTTGAACCAATTTTGATTGAGGAAATTTTGATTTGATGACTACTAATGATATTTGTTAAGACAAGTTTGATTCATCAATTTTTTAACTTTTTTTTTCCAGAAGATACAAAATTTATTACAAAGTATAAATATTTTTATTCTTTAATATATGATTCAATTTTTTTAATATATTTTTTGGTTCTAGCATTTTTAATTTTCATTCCGTCTCTATATGGTTTTGTTATTTCTATTTATTTTTGAAACATTTTTAATTCTTTTATCTTTTAGATATTTTTGAATTGTTAACATACGAAGTTTCCAGAAACAATAACATATCCACATATGAAACAGTGAATAAAAGTTGGTATCAAATTTGTGGCTGAGAACATAGAAAGCCTTTACGTGCAAAACAAATAAATGGTGTCATGTCACAGAGCTTCATAGCCACTAATATGATTCAAGTTTCGAAGGTTTATTATTTCACCAGTGATAAATAATAATAATAATAATAATAATAATAATAATAATAATAATAATAATTCATTAATTTAAGGTGGAGGGTCTACGAGAAGATTTTATACTCTATTATTTTATGCTTTAATTTATAGTTTTTTTTTAAAAGTTAATAGGTTATTTTTAGTGAATTTTTTCCTTTGAATACACTCACACTTTATTAAAAAAACTTATAACTCAATTGCAATATTATTTTTTCATAATATTTTAATTATGATAAATTTGTAACTTTGTTCAATCATTTAAGGATTTCGTATTTAAAAAACTTATCTAATTTTTCTTAAATATTTAATTTATATTTATTTACTTTCTGATTAAGATATTTAATCTATATTTTGACCGAAAGCAGATTTATTAGTAGTTATATTTACTAAAATGGCAGTTAAAACTAGGGATTTAAAAAAAAAAAAAACAAATGTTGAGGCTCATACGGCCATACCAAAATAGGAGAAACCGAGGGCGTCTATTGCTAGAATTGTGAAGTTGATCCTTTCAACAAGATTTGGTTAAGATTTGGTTTTGATTTATATGGATTGGCTTTCAAAAATCAACATCACCAAAAGTCTATTATTAGAAAAACTAGTATGGTCAAAATGTCCACAAATATTCTGTGGATTAGGAACCATCTATATATTTTTTAAAACATGAAAAAAAAAATCATTGGACATATAAGCTAATTATATTAAAACTTCAATTCGAACATACATTCAGCTAAGTTCACTTCATATTTGTTTATCTTGACTTAAAATGTATGTCTATATCAATTTTTGGTCTATCTATATCTGTTTTAAATTCTTGTTGGCATATCTTGACTTTTGGTTTCAGTCAATTCGTCTTAATCTTTAGTTCTTGTCAACATGTTTTCACCTTCGACACAAGTCAATCCACCTCAACTTTGAGTCCAGGTCGACCCGTCTCGATATTTAGTTTAGGTCGACTCGTCTTGACTTTCGACATGTGCGAGCTTGTCTCGACCTTTAACACGTGTTGACCTGTCTCAATATTTTGCTAATCCTAACCCTACTTATATTTCAATTTGTGTCGGCTGAGCTTGACTTTTGGTTATGCTGGTCCTTCTTACCTTTGAATTAAAATAGGTTGTCTTGACATTCTGTCCATCTCAACCTTCATTGTGGGACAACCCATAGCGATCTTCGATCCATGCCAATGCATCACAACCTTCTACTAGTCCCAACCTAGCTTGACTTTTGGCCCATGTAGTTCTGGCTTGAACTTCAACCTGTGTTGGCCTGAAATGGTTTGTCATGACTCATCTCAACCTTCGACTCGTGTTAGTCCTTTACGAACTTTAGATCGGCCCGGCCTATGACCCATGTCAGCCTATCTCAATCTTCAGCACGCGTGTGTTAGCCTATCTCGACCTTCAGCATGAGCGAAGGCGTTTCTACCATTGGTCTCAGTAGGCCCACACCGACCTTTAACCCAATTCAGCCCATCTCGACCTTTGGCCTAGGTTGGCCCGACCCAGCCTTCAACTTGGGTCAGACTGGCCTAACCTTTGGTTCATGTCAACCCTACTCAATCTTTGGCCCAAATGAGCTTGCCTCCACTTTATGACCGAATTGATCATTTATGACCTTTGATCCATGTTGATCCAGTTGACTTTTGGCTCGTGCGACTTGACTTGACCTTAGGCCTAAGCCGTCTCGTTTTGACTTTAGGCTCGGTTTAACACTTCTTGAACTTCAGCTCGAGTCTACTCAACTTAAACTTTGACCTGAGCCAATTGAGCTTGACCTTCTGCACATGTTGACCAGACTTGACCTTTAGTCTATGTTGACTAGACTTGACCTTCATCCTAATCAACCTATCTTGACTTTTAGCTCAATATATCTCATCTTTCGAACATTGGTTCGAGCCAACCAATCTCAACCCTCGTCCTAAGTTGTCCTTGTCAACCTCCGACCCATGTCAACCTTTTACTTGAGTTGACCCATCTCTAATATTGGCACAAGCAGCCCATCTCAACCTTCGGTCTAGGTTAGCTTGTCACCATCCTCAGTTGGACCCGGTTCGTCTCAACCATTGGTCTAAGCTAGTGCATCTCGAACCTTGGTAGTGACCGACCAAGTTTACCTTGACCCAAACTGAATGTGTTTTTTTTAGGAGTTAATTGAAGTCTTATATTGTGGCCAAACCCAATTTGGCCTTAAACCTAACCTACTTTAAGCGTGAGCTTTGGGGATTGAGTCTTTTCTTTGTCCTACTCATTTGATTGTCTTATAGGGAACATTTTCAAGAATGGGTCATGACTCAAATTGGCATATCTACTTATTCCTACTCCTTCGTATTTTCTTCATGTACTTTCATATATTTTACAATTTCAATTTTATCTCTTTTTCATTTTGAGTTATGGAGTATACAACTTGGAATGAATTTTTTTATTTTAGATTATGGATTATATAATTTAAAATATATTTCATTTTTCATTTCAAATTATATAATTCAAAATAGAAATTTTACATTCCATTGTACAATTAGAATGCATTTTTTTTTTCATTTTGGATTGTATAATCTGGAATGTAAAATTTGTATTGTCGATTGTATAATCTGGATTTGACATGACTATTCGTTCTCCCATTCTATAACTCTATTGAAGCTTTATGCATCTCCGTGCACCATTGTCATTCATTTCTCACTATCCAAAAAGCATGCAGGACTCCTCCAATGCTTCCATCTTCGACAATTTTCCATTCTCTCTATGATAAATTTAACGTTACTCACAGTAAGGGCGAAGCATGACAACGATAGAGAATAGGCGGAGAGGATGAAAAACATGAAAGGCTTAATGTTTTTTGTGGTTTTGTGTGTGTTGGGTTGATGAAAACACATCTTGTAAGTACCGTATAACCTAGGACATGTCCTAGAATGAGTTATAGTGGCTATATAATGGGTTTAAGGTCCATGATATTTCTTGCTCCAAGTCAAGGACACTCTAAGCTTATTTGACTTTTTTTGTATTTTTGTAGTAGAGTGTTGTGAAATTAAGATTAAATATTGTAAGGTGATTTTGTGAAAAATAGGTGTGTTTTCCAACAACGTGCAACATATATGAATATATAATGGTGTTTGTGCATTATCTAATGTTGTTCCACCAGAGGGAGGTTAATGATGTTAGATGAAGAAGAATGGAAAAAAAATGATGCACATGGAGGAGGAAAAAGATATTAGGAAGGGGTGAATGATGTTGGATGAAGAAGGGCAAAAGGGGATACATATGGAGGTCGAAGAAGATAGGGATATACTACCAATTTTCTGGTCAAAATCTATAAATTCATTACATGTTTTGAATTGAAAGTAATGTTAATTTTTTATATGAATTGGACTCAAGTTTCATTGTTATGTATTTATCCAGAGAATTCTCTCAAAATATGCATCACTTGTAATGTTGTATAAGGTGTGAAATAGAATACTCGTATGAGTTGTTTTTTCTTGTCTTCGTAACAAAGTAGAATGTTGCTTGGCACACCCTCATAAGCATGAGCACTTTCTTTTCAGTTTTGGTTTTGTTTCTAACGTGGCCATCTTCATACCATAACAGCTGTTGATGCAGAAAATGATGTCTTTGAACTATTTGAGTAGCTTCAGAGATTTATGCTTCACTTTTTCTCAGAAAATTGTGGGAGTCACTGTCACAACAGAGATTAACAATATTGCCCTTGGAACTAACAGAATTCCAATGTGTGTTTCTCTTTGGTTTTGGATTGCACAATGAATGAGATTGATGACAGTTTTTTTATGATTCATGAAACTTTTCTGTGGAACATGTTAGGTAAAGGAAAGGGAATCACCCTAGAGATATATACCTTGACAGCTAGGAAGAAAATGATGGGTGTGTTCATCATTTTATCAGTAACTCTTAAAAGCCAAAACTTCTTGCCAACATTTTCTGATGCATGCTATGGATATTTACACAGAATCATAAACCAGGTTATTACAAAAGAGAAATATACATATGATAGGGACAAAGATTTTGTATACCAGTTATTATGTATAAGAAACACCAACATGGTATGCTTAATATTGATGGATAAACATGTTCTTTGAGCACTTGTTCAGGTATTGAACAAGTTCTATAATAGTAAGTAAAAGTCTTTGCCAAAGGTTTTGAACAGAAGTTAACTAACTCAAGTTTCAAAGGATAGTATTCAGATTGGTGTGGTTAATCACTCAGTTCTGTTTTATCAGGTCACTTGAACATAACATAGTTAATTATAACTAATGTACATCCTTAATTGGAATTTGAAAAAAAGTTTTACACATAGAAAGTGATGGTTTTTGTTCCTTAGGTTCCGAAGCCATTGATGGAGCTGTAATTTCAGACTTATGGAAGTGGTAATGTTATGCCAAAAAAGAAAAAAAAAAAAGATAAAAAAAATGGTGTTGCTTGGTTGGAGGTGCACATAATTTGCTTAAGAAATATGCCAAAACAGTGGTTAGCCCTTTTGAAATTCATGCACAGAATGTAAGCTACACACAATCATAAAAGAACATGAAGATTAACAAACAAATGTCAAGCGTGCAACATTATGGTATTAAATTAATTCCCAAACACACGTGAATCTGAAGTTTAAAACCAAGAGAGAGAAAGAGTATTATGTGTAGTGGAAGCAAAAAATTTTGAGCTTCATAGATGATGATTACCTTGAGAGTGAAGTAAACATATGTATGGGTATTTTGAGAGAAGAATTCACTAGAGAGACAACACCTATGTTTCTATCTGCATAAAAAAAATTAACATTTTTTTTAAAACAAAAAATTTATTGTTTTAAAACTTTAAAACAATAAATTCATATGAGTTTTTTTTTTTTTATATAATATTTAACTTTCTTATTAGTATTTGAATCATTAATTGGACAATGATACTTTAATAATATTTTTTTGACAATATTTTAACACCATTTACGTGTTATTTTAGAATTGGTCCATGTTAATATTTACGATTATTATTATTGATTATAAAATAAGTTTGGATCGATAACAGAATAATACGTAAATGATGTTAAAATATTATTAAAATAATATTGTGAAATTATCATTATTATTACCAACTGTACTAAAATAAGAATTAGGTCAAAGACAAGAAGACCAACTATCCCTTTTTTTTTCTTTGATCACTCTCTTTTTTGTGTTAGGGAGGTCCCCCTCCAATCCGTTTTCCACTCTACCCATCAACCAACAAACACAATCCCTCTTCTCTCTCTCATGCATATTCATATTTTAAGCAAACTCCACAACCATCACTGTCATCATCACCATTTCCCACCCTATGAAGCCTTTTATCTGTCCCTCATGAATATCATTCACCTATATAGGCCTCTATCATATCACACTCAAAACAAGAAAACACACACACAAATTGCATATAGCTTTTGATCATTCCGCAAGTATTGTTGAGTGAGCATAGGCAAATGAGGAAACCTGATCTGATGGCCAACAAGGACAGAATGAAGGACATTATTAAGTTGAGAAAAGGGTTGTGGTCACCTGATGAAGATGAGAAGCTGATAAGGTACATGCTCACAAATGGACAAGGCTGTTGGAGTGACATTGCAAGGAACGCAGGTCTCCAACGATGTGGCAAAAGTTGTCGTCTTCGTTGGATTAATTACTTAAGACCTGACCTCAAACGTGGTGCATTCTCATCCCAGGAACAACACCTCATCTTTCATTTGCATTCCATTTTTGGTAACAGGTATTCTCTTCCTTTTCACCTTCTCATTAAGTTCTTTCCAATATCAACTTTAAAATGTCTCTATATGATCTACAATTATGAATAAACTGCAACATGTTTCTGTCAAGAAGAAACAAATTTTCCTTAATCTTTTCTATTTTGTTAATCTCAGGTGGTCTCAGATTGCAGCACGTCTCCCTGGTCGCACAGACAATGAAATAAAGAATTTCTGGAACTCTACATTGAAGAAAAGGATGAAAACCAACACTTCACTGAACAACAGCACTGACTCATCAGAGTCTAAAGATGTTCTGAGTGGGATCATGCCCTTTAATGAACATGACATCATGAACATGAGCATGGATTCCTCTTCATCCATATCATCCATGCAAGCAATGGTTTTGCCTGATCAATTTGACCCTTTTTCCTTGTTGGTAAACAATCACTGTGATATGACTAATGTTTCAGAAATTTTTACCTGCATGGAAGATGGACACCAAGTTAATCATGGGACATTGGAAGAAAATAACAAAATGGAGTTAGGAAGAGACTTCTCCCTTCCTTCATTAGAAAGTAGAAGCATTGAAAGTGACAGTGTTCCAATTGATGTGAAAAGCCATAACAACCACTTCAATTATGGTTCCTTCAATAACACTGATAAGATTCAAGGCTCCAAGGTAGACGACTTAATTGGGTTTTCAAATCATGGCCAAGGGGAATTTTATTTGGAGAATTTGATGCAAGACATAACCTCTTTTCCTTTCCTTGATTTTTAAGTTGATTGAGTTCCTTCTTTTTTCCTTCCATCACTTCTTCAAGAGTCCAAAAATTAATCTCTCATTACGAAGCACAGGTACGAACACACAGATACTGATACAGACACACAGACATAAACACAAACATCGTAAAAATTGTGAAAATATTGGAGAATGCATTGTAGCTATACACAGAAGACAACAAAAAGCTCATCTTAGGAAACTTTAGGCATCCATAATTTTTCCCTGTTGAATCATTTCATATACTTTTGTCTCTTGCATTTTGTTTATTCCAAATGATGATTTCTGTTTATCCATTTGCAAATAATACACAGTCAAAATATGAATCCAAGGGTCTTAGACATAGTTGTGTAATGAAAACTGTAGTATCTGTAAAGATTAGCCATGAGTGGCTCCTGTGGTTTGCTAGTGAAGTACTTTATGTGAATTTGTGGGAACAAGTTGGTGTAATAATCCAAAGTACACTTTCATGAAGAGAAATAAGGATGATTTAGAAAGTGAACAGAGAAATAAAGGTTAGTTGAGTTTGTATGGAGTAATGGAAGTTGTTAGTTAGTGTCAGCAGATGTAAACACAATTATGTAAATACATCAACACCTAGCAACTTTGAGATTAGTTAAAGTTCTTTTATGTTTCTTCCTTTAGCTACCTCGTCACTCTTCATTTAAAACATTTAAAGTAACGAAATTGCATAATTGTAAATGAACTTATGTTTGCAAACTGGTTGACTATGATAGGAAAAACTCCATCACTATGCTTAATGTAAGACTTAAAAATTAAATTTTGAACTAATATTGTTAGGTCTTTCATATTGTTATTGGAACAATACGAACCTATCTGTCTCATAAATCTCGTGCTCTTTTCCATGAATTAGAACTGGAGTCATAAATCTGTAAATCTTTAAGATAACTTTTCGTTAAATAAATCTTTTAAATAATTCTAATACTATTTTAAAAATTAAATTTAGTTTAATATTATAAAATCAACTTCTAAAATAAAATTTATATTTATTTATATAATATAAATTTATTTTATTATTAATTAACTGAATTTTTAATATAAGATGGATTGTGTTGTGTAAAGTAAAAAGATGCATAAAAAAAACTCAAAAACAACCATTATATAAATTATTTTTACAGTAAAAAGATTCACAATAATTAACTATATTCTTTCAAAAGTAAAGATGGTCTTTATAATTCCAAATGTTGTTATTATATTGATACGTACTGTCGTAATCTAATATATCTTCTCCTTAATCGATTTTGGAGATGTTGTTTCTTCAACCAACACCAACATTTTTTATATTGATTTTAGTTGTAATTGGTATAAAAAGTGAATGTAACATTTTTATAATAAAGAAAAAAAAATGTTTTCATTAGTTTTAATTATAATTTGTATAAAAAAAATAAGTGTAATGATATTTTTGTAATAAAAAAATACTTTTTATATTGATTCTAGTTATAATAAGTATATAAAATAGTTTTTTATTAATTTTATTTGTAAACACTTAAACAATGGATTTTCTCTTACATTTAGGGTTTCTTCTTGGTTGAAGCAAATCACAACTCCACCATGCACGTGTACGTGTAATAGAAACGCAAGCTCCTCGCGACGCCACTTGAATCATCATGGATCTGCACTGTCAGCGAGCCTTTCCCTCTCGCGAGAAGCTTTCCCCATCCCGTTCTATGATTCGTGCTTCATCTTCTCCAACATCGCATCTTCGTCTTTGACGAGCCACAATCGAAGACATAGTTCTTTGCAATGTCGTTCGCCCTTACCCGTCAGTGATTATTTTTCTCTTTCTCTCTATTTTCTTTGTTAGCTAATTTATATGAGTGAACGTGGGTGCTGAAATACAGTGTGACCCACTTGTTCATAAAGACAAAATGCAGTGGTCATGGTGCTCTCAAAGATACGAGACATTACAAAGGCATATTTGGAAAAGCGTGTAAAAATGCAGTGGTAACTATGAAGGTGGGGATTTAAAGAAACAAATGGTGTAAACAATAAATTTTAGTCCTTATTCATATGTTTGCTCTTCACCAATTTTAGTCTTCGTGCACACCCAACAAAACTCTTGCACAACAAAATCCCAAAACACTATTTTTCTAAAATTATTGTACCTTTAACTAGTATAAAAACTTAAGCTTTCTATACCGATTCTAAAAATGGTATAAAAAGTCAATATTTTTTATACCGGTCCCAAAATTGGTATAAAATGTCTTTTTTAATTGGTAAAAAAGAATTTTTTACATTAATTAATCAATATTCTAAGCAAGAACGAGAGTTCTTCGTTGTCATTGGGGATTCAAGAATTGGGCATGGGTTTACCTAATTTGAGAAGACAGGAAAAAGGGAAGTAGAAAGTTTCAAAGGACAGTTATCTGGTCACAAGTTGAGGGAGGGGAGGATGCAAAAGTTTATATATTGATTGTGGGCTCACTATTATAAAAATTTACACTTTCTATACTAATTCTAGAATTGGCTGTATTTATACCCATTTCGGAACCGGTATAAAAAGTCTTCTTTTAATTGGTATAAAAAGACTTTCCTACACTAGTGAACTAGAAAAACAATCAAGTTGGAAGTCTCATATAGACTAGAATAATGTAAGTTTGCAATATATAAGTGGGTGTAAACCTCACTTTATAAGCCAATTTTGTGGGATTAAATTAGACTTAAAGTTCTCTTCTTCACATGGTATCAGAGTTATGAGTTAAAGTTTATGCTAACGAAATTTGTTTTTTGTTGGGTCTATTGTTCCACCTATTATCAGACTATCCATTAATGTTTAGTCTCATGCTATATGCCTTGGTGTGAGGGGGTATTAGAATCCCTACATCACCTAGAGATAAAACATATTTACAGTATATAAGTGGGAGTAAACCTCATTTATAAGCTGGTTTTGCAGGGTTAAGTTAGGTTTAAAGTCCACTTCTTAAGAAAACACAATTTACAAATATTTGCTTTGATAAAAGTAATACATTATGGAAAGTCCCACAACACCTAGGACAAATAATGAAGTGGGTGATAATAGTTATATAATGGACTCTAGGTCCATGGTGTTTGGACACTCTAGTAAAAAATATTTTTAGCTTGTAAAAAATATTTTAAGCTTATAAAAAATAATTTAAGCTTATATTTGAATTTTCTTATACTATTATAGTAAAGTGTTGTAAGGTTTGAGTTAAGTTCTTGTTTTGGAGACTGTGGATGTACTTACGATCAAAGGGCATGAGAAAGCGGTCTGTGTTGTAAAAATTTTCACATGGTGTTATTGTATGGATGTTATTAACAATGTTTGTGGTTTTTTCTTCGGTTTTGGAGTTTCCACGTTATATTCTTGTGTGAATTTTTTTTAATCTTATTTCCCTAGTAATATGGTAATTGACAAGGGTAAACACGTTGATGTTCTTCATGATGCATTTTTTTTCCATTAGAGTAGTAGAAGAGCTTATGGTTCAATGGGATATTCTTAGTATGCTCTTTGATTTGAGCTTACACTACAAAATGCGTATTAATGGGATATTCTTAGTACGATCTTTCATATCTTAAAGGTTAATTCCTTCCTGTTAGAGAATCATCATTGGTTGTTGAAGTAACAATTTCATTTTCAGGTGTTGTCAAATGTGAGATAGAAAAATTTGACGAAATGATCAATTTTGGTTTGTGGCAAACTTAAGTCAAGGATGTACCGATACAATTTGGATTACATGAAAAGTGCAGATACATTAATGTATGGTTTGTTGTGCTTATACATATGCATTGTTTAGCATGGAGGTAGGTGTGTAGTGAAATAGAATTCTTGAAATTGTTTAATTCCAAGTGAGTAGGTTATTGTGTACATACATTGGTTAATATTGATACAATGTGTGTGGTGATTATATGTAGACATTGGTTAGCATTGATGCAAGTTTGTAGTGAAAGGAAATTCTTAGAATGATTTAATTTGAAGTGAGAATACTCTTTCTGGTAAAGTATGAATAATTGGTAGTGTAAGTAATGGAGATATAAAAAAAGATTTGTTTATTGTAAGCATTATGGAGATTGTTTGGTTGATGAAAATAATATATCTTGAAAAGTCTCACATCACCTAAGACCAACAATATAGTAGGTGATAGTATGTAGCTATATAATAGACTTTAAGCCCATGATACTTTCACCACAGTAAAATAACACTCCAGGCTTGTTTTGACTTTTTTCTAGTAGAGTGTTGTCCGATTAGGATTAAATTATTGTTTTGGTGTGTCTCCTTAAGATCAAAAGGCATAGGAGAATGGTCTATGGTCTTGTTGTAAGAATTTCCAAATAATATTCTTTTTTGATTATCATTTCGTAGTTTTTTCTTTAGTTTTAGAGTTTTCACATTATATTCTGATTGTTTTTATCTTATTTATGTATCAATTGTGACATCCCAATTATATAGAAAACATAATATAATATAGAAGTCCACATTTAAATATGAGAGAACAGTTAGAGTTTAAACTTGCAAATAAAGTCTTCAGAATTGCAATCATCCTCAAAAGAAGCCATAATTTGAAGCTTTAAATAGAATGAAGTATCTCAAAACAACATAAATTAGTTAAGAAATCCTAACGAGACTAGGCTGCAACATCATCTTCCTCCAATGCCTATTCCAGGGGTACCTCCTCACCCTCTGCTCGCATCCAAGTGGATGATCATTGTAAAAGAAAACACAACACAAACAAGGCACAAACACAGAAGCAAGGGTGAGCTAGGTATACAAAATCATGTTATAACAATCACACACAATATGCAATTAAAGGCAGATATACTAGACTACACAAACATAACTTGTTGCACTTTTAACTTGACTCGTCCAGACTAGAATGACATTCGAGCTGTGGCGGGTCATGCACTCGTGGTGGCCTCTACTGCTTTGCAAAGTCATTGCCAATGGGTTTCACCCTACCACACTCACGAGGTTAGTCTGTACTGCGCCTTGGAGCATACTGGAAGCCTCCAAGACTAAGACCTCCTGCTACTACTCACGACATGGTTCAATCCTCTCTATTTGAGAATGATTGACCATTGTAGTTTCAGGATAACTCCCAAGACTGAGCTTCCATGCAGATCATTCTAAAACACACTAAAGGGAACCACCATGGATCCTCTCCTTGAGGATCATGGAATTACGTCCATGAACCACACTTTGTTACATTCAAGACCAACCACAACCTTTAGGACCACATACTTGCAACTTAATAACATTACAACAATCATACTTTGCATTTAAATCAGCATACACACTTAGTTCAAATCAAAACAAGTAGCTAAAGAGTAAACTGAACTTAGAGAATTCGCACAACGCACCATGTCTACAAGGCGAGACAAGATAGTCTCACACAGCGCACCCCTATTCGCTATGCGAATTAACTCACTGAGGCTACAGGCCTCAGGTCTCTCGCATAATGCACCCAGGTCGCTATGTGAGAGTCTAAATAGAGAACACACCCCTTAAGATCTTGCTATGCACCCCTTCTCGCTTTTCAAATTAATTAAACATGTTTCCCAAACCACTACCAGTCGCAAGGCGACATGATTCGCTATGCGAATCAACAGGCAGAGAGAAGCACCTCCTGATCATTCGCACAACGCACCAGCTCGCACAGCAAATGACCCAGACAAAGAGCACCCTCTTGCAGGGACTCGCTATGCGAGAGCATTCACATAGCGAGTCTGCATAATCTACAAAACTCAATTTCTGTAGAATCATGCAACTCACACTCACTTTACCAATTCCACTCACTTTCCCCAACTTCTAACACCTTAAATTCGTAATTCATGCCTAATTAAACTTGTATAGATGTTCCTAAACCCTCATACTACAATTCTAAAAGGATTAAGACTCAATTCTTGCTCTAAAACACTAAATTGTTCCACTAGATGACTCAACTTCAATTCTACTACTATGCACATGTTTTAGATCAGTTTAACGCACCTAACAAGTCACCACTGACCTCTCTAAGTTGTCCCAACATTTCAAAGACACTATAAACAACATTTGCTCAAAATCACTACTCCACTTCCCCAAAATCACCTAAGACATTCTAACTTACCTATTTCCCCACCCAATAACTTGTATCACAGATTCTACAACATTAACCCACTCAAATTTAGCAGTGCATCATATCCAAACCAATTTACAAACATAGTTCATAATTTCATATCTTTATCATTCAAGAGACATACAGTTTAAACTAGCAATTTACCCAACTCAACTCAAACAGTGACAACATACATAGCACAGTTCACACATATGCATTTTTCATAAATCAAGCAGAAACCTAGTACATGCACACTCTAGTTCACTAAACAGAAATCAAAACCCAACTCCCCTTACCTCAAGGTCTCACAGTATAGCTCACCAGAAATGCCCTAACAGTGCCTTACACAGCAGGACTCAACGAAACCCTACAAACCACCACATTAGGGTAGAAAACATCTCTTAGAACCAAACTTAAGCTAGAAAGTGGAGAAAGAAACTACTAGGTATATGCAAGATAGAATCGTTGCATGAGCACAACCCTAAAGCACAGAGGATGAGAAGAACCACTTACCTGCTGGAGAACGTGAAACCAATCGGTCAGTTGGGAAGCCCTTTGCGTCATGGTCGCCTGGGCACCACCTGATCGAAGATTTAACGGTTTACTGAGTGCGAATGGTAGAGAGAAGGTAGAGAAAGTCGGGGAGTAAGGTTTCTAGAAAAAGATAGGAGTTTAAGTTAATGCACCAAGGTGTTAAGAAAACTTCATCTATACAGTGTGTATATTTATTATTCAAAGCTTGGTGTCAATAGCATAACACACATGTCCACTCTTTTAATTTAACATTTTTTTTTCATTTTTCTTGAATTTAAACTTTAGTTGCAATTTTATATTCAGTCTTTTGATGTGTCTTTTATTTGTAACATGATTACTTTCTAACATCTATTTCACTAATCTCAGCATTTATTTACTTACAATTTTCTTCAGTGTTCTACAAAGTTTGTTCGAGTAATCTCAGTTCAATTTATTTAGTTGTTTTCTTTAAAAAATTCTTTATAATTAAATCTTAAAAATTGTTACTTTTTAATTAATTTTGGCAACCATAAAAATTCGGACATTTTTATTTAAAATATTATTGAATATAGAATATTTTGATACAATATATTTTATCGATTTAGTTCGAAACCATATATAAACATATCCAAATTAAGCTTTTGTAAGATTACTAACCTAAACAAAATATATTCACAAACCATTTGTCTTTCATTAATAAACTATACATCGATATAAAAAAAAGAGAGTAAAAGAACAGTTAGAAATTTGAGTGAAAAATAATATAAGTAAATTTCACATTATATTTAGTTCAAAATCGTATTTGTATCATCTCAAGTTCGTTAAATAATAATGTTACGAAAATGATCACATTCGAAATATTACATCCATTATACATAGAATTCTTAAAGTGTATCAGAAGAAAAACTGCATTTAAATTCTCTCACAAGAGAAATATTAAACAAATATACAAACATTAGAAATTGGATCTTCCATGTTTCTTCATGTATACATCATTGTATGTGTTTGTGATGCATGCATATCACAATTTTCCACGCACTTTTTTCTACTATTTCGTTGTTGACGCTGCTGTACAACGTATACACATGTTCTCATCTTTTTCTAAGTCTTTGATTTGTTTAATGATAATGTTATTTAGACAACATTTTTTTACAATATTTGAATATCATTTACGTGTCATTTTATAATTGGTTCATGATAATGTTTATAATTAGTATTATTAATTATTGAATAATTTTAGATCAATTACAGAATAACACGTATATAATGTTGAAATATTGTGAAAAAAATATTGTCTAACTATCATTATTCTTTGTTTAATAATATTCCGAGTAATAGGAATCAAAGTTTTGCCTGCCATGGAAATGGAAGATTATTTAGTATAATGAAATTGATGTAAGTTTCTTCAGATGCGTACAATCTTTTTTTTTTTTATGTACAAATTTAGGTGTAACTGGGGAAAAAATGGAACTCAATTCAATAGGACGAATGCTAGGAACCTTCGTAATGAAATTGATGTAAGTTTCTACGTTAACTATTTTATTTATTAATATATGTCACATCATTCTATTCCAAAACATTTTTTTATAAATAAATGGTAAAATATAAAAAATATCAGTTCTCAAATTAAAAGTAAAAAAATATTTATATCATTTGTCTCCTGTCTTCCTCTTTCTTTTTTTTTTCTCAATCATCTTCTCTTAATATATTAAAAAATTCTAAATTTATTACTCATTTATCTACAAATTTATCAACGAAAAATTCATCAATAATTTAAATTATAAATTCTCAACAAATCCATTAACAACAAAAATATCTATTGATATTTAAATTCTAAAATCTCTCAATAAAAAATTATCCATTAATCAAAAGTTATTGTAATGATTATTTTATCTGATTTTACAAATCGAAATTCATATAAATTAAATCAAATCCTAATAAGTACAATTTAAAGAAAAAGACGCTTAATGAATACAATTTACATAATCTTATAAGCATAATTTACATCATCCAATTTGCGCATTCAAGAACTTTCACATTATATAATAAAATTAAGCCCAACAATCAAAAGCAATTCATGTTAGAAACACTGATTTTGGTGCATATAATCATTAAATTCTTTATTAAATATTTATTTTGAGGCTTAAGGTGAACGTAATCGTGAAAACGCACATAACATAATTATAGTGAGACTTAATTTTTATAAATATTAATACATGAAACATTCTTCACTTCCTTTTCTCGTCTGAAATGACGTTACACAACACTTAACACTTGATCCTAAATATTGATCAAATAATTGTCATTGAGAATGCAGTGACGACGAGACCCAAGTGCGATGGCAGTACGGTCAAGGACAGTGTTGATGAGATACATAACTTCTTATTTGGATCCATCAGTAAAATTTATACATAAGTTGAATTTATACACAGGGAATTGGTTAACGTGCGTACACCTATTTTTTAGTTAGTATATTTTAGTAATGTATATTGAATTTTAGTAGACAAAAATATCTTTATATATCATGAATTCTAAGTTTTAAGGTCAAGGGTATTTTAATAATTTTTATTCTCAAAATTAAAAAAAAGAACCTCCAAATTCGTGATCACCTCTCTCATTCCTCTCAACCATTTCTCTTTCCATCTCTCTCACTCCAACCTTTTCTCTGTCATCTCAGTTGTTTCTCTCTCACTCCATCATTTTCTTTGTCATCTCTACTGTAGCTCCAATTGAAAAATGAGAAACACTGACGGTTAAACAATTTTTTACAAAAAAAAAATGATTTTATAATGAGTTTTCATTTTATAATTTTTGTCTTATGTAATTTTATCTAATATTCACAGACATAATGACATCAGAAGGAATTGGTAATTGGCCTATAAAAAATCAGAAACACTCGTTGTTAAACAATTTCTTACAAAAAATATTTTATAACGAGTTTTCATTTTATAATTGGTAATTGACGTACGCGCGTTAGCAAATCACTTATCTATATATTAAAATCAATAGGTAAACTCCACGAAATTAGGTAAACTCCACAAAACTAGCTTGTAAAGTGAAATTTGCTACCATTTATATATTATAAATTGATATTATTTCTAATCGATGTGAAACTTTCAATAAAATGAATAAATTTATTTAGCCTAGAGAAGAAAAAACTATATTATTTAACACATTAATAATTTTGAGTTATCTTTTATAAAAATGAGAAGTTTATTTATAGTAATTATGGTAGGGTGGAACCAGGGGCTTCCTTACCTGAGGAGGGTTTATGCAGCAAATCATATGCTGTTGAGAGTTGCTTAGATAAGATATACTTGGAAGCATCCTTAATTTCCTTTCTTAAATCATGCAAACTACATTTGTATTCGTGCCATTTATTCTTCCAACAAACCAAAAAGCGTTTTTCTTCTCTTCTTTTCTCAACATTATATTTTAAACTACTTATTACACATCTTATAACTTTGAGTCATGCTCCTTCAAACAAAACAAACCAATGTACAATTCAAACAAATGAATGTTTAAGGAACAATCACCGTATACAAATATAACTATGTATATATATACGTATTCTAATGTATATATACAATATAATCACTAATCTAACCAGTTTTTACTTGTAATAAAAATGAAGCACATATTTCTTTAAAATAAAGCATTCCCGCCAAATATAAACTCGTGATACTTAACCATTAATTAATCTGTAAAGATTGCATCATCTTTATTATTTATTCCAAAATATGAATAAAAAATAGCATTTCCATCTCTATTGTCCTTCACAATACCATGAAAAGGCCAAAAAGCTTTACCTAACCATGACATATTCCTAATCGTACTTTTGTGAGCACTTTCTTTCTTCTTTTTTTCAAATGCCGTAGTCTTGTTCACGACACTTGTCGCAATTTTAGTGAAAAACTAATTAATTAATTATGAATACACATTGAATCTAGGGTTTGGAAGCTTTCTTAACCACCAATTTTTCTGACCTAAAGTTTATTTTTGCATAACTGAGGAAGGTTCAACTATTCTATCGAGATTGAAAAATGTGTGAGACAAGGAAATGTTACCATCGCACCTGTATTCAGAACATTTGTCACAATTTAATTTTCAATTTCACCATTCAATAGTGATATAATTAATTCTTATAAACTAACATGTGAACAAAATATATATCTGAAAAACCATGTCTCCAGAACAAAATGTCTTTGATTTCTAGCAGAAAACAAGTCAGAACTATTGGTTGGTTAGAAAACTGGATGTATCAGTACGATTTTATGTATATAAAGAGAGACTTAGATTCCAAAAAGTATATTGTACTACTTTTATTTATTTTAAAATTAAACACCTTTATATAAATTTCAATTATTTTCATTTTATTTTAATTCTATTTTGTTCACTCTGTTATCATTTTTATACATTTCTCTCTATCACTCTCCCAAAAGCTAGAAGTTGTAGTATTTAGTTATGAATGTGATAAAATACCTCAAATATATATATATATATATATATATATATATATATATATAAAAGACTATAAACAGTCATAAATCAAGATTTATGAAAAGGAATAAGAAAATAAAGCAATCTTTTAATTTATGAGAAAGGATTACAAAAATTAAAGATTCGTTGAAGAAAATTAAAGATTCATTGAAGTAAACAAAGATAATAAGCTAATAATCTATGTAATCATCTTCATGGTTTGATTCATCGTTCTGTTGTTGCTACTGCTATGAAGGTGACTAAACTGGTATGGGCTGGACTGATGTGAGGTGGACTAGTGTGGGTTAAACTAATGTGGAGTGGTTTGGGGTGCGCTTTGTTGGAGAGGGTCGTAATTGAGCCGAAGGGATGTTGTACTGTGCTTGTGAGGATAGAGGTAGCAAACTCATGACCAGTTGTTTGAAACCGACAAACTCTTCTCTCACATCATTGTATTCCTGGTCACGTCTTTCCAGTCGCTACGTGAGTTGTTCAATGGCCTCGTCAGCACTAGTGGAAGAAGATGATTGGTGCTTCAGAGTACCTCTTCTCGTAGTGTAATTTGTAGCAAGTTGTCCTACCTATAGACTCGTGCTTTTTTCTTTCCATCAACAACATTGATCCAACACTATCTCCTAATCTTGTCACCATCATCCTAACGGTCTTGTGATTGTTGAGGACATGAGTCGTGCTCCGATCTGACTTGTGAGAGTCTACTTGAAAATTCTTCATGTTCAACATTATGCACAATGTCATTATAAGATATAACAGAACAAGTTTAAAGTTTGAAGGAAATGACACTAAAAGTGTTTGGTTACATGGATCTTCTCAGACCTTTCATAAATAAGTTTAAAGTTTGAAGGAAATAACATTAAAAGTGTTTGTATTCATGTTTCGTACGTATCTCTCTCCCTTTTTGTGAATCAACAAAAAGGTTGAACCATAAGAATAGAGAATGAGAGAATGGTTCTAAAAAAGATAGTTTTCATTGATAGTGACATATGTGGACATAATTGTTGTAATGAGTTGTTGCCTCCATTCATTTTGTGAGTCCTCCAAGGTTTTTGGCCTTCAATCAATAGTTTCGATTAGCCTTGCTTCAGTGTCCTCTAGAGTGGGTGAAAAGGCAAGGTATTTGATGTCATCAACTCTCTTAATCGAAGTCAAATTGCTCTAAGATGTCGGACCCCTTTCTCAGCCGACGTCTAAGTGATAAAAAAAATTAATATTAGTGTCCAAAATGAGGTAAATTCTCATTTGTTTTACGTCTGAGGGGAGGAAGGCCGACGTCTAAGTGGTAAAAAAAATTAATATTGGCGCCCAAATGAGGTAATTTCACACTTTTTTTGACATATGTGGAAGGAGAGCCGACGTCGATTTCAAATTAAATGTCAGGGGATCTGTAGCCGACATCCAAAGTCAATAAAGCAGTGATTTTTCAGTTTTGGGTGTAGACCATTTAACGCCTGACGTTGAGGGAGCCGACGTCTATACCATATTTGACGTCGGAGACCTCTTTAACTGACGTCTAGAATTACGTCTTATTTACAAAACTGTCACCAATCTTTTTTTACATTTGATTTTTTACATTAGACATTAAACGCGTGACGTTAAACACTATTTTTTCACTAGTGGTAGCTTATATCATGAAGGAAATAACTTAGGTATGTAGTAACCGTGGGTCAAAATTGTAGTTTTCTATCTACAAGTAATTTATCTACTTTAGGTCAAGAAAGAGATTTTGTAGGGCGAATGAGATTCGTAGATACAGGTCTTTTCTAGGTTAGAGGTAGGAGAGATAGGATGGCATCTTTAAGAAGATTTATGTAGTCTTAAAAAGGTTTAAATTATGTAGGATTAGATGCAAGCTAGGTGGTGGTGTGTGTTATTCAAGTATATGAAGCATATGTGTGATTGTGGTCTATATGGAGATGTACATTGTATTTTGTGATAGATCCATTAGTGGCCAAGTTCTAGGGTTAATATGTATAGGGGTTGTGCTTAATGGTGGCCATAGTCTACCTTGTATGCAACTTTTACCAGGATAAAATTTGACTGTTTGTAAAACAACTATTAGGTCAATAGTTTGGTTATTTACAATGTTTATAAAGGTTAATTCATTTAAAGATTGATCTTCTATGGCCATGGTAAGTTGTTGGTCAGATATAGTCTGTACAAGTGGAGGCTAATGCAATGTTATAATTATCTACATGGGCATCAGGTAAGGGTGTCATATGTGATAAAATATTGTTTAGGGATGATGATGAACAGGACTTATCCACAAGTGACAAAGGAGGTGGGAATTCCTCAATAATTTTGTTTGATTTCTTTGTCTTGCTATAAATGGGTAACCTCACCCTATTCGAAGGGAGTTTATAATTTTCTTGATTAGTTGCCCCCTATAGTGGTTTGATCGACTTCATCAGGATTTCTAGGAGAATCCTTAGTTGTTCCTGATTTTTGAATTTAAACTCTTTTTCCTTGGTTCCTTATGTCTCAATTGTTCATAGTAACTAATTTGTTTCCTTCCAATCTTACCCTACTTTTTCAAACTTAATATGCCAAATAATACAACACATTTTAGCTCTGTCTTGGCCACTCATTGTATTTATTTATCACATTCTTATTTCATAGTACTTTCTAAAATAACAAATTAGGCACCCAATGTAGAAGATCAAAAACTAAAACAATGAACCAACATTTTGAAAACCAAGGACTAGGCGTTAGGAACATTCTCAATTCTTCTAATTTTTGTCTTCAGTTAATAGAGTAAGACCCTTACACAACAATTGAACAGAGCACCCCACCTTACTTTCTATGTGGCCAAGGCATAATATTCAATGTAACGCCTAGGGCTGGGCATAGTTCAATAAATTGTACCAAACTATACCAAATACCAGTTAACTATATTTTTCATAAACTACAAAAAGCTGAATTAATATTAACTGTATTATTTAAGAGTTCAGTTTTAAAAAATTGAACTCATACCAGTTAACTAATAACTAAACTATTAACTAAACTTTTTCCCGACGAGCTCGGACAAGTCCTTAATTCCTTGTGTTGTGTTTTGTGTGAAGAACATCCTTTACCTTTTCTTCCCTTCTCTCTCTGGTTTTAACAAAAACTGAAGCTGCAAAATCATGCACCCTCCACGACAGCAGTCACAAGGTGGAGAAGGACTACAAACTTCTCTGTCTCTAGTTTCTTCAGATCCCCGCCTTTCCCTTGAGGAGCCTAGATCAAACACTGGCAATCTCCGTGAATCTCTGACTGAAAGTGCCGGGAAGTTTGGCCTGCTGCTGCAATAATAAAAATGGAGAGTGATTGCCCTGATCAGGCAATTATACGTCGTGTTTCTGGTTCTGACAAAATTACTCTTCATGACGTTGCAAGAGAACGAGTTGATATAATATGTGAAAAAATGGTTCATCTACCTTCCGAATTTCTTGACGAACTGAAAAATGAACTTCGAGTTATCCTTGAGGGAGGGAATGACTCGCAGCATAGAGAGGAATTTTTTATTTTGCAGAAGCTTGTTCAGAGTAGATCTGATTTAACAACCAACACATTGGCACGAACACATCGTGTGCAGCTCGAAATCCTTGTTGCCATAAATACTGGAATTCAGGATTTTTACATCCTAGCATCAATCTATCTCAGGCTTCATTGATTGAGATATTTCTGTATAAGAGATGCAGAAACCTAGCTTGTGGGAGCCAGCTTCTTGCTGAAGATTGTACTTGTGAGACAAGAATGTGAAGGTTCATAGTTAACTTGTTAATTGCACTGAAAGGGTGTTAAGTTCAGTTTCTTTTAACTGAACTATAAAATAGTTTAATTAGTTTGTAGTTAAAATAAGTTCAGTTTTTTTAAGTACAATATAGTATGGTTAACTGTAGTTTTAGTACAGTTTATTGAACTATGCCCAGCCCTAGTAACGCCATGTTCAAAGAACACATATAATACAACAATTGCATAATCAAAACAAACACATTAAATTCATTAAACATAACCAACAACCCTATGGGCACAACTATGAACAAAATCAGTAAAATCATCCAACCCAACCAAACACGAAATTAGGGCAAGACAGAGAAAGGGAACAATGACCACACCAGCTCACTCAACGAGCCTCGCTAGAGTTTCAATTATTTAAAAGTGGGTATTTAAGCCTAACTCAACCCCACAAAACTGGCTTGTAAGGTGAGATTTGCACCTCACTTATATATTATAAATTGGCCTTATCTCTAGTCGATGTGGGACTTCCAACACACCCCATTCACGCTGAGGTATAGACATCTCGTGCGTGATAGTAGAAATTGGGTGGTCCAATAACGGCTAGACAACGGGTGGAAACAGAAATGCCTACTTAGAGAACTCGCTAGGATAGGGTCTATCCATGGCTCTGATACCATATTATAAGAAAAGAAAGGATGAAAATTGTGTATCTTATTCAATAATAAGGAGATAGTACAATTGATATATAGCTGTTTAAAGCAATATAAAAACGGAATATAAATATATGAACATAAATGTACCAATATGAACGGAAAATAAATTAAATCCAATATCCCCCCTCAAGCTGCAGCATATATATCCTTAATACTCAGCTTGGACAACAAATATTGAAATTGTGCGGGATGCAAAACTTTAGTATGAATGTCTGCAAGTTGAGCTGAAGTAGAAATGGGCAGGAGCTTAATTACACCAACTTAAACTTTATCCCTTATGAGATGACAATCAGTTTAAATATGCTTTGTCCTCTCATGCATGGCTGGATTATGTGCAATTTGTATAGCAAATTGATTGTCACAAAACAGAGGGACTGGTTGTGGTAGAGGTTGTTTCAAATCATGGAGCAAATACAAAAGCCATTGAATTTCACATGTTGTGGAAGCTAAGGCTCTATATTCTACTTCGGTTAATGATCTAGATACAGTACCTTGCTTCTTGGATTTCCAGTTGATTAAGGATGCACCATAGAGCACATTAAAACCAGTTACAGACCTTCTAGTGTCAGGGCAAGCAGCCCAATCAGAATCACTAAAAGCCATGAGAGTATGTTCTGTGTTGGAGGGAAAGAATAATCCTTGTCTTGGATTGTTCTTGATATATCTCAAGATCCTTATTGTTGCTGCATAGTGATCTTCCAAAGGATTGGAAAGAAATTGACTGAGAGTACTAACAACAAAACATAAATCTGGTCTTGTATTGGTTAGATATAATAACCTGCACATCTGAATAGGGTTTCCCTTCTATCTTGGAGAATTTTGTGCCTGGCTGTATGGGAGTAGAAACAAGTTGAAATCCCAACAATCATGCATCTTCTAGTAACTCTAGAGGATACTTCCTTTGTGACAAATTAATGCCCTGTTGAGATCTTGCAATTTCTAAGCCCAGAAAATACTTGAGTTGGCCTAGGTCTTTAATTTTGAACTTTGCATTCAATAGAGCCTTCACAGTTTGGATTTCCTGGATATAATCACCTGCCAAAACTATATCATCTACATAAAATGGTAAGATGGTGATATGAGCATAATCAATTTTGACAAAAAGTGAATAATCTGATTTTGATTATATGTAGCCCAAAGAAAGTAAAGTAGTTGTCAACTTGTAATTCCATTGTCTAGAGGCCTACTTGAGTCCATATAAAGACTTCAACAACTTGCAAATTTGCCCTGATTTTTCTATTTTGTAGCGAAGAGGAAGAGACATGTATACCTCTTCATCTAGATCCCCATGTAAAAAAGCATTATTTACATCTAGTTGATGTAAATATCAATGTTTGGAAGTTGCTAAAGCCAGAACCAATCTTACTGTTGTGAGTTTGACAACAGGTGAAAAAGTCTCAAAGTAATCTAAGTCTTGTTGTTGTGTGTAGCCTTTGGCTACTAACCTTGTCGTTCAGTAGTCCTCCCATCAGCATGCCTCTTTATTTTGTATACCCATTTACATCTGATAGGTTGCTTTCCATAAGGTAGATCAGTTACAACCCAAGTTTTGGTATTTTCTAAAGCTGCAATTTCTTGATCCATAACATTCTCCAACAATCATGTTTGATTGCTTGGTTATAGGTTTTAGGTTCACTAACTTGGAAAAAATTAAAAACATATGATTTATTAAGATATGATAATGCATCATATGAAAGATATGAAGAGATAGGATATAAGGTACATGTGGATGACTGAGTGGCGAAAGAAGTAGATAACATGTTGCAATGATAGTCCTGCAGATAAGATGGTTTATGTTTTGGCCTGATTGATTTCCTTTGTGGAGTAGCAGTGACAGGTTTAACAGAAACATGTTGAGAAGAAAAAATAACTGGGTCTAGAACAATAGAATGAGGAGATGTAGGTTGTAAAGAGGGTTGATAAGTAGCTTCTGAGAAAAGAGGTGATGGAGAGGAAATGATTTTGGTGACAAAATCCAAGGAATTCGAATTTTGTTTATCAATAGGTAAGTGCTTGTTACTAGTAAGAAAAAGAAATATGTTTTCATAAAATACTACATTCCTTGATAGAAAAATTTCCCTTGAGTTGAAATCTAACAAAAGGTAGCCTTTCACTCCTTTTTTAAAACCAAGTAAAACACATTTTCTTGTACGAGGCTGAAATTTTGTTCTATGAGCTTGAAGAGTTGAAGCATAACAAAGTGAGCCAAAAACTCGTAAGTAAGTAATGTCAGGTTTAACATTGTGTAACAGCTGATATGGAGAAAAATATGTCAAAACTTTGGAAGGTAAAATATTAATGAGTTGCACAGCATAACGAACAGCAAAAGACCAAAACATTATGGGCAAATGGGATTGAAACAATAAAGATCTAGCAACATTGAGAATGTGTTGATGTTTTCTCTCAACAACTCCATTTTGTTGAGGTGTTTCAACACAAGATAATTGATGTTATATCCCTCTTTGTCTATAAAAATTTGTCATTGCAAACTCATTACCATTATCTAATCTAACAACTTTTACATTAATGCCAAATTGAGTTTTGATATAAGAAACAAAGCCAATAAGTTGTGATCTTGTATCAGACTTACTTGCCATCAATTTAATCCATGTGAATCTATACATATCATCCACTATAGTTAAGAAATATTTGAAACCATCAACAGAAGAAGTACAATAGGGCCTCAAATATCAACTTGAATTAAATCAAAAGGAGCTTTTGAAACAGTAGTACTTAATTGAAAAGACAATTTTCTTTACTTAGAATAGTGACAAGTATCACAATGAGTGTATTTTGTATCAGGTAAAGTGGCATACATGGTGCGTAATTTGGTATAACAAGAAGAAGAAGAAGGATGTCCTAGTCTAGAGTGCCAAATATCTATAGAGTTAGGTCTTATTGTATTACAAGCAATAGAATTCTCAGGAGTAATAGCAGTTGGTGAACCAAGGGGTGTGGATGTAGGAACTATCATGACATACAAGCCATCTCTTTCTTCAGCTTTCCCAATCATTTGCAGGGTTGACTTGTCTTGTATTTCACATAAAAATTCAGAAATGGTAATTTTACAAGATAGAGATTTAGTTAACTTTGTGACCGAAATAAGATTGACTGAAAAATTAGGAAAAAACAAGACATTATGTAAAGTAAGGTGTGAGCCAAGAGAAACTATGCAGAAAAATGAGCAAATGAAGAGTTCCTATTGGGCAGAGAAATTGTAATTAGTGAGATTCTATGGTAAGAAATAAAATGAGACAAAGAATTGGATATATGATTAGCAGCACCTGGGTCTAGAATCCATTGAGAATAGATATTACCTTGATCCTGAGAAGAAGTGGAAACATTATGAGAACTCACTAGACCGGTAGAATGTGTGACTGTGGGCTTAGACTGAGGAAGAAGTGTCAATAGAATTTGCTCTTGAGAAAGTCCCAGAGTTGAGGAATGTGACTGCGCCTGAGAGTTATTAGAAAGAAGAAACAACTGCAGAAGCCATTGAATTTCACAACCTCAAATTGAACAAAAATTTCACAACCCTTATCTCCGGAAACTCCTCCAGATTCCTCAAAAATCAATCAAGGGCTACGAGTGATTAAAGTACCCAATTGTTTCTCATTAAAAACCCTAGAAAACAAAGTCAAAACATAAAACATAACGATGCGAGAGTAATAGAGGGAGTAGCCATAAAAGGAGAAGAAATTGTAGGAAAGCCAAGAACGAGAGGTAGAAGATGAAGATCTTGGCAGTAACAAAATTGGTTGTGGAAGAACGTAATCAAGAATTAATTTTCTTCTGATTGTTAGAAAGTGGATTTTTAAGCCTAACTCAATCCCACAAAACCGGTTTGTAAAGTGAGGTTTGCACCTCACTTATATATTATAAATTAGCCTAATCTCTAGTCGGTGTGGGACTTCCAACATCAATTGTCCACAAATTGGAGGAAAGAGGCAGTAAAGGGCTTTGCAAAGGAGGCTCTACGAAGGACAAAAGTGGATGTTGCGGGAACACAAGGTGGTGGATGGCAGGGATGCTACCACATAAGACAGTAAGGCTCGCACAAGCTTCGTTCTCTCTTTTGCCCAGGGACACAATGCTCTTCTCTCTTTCGTGCAGAGAGAAAGTGGTGACCTACCAAAATTTTATATAAATTTACTATTATACTTACCGACGGTTAGGATCTCTCAATAATGACTCACATCCTTTACCGAGAACATTACTAATGAATATATTAATTATTAAGTTACCACTTATGATCCATTGGTAAATCCATCATTAATGTGTATTACCAAAATATTAATATCTGTCAAAAATAAGCGTTTTTAATGTAGTAACTCATTTCTATATTTAAACTAGTTTATAATTTTTATCTTTCAAATCTTAATTAGCTATATCAATCGGATCTTTCCTGCATTTCAATTCTATCAGTGGAGTGTTCTCATTAGTAAAATTAGTTTATGAAACATTAATTATTAATAACATAATTATACACTAAATTCACATAAGCACAATACTTTTGAGGACTCAACTAATACAATGAGAATTGCAACCCAAAATCACATTTTGATATCTATAGAACCCTGGAATAATTCCAACTTAAAAAACTAAAATAAACTAATTAAAAAATCAAAACTAAAATTATGCAATAATAATAATATTAATAATAATAATAAATAATATATAAATCTTAATTAGGAAGTTTCTTCTGCTATATGCACGTATGTGTATGGAGAGATCCAACTGAGGAAGGTGTTTTCTGTAATCTCACATTCTTCATTCAACTAATTATGCATCTTTCTAAAGTTTTTTAATCTTTTTTTATCAATTCTGAAACTTATATAGCATCTCCAATGCACTGATTCCTCTACTATATATGTGATAACTACTTAGTAAGAATTTATTTTAGTAATAACTAGGTTTTTTTTGTAGTACTAGGGTATGTTCTATTAAACACATTTTTTTGACTTGTTTTTTTTTTTCTTATTAGTTAAAATTGATTCAAAACCACAGAAATCGGGGAGAAAATTATGAAATCCACGAAGTTTTATATATGATAACCATTAAACATTAGATTATAGGGAAGAATATAAATTATTATGATTTGTGTGTGTTTATAATTGTCGGAGATGAAATATATAGTAGCATATATAGTTTAACTGAGGAAGGTTCCAACTGTGAATAAGACAAAACTATGATACTTGTAATTGCTTCATTATTTTGCTCTTGGATATCCCAAATCCACTCCTATAAAAACCATCACTTCTCTAGTCATCTTTCAACACCAAAAAGGTATATTACTATCTTCTTACCTTAAATTTCTTCTATTATTTCCATGCACTGTGATCATCGTCATATATATATTTCTTCTCTGTTGTCATTATTAATGTGAACATTCAACATTAATATTATCGAATGATCTCAAACACAAATTATGATGTTATTATATATACTTCTGCAGATTCTTGTCGTTGAGGATTTTCTCCCTCTGAGATCAATTTCTCCAAACACTTCTTCTGCATAGTTTTTTCACTTCTGCTGTGAGTTCATCAAAATCCATTAATGGAAGAGAATGGTAGTTCCAATGAACCCAACAACAACTCAAAGTGGCCTCTCTTCATTTTCTTCAAAGGTGCAAGGTATGATATTATATTATATTCAGAATTTATATATTGTAAGAGAAGATTTGCTGTCTTAAATACAGAAAGAAAGTTCTGCAAAACAAACTCTTCAATATACTAATCAGGCACACTATTTTGTCGACTGAAGTTTATTATAAATATCTTAAAGAAATGTTGTGTTCTGCATTTTTATTATTTGTTTGAATAAGTTTTAGCAAGTGTCAGTGAAAAAGTTAAAAGAGTTTCAACGAATAAAACAATATGATTAATAATAATATATTAATATTATTGAAAGTTCATTTACTTTGTTATGCATGTAGCATAATATATTCGATATATGGGGACAAAGTCTTTGACCTATAGTTACATTATTGCATTTACATGTGAAAGCTCTTATATGATAAGCATTAATGTAGTATTATAAATGAAGTATAGTTAATAATAATGTATTCTTTTGATTCTGCTAATTAATTAAATTAATAAATTTAAATATAGGCATGTTTTCAAGCTGGATGCACTTTCTCGGGAGATATTAGGGATTGCCTTTCCCTCAGCACTAGCCGTTGCAGCTGATCCAATTGCTTCTCTAATTGACACAGCATTCATAGGCCACTTAGGTATTTATTTATAATAATAAAAAAATTCTTCGGATTAGTTCAATGAAATTAAAGGAGATTTTATTTTAATTTCGATTTTAAATTTAACATATAAACGGGTTAGTTTTTAACTTACAAAATATTTATTTTTATTTATATATACTTAGAAGGTGTGAAAAGTATACATTCTCAGATATGTGAGGAGTTATTTTCTAATCCTATAACAACTTCCATTTTACCTTTTATTTTAAAAAAATATTCCTAGAATTATAAAAGTTAGCCAACTGCTTTTTTGTTTGAAAAAAAAAATTGAATAATATTTTTTGTAGAATGTGATTCCTGAAAATTTAACTTATACAAATTATTCCTGGTGATATATACCTTACTGTGGTAACTTCATTAATTAATCAGGAGTTCATTAGAAATATAGCATAAAATCATAATCATAAGCTTAATTATTAATTCTTATAATTTGAATCATTTGACTTTTTTTTTCTCTCTTGAAGCTAACATTTTGTTTTGATGTGTTCAGGACCTGTGGAACTTGCTGCTGCAGGAGTTTCCATTGCTTTGTTCAACCAAGCTTCAAGAATAACCATTTTTCCTCTTGTGAGCATCACCACTTCATTTGTGGCTGAGGAAGATACTCTTGAAAAGCTGAATGTTCAAAATGGTAACAAATTAAAGCTCAAAGAAGTGATTATGCCAGAAGATCAGATGCTTCAAGACTTGGAAAAAGATACCCTCAAAGAGAATATTAAAACTTCACCAAAACCTGTCATTGAAAAACGTGAATTAAAGGATCTCGAATTGAAAAGTTTTGGATCTCAAGCTGTGGAAAATAATAATGCTACAACGGACAACAACGACATAGAAACTGGAGATGGTAATTTTTCTCTCATAATTCCTTTTTTTAATATTTTCAAATATCCAGAAAATCTTTTAATTAATTTTTTTATCATGTCTGTTTTAAAATAACGAGTAAACATACATGATAAAATAATTGATACTTGAAATGTTTAACTTATTTATGAATAGTTATGGAGTCTTTCAGAAAAACTAATTCCATTTTTATTAAAAATTAAAAAATCAAAAACATGTTTCACCATTTCTATAATACACTAGTTCAACCTTTATATCCGTTTTTGAAAAGAGTGAGCCCTTATGCATAACACATAAGCATAATCCTAGAAATAGTACAGTATTATGACCATCAACCCTTTTTTTATTTTATGTTGTTGGTGTTGCCGACATATATAAATGGAGAGAGATTGAATGCAGATACCAGTGTTTTATTATGTTCCTATAATTTTTTCACTCAATGATAAATTGTATACATATTTTTTACTACTTTTCAGAAGCCAACAAAAGTATCTGCAAGACTTCATGGATTACTAAGAGTAAGAAGAAAGTTGTAAAGAAGAAGAGACGTATTGCTTCAGCATCAACAGCACTACTTTTTGGCACCATCCTCGGTATTATTCAAACTGCTGTTCTTATATTTGCAGCAAAACCTCTCTTACGTGTTATGGGTGTGAAACCAGTAAGATTCTTTCTTTATCTAATCTTCTATGTTATATTTGAAAAGGGTTTCATTTTTTGATTATCTGATGCTTTTATAAGTTAAAACATTGTATGATGTTCATTCTGTTCATGCTTAATCACAGTGAATTTGTTCCTTTGTGTTAGGATTCTCCAATGCTAAATCCAGCAGAAAAGTACTTAAAACTGAGATCCATTGGAGCACCTGCAGTGCTTCTCTCCTTGGCCATGCAAGGAATCTTTAGAGGGTTTAAGGATACAAAAACTCCATTATATGTCATAGGTAGGTTGAAATTATACAAATGCATGCATATACATATTATATATATGGTTTTTTACTAAATCTGATACATAAATTAAGGAAATATGCAAATTTGAAAAATATTACAAAAATAAACAAGTCAAGTAGTTCCTATAAGAATTCAAATGAAACAGTCGTATGCCTTCACATAACTTTCGCTTTAACAGAGTTGATAAATGAAAGTTGTCAATCTCGGCAACGACTTCAAATTGATGTAATCGATTATAAGCGTATATAATTGATTACATTCATTATATAAATTCAAACTAGCATTATACTTCATATTAACACAGGTAAATAGTTCGGCTAAGGTTTCACATATCTTGACTAAGATATGATATAACATAGTCGAACTCTAGCACAACCAAGGTATAACACAGGTTGACCAAGGTTTGATATAGTTCGACTAAGGTCTGACACACAGTTTGATCAAGATCTAAAAGTGTAATATCACATGAAAATAGAGTGAAATTTTTATTTTTTATATGAAAACAAGTTGATGATGGCCTGTCGAGTTAACACCAGGCTAAAAAGGACTGAAACGGACTATCATCTAAGTTGCTTAGATCTTGGCCGAATTGTTTCATATATTGGTCGAGTTGTATCAAACCTTGATCGAATTGTATCATAAATTGACTGAGTTATATCAGACCTTGGTCAAGCTGTATCATACTTTAGCCAAGCGGTATCAGATCTTCATTTAATTGTGTCATACTTTAACACTAGACTGTCTAGCTGTATTAACATGAAGTGTGGTACGAGTTTGAATTGTTATAAAAAATGAATGTAATCAATTACATAACATTAAAGTTGTTGCATATGGTGACAACTTTCACTTTACAACACTATCAAAGCGGAAATTGTATTGAGGGCATACGACTTTTTCATCTGCAGTCATGTAGAAACTTCACGACGACTTGTCTATTTTATAATTTTTTTAAAATTTGTTTATTTTTTGTAATTTATGTATCAAATTTACACACATATATATATATATATATATATATTTACATTTATATATTCATAAGTATACAATCTCCTCTATCCTAACTCGATTTATTATTGGTTGGTTTTATTTAGTTTTGGGATATACATTCAATGTCATCTTGGACCCAATTCTTATTTTCACCTTGAAATTAGGCATCAAAGGTGCAGCCATTTCACATGTTCTTTCTCAGTAAGTGTAATACTTTGTTGTGTATTTGAATTTGAATACTAATTGTTCATCATATTTCGTGTTCTTACAAAACTGTAACACTTGCAGGTACATGATGGCAATCACTCTCTTACTGATATTAATGAAAAAAGTGTATCTCCTACCTCCAAGCATAAAGGATTTACAGATTTTCAGATTTCTTAAAAATGGTAAGGCCATGTATTTTCATATTCTTAATATTATTGGAGTTAAAAAAAAGAAAAACATTAAGAAAAAATACATAGAAATTAAACAGAAAACAGCATGATATATATACCTGTGCAGAATATAGGTTAATCTGATGAACAACCAACTGGTACTGCATAAAACTGTCACTTCTTTTTCTTCATATATTACATTATTGAATGATATAGTTTATAGGTTTTGAATTTCTATGTTGCAGGAGGGTTGTTGATGCTGAGGGTGATAGCAGTGACATTTTGTGTTACCTTGGCAGCCTCATTAGCAGCAAGGCTTGGTTCAATTCCCATGGCTGCATTTCAGACATGCCTGCAAGTCTGGTTGACATCATCTCTTCTTGCAGATGGTTTAGCTGTTGCTGTTCAGGTAATGGTGTATAATAAATTTGTTATATTATTTAATTAGTTATCCTGAACTATTAAATCATAAAACAATATTGGCTGGTTAATAACTAGTTGAAGTTAAATCTGTGCAATAAATCAAATTCAGATAAACAACACTAATCAGTTTCCCTTCTTGACAGGCAATTCTAGCTTGTTCATTTGCTGAAAAGGACTATAAGAAAACAACAGCAGCTGCAGTAAGAACACTGCAAATGAGTTTTGTTTTAGGAACTGGTCTCTCTCTTGCTGTTGGACTTGGATTATACTTTGGAGCTGGAATATTCTCCAAAAATGTTCTTGTTGTGCATTTAATTAAAATAGGCATCCCGGTAATAAATATTATTTAACAACAAATCAAATATCAAAACCATGATATTTATGTTTCGATCATAATTATCTAATTTCCTTCATATAATAATAATCTTCAGTTTGTGGCTGCTACTCAACCAATCAATTCTTTAGCCTTTGTGTTTGATGGAGTCAACTATGGAGCTTCTGATTTTGCATACTCAGCATGTTCTCTGGTTAGTTCACACATGCCATTTTTTCTTTCTTTTATGATATTTTGCATCTTTCATTATCCAAATTTATTGATTATGGGTTATGTTGGATATTTATGAGATAATTTTAAATTAAGTAAATAAATAGATATAAACTTCATTTTATAAATCATTTTTTTATGATTTAGTTTAAAATTTACTTTTAACAGTCATGTTAAAACGTATTATAAGAAACATTTTGTATTTATAAGGTTTGATTTCTGAGGACCATTTACAAATATTTAATCTTAAGTTCATATATACGTACGTTTTTACGTGAAAGAGTTTGAAAAATATCTTATAGATAAAATTAATCATAGATTTATATAAGTGAAAATCTTATTTTATACATCAATTTTGTAAAATTAAATTAAAAATAAGATTTACTTTTAATAAATTACTTTGTTTGCAGGTACTGGTTTCCATAATAAGTGTAGCCATAGAGTTTGTTCTCTACAGGACCAAACATTTCATTGGGATTTGGATTGCATTAACCATATATATGACTCTTCGAATGATGGCTGGTGTATGGAGGTAATTAAACTTTGCATGTTATACATCATCTTCGTACTGTTTTAATTTTCATGATATTATAAATTTTCTCATAGTAAATATAAGTATGTGTTGGAAGTCTCACATCAATTAAATAAAATCAATTTATAATATATATATATATATATATATATATATATATATATATAAAAACCTAATTGGTTAGATGGTGCTTGATAATTGCACATGCAGGATGGGAACTGGGACAGGACCATGGCGCTATCTCAGAGGTTGTTCATTGACTTAACACATATTATGTAATGACCAGACAAATTTTGTTGTCGAGTATTACTTGTTCTGATTTCATATAACGTTCTCACTTTCCCCTTATACGTAGGAGTTTTATTATATATTTTTGTAATAAATCTAGGTTTATTATTTTACTTTTTGTAATACATCATTGCTTCATTTACACGTTGTGGTTTTCAGAAGATTCCTAGTCATATGTTGTGTTTTTTCATTGCGTAAAATTTCAGAGTTATCGTTTACTTCAATTTTTTCAAGCCATGTAATTAAAATTTGTAAATTGTTATTGGATCCACACAAAAAAAAGAGAGTAAGGGTTGTTGATAACAAAGGTATTACAGGAAAATAAGAGTGATAAGTGTGTGAACAACTTATAATTGCTGAATAATGATTAAACACCAAATAATAACTAATACAAGAGATTCTCTCATAATAGAAGAGCACTTACATCCATTACCTATAAATTCATCAAACATATTATAACACGCAAACATGGTCCTTATTCCTCACTCGATTCATATAGGTATGACTCTCAAAGGTTCCTCACACCACACATTGTCGATTTTCACCTCATTCATCATATTTTTCATTCTCCTCCGTTTGCTTAACCTATGAAAACAAATGCTTGTTCATATCCCCTGTTTCCAACCATTTCACTCTTAATATTTGCTTCTTTATCACTTCAAATTTAAATCAATTTTTTTTTAAATTATGCAAACAATTGTTTTATTTCCACCTTACCTTCGTCATCCAAACCAGTTTGCTAATATTTGATTGACTTCTATTAATATTACCAAACTCCTTCTTATTCAATTTGAACCGGTTGGAGCCTTCTTTCATTAGTCCTTTTCTAGCCTCTTTAGTTTCTCCTTTAAACTTCACATTTCATTCTTGCACGATATAACTGTTTGTTCAATCTTAGACTAGATAGTCCAAATGGTTACTTATACTACAAACACAACCACGCATTATTTCTGATATTGATATTGAACGATGGTGACCACTAGACCAAAACGGTCAATTTATAGAACGATCACCTTTAATACTAATTAATTTAAGACAAAATATGATTATTACCAATTAGATTATTAATTAGGTTGTAATTGATCCAAAACTTCGTTCTCAAGTCTATAAATACACGTTTGAGATAAAGAGGTAGATGATGACATTTAATACGTATTAATGGTGCTGAATTTTTATAGTTTTGACATTGAAATACCTGATGTTGAATAGAGACTAGAGAGGATGAGGAAGACTTGAATTTTTTTTTCAATTAATTTGTTAATTCTTTATAACTTTTGATAATCATATAGGATAATATTTCAGACATTTATGACTTTGTCTTATTTTCACATATTTAGATAATAAAGTATTTTTTTTATAATACTTGTTTTCACATTATTAGAAAGTTACAATATTTCGATTTATTACGTGACATCTTGAATTGGAAATGTTACAATAATATTCAATTTACCTACATATTTGCATCTATAGTTAATAAATAAATCATAATTCTTTTTATAATAAAAACTTATATTAAAAGATAAAACATTTTTAAGTATGAAGATCAATAAATTTATTTAGCCTAAAGAAGAAAACACATAAATATTTCTCTCTCTCTCTCTCTCTCTCTATATATATATATATATATATATATTATTTAACACCTTAATTTTGAGTTTTTGTTATAAAAATGAGAAGTTTATTTATACTTATGGTAGGGTGCAACCAGTGGCTTCCTTACCTGAGGAGGATTTATGCAGCAAATCATGTGCTGTCGAGAGCTGCTTAGATAAGATATATATACTTGGAAGCATCCTTAATTTCCTTTCTTAAATCATGCAAACTACATTTGTATTCGTGCCATTTATTCTTCCAACAAACCAAAAAGCGTTTTTCTTCTCTTCTTTTAAAACAAATCAATGTACAACTTTTTTAATAAAAATGAATGTTTAAGGAACAATCATCGTATACATACGTATTCTAATGGAATTTAAGAGTTATTTTAATCCTCACCAAATAATGTGCGATTTCTTCTATATACTCGTCATTTATTTTATATTTTACACTTCCGTTCCTTCAAAATGCTGCTCATATCTTTTATTTATATCTTAAATCTATCAAATCAAGATAAGATAACATTTTAGATTATTGTAATTTAATCAAGCAAATTAATTTTATTTCCAATTTTGACTACTTGTTTTTAATACATTGAATTTGATACTTTTGTTCGTTATTTTCTCCTAAAACTTTTAAATATTCTGTTCATGATCTATTCCTATATAAATATAATATTTATTGTTAATAATCAATATTTACATTATTCTATTGAATTACTTCATCTTTATTTAGAAATTTGTTTAAATTTAAAAATCCATGCAATAGAAAACTACTTATTAATAATAGTTTTTTTTCTCGAATTTGAAAAATCTCTGTGTATAAATCAATGTCATGATATGTATGATAAGGGTGGCTAAATTAATTAATACTTAAAATCTAACGATAACGTTACGTTACTCTGTATTGTGATTGATATGGTCATGTAATTTTTTATAAACATTTTTATAAGAAAAAAAAATGAGATATAAGATTGATATTTCGCTAGTTTGTTTTGGTGAAATGTAATATATATATATATAATAAAAATAAAAAAGTCTCTATAAACATTATTTGAGTTAAAAGATTTTTTCTATCTTGAATATGCATTACTTCCTTTCATGGATTTTATTCTTAAAATTAAAACCAAATAAATATATTTATAGGTAAGTGATGCATATCTCATGGTTTGTCTGAAAAATTTTCGTTATGTTATCTCATACCATAAATATCTTATGCAAGAAATTGAAGTTTTGATATAATTGAGTTATATGTATATAGTTTATTTTTTGCTTACTTTAATGACATACACAGGATAACCATACGATAATATAATAAAATTTAAATCAAACACGTCTTTACATGCTAGCAAGGTTAATAGTAAATTTATATATAAAGTTTGGATTGTGCATGTTTTTACAATATCTCAAAGTTATCTTAACAATTCATGTTTTCTCTATTTATTAAAGTTAAAAATGAATATTCTCAACAAATTTGTCATATAAACCCTCAAACTTTTAGTTTATGTTCAAATAATAAGATATAATAGCAAACTTGGGCATTGAAATAATAATTTTAAAATTTTGGACATACAAATAGTAAAAATACGATAAAGTTGAAATATTTAATTACGGTATGAAGAGAGTAAATTTTGATATTTTTTATCATAGACGAAATTAAAACTTTAGTGAGTGAGTTTTAATGAAACATAAACATAATAATAATAATAATAATAATAATAATAATAATGTATAGTTTTTGAATAAATAAATTTGCTCCAGAAAAAAAACTTCAATAATATTTACTAAATAATAAATTGGATTCTCCTCATTCTCTTTTTCAGTTTTTTTTTTCTATCATAAATATTCTTGAATCAAATATTATATTTATTCGTAGTACAATAATAACCTAACTATTAATGTCTCCTTAGGTCCTTATTTTCGTCCAGATTCTCAAATACCTCTCTTTCTTTTTTGGTGTCTCAATTAGATCCTTATTTTGTGAAAATTGCATCAATCAGACCCTTTCCGTTAAATTGGACTTAACAGCGTTAATGTTTGTTTGACCTGGCATAGTAGACTATGTTTTTAATTCATGTGGTTGAATGACTTGGATTTAAGTTGTTTTAAAATTAAAAAATTAGGGGAAAATTGAAACGTGGAATCTTCCTCTCCTCCACCAAGAATCTTTCTCGCTCCTCCTCTAAGGACCGTTGTCTCTTTCACCATCGACGATGTTTCCACTTCCACTTCCTCTTCCGCTTCGAATTACGCGCCCAAAGTCATTGTCACAGAGAGCGCGACAAGAATTCCAAGCTCATCACCGCTCTGGTCATTCACTTAACCTTTTGCTGCTACGATTTATTTTTTTGGGACCGTATTGCAATGTGCTTAATCTTATAGGCTTGAACTTGAACGAGTTGGTTGTGCCATGTTTTTCGTGTCTATTCTTATTCCTATGCTTGCATTTCCTACAATCTGAACAAGTTTTTGTTGTCTCTTTCACCTATTTCCAGTATTTAAGTTATGTATTTTTAGGACCTGAATACCATTTTGTCCTCTAGGTGTTTGATTAAAGGTTGAAATGAATTATGACAATATGTACTGCTTTCTATGATTTTTCCTTCCCTATTTTTATTGTCAAAAATTTCTATGACTTGATGAGGAAGGTGGATATCATCTTGTCCATACCCTTTGGGTCCGAGACTAGTGCTCACAGTGTTGGCGACAGAGTGAGTGGCCACGATGTTGGCATGGCGAAGCGGAAAGGGCTGGAATCGGCGATATGCTTGGCGATTGATGATAATGACCCACCACTTCCATTCTCAGGGGCCCATTTTTAAAAAGACTTGACCTTTGTGACACACGATGTGTTTTCTGGTTGCAAGAAAGAGACTTTTAAATAGGGTTCTTCTTCAGGAGAACAAGAGGGTTGGGGTTCGTGGATGGTGATGGCTCGCGATGCTCTGGCAATAGTGGATGGAGAAGATGAACAGAGCTTTGTGGAGTGTGGTTGCTTGCACAATACGGAGAGACTCATCCAGTGGTGGTGAGCGTGATTGATGCACTATGGTGGTTCTCTGTTTTTTTGCAGATGCGTTAATGGCGGAGGCACAAGGGTTTGGTTTTGATTGGGTTTTGTGGATGTTGGCAGTGCAATAGGGTGGTGACGGCTAGGATGGTTGGTGACGTGTAGAGGTTGTCGCGACGACATCCTTGTCGATGGTCTTCAGGGTTGTGTTTGAAGGTGTGTAGCGATTACTGTGGCGAAGACCTAAAGGTTAATGGTAGAGGTGACCAGAAAGACACATCGGAATATAATAAATTCCATGTCATTTAAAAATTAAGATGATAATGCCATGTCAACTTAACAATAACATTGTTAGTTTCAATTTAACGATAAGGATGTATTTGATTCAATTTTACAAAAATAAAAACTTAATTAAGATTTTAGACGAAAATAGAAACCTTAGAAAACATTAAACCTAATAAAAATCAAACACACATTTCTTTAAAATAAACCATTCCCGCCAAATATAAACTCTTGATACTTAACCATTAATTAATCTCTAAAGATTGCATCATCTTTAATATTTATTCCAAAATAAGAATTAAAAATAGCATTTCCATCTTTATTGTCCTTCACAATACCAAGAAAAGTCCAAAAAGCTTTACCTAACCATGGCATATTCCTAATCGTACTTTTGTGAGTACTTTTTTTTTTTTTTTCATATGCCGTTCACAACACTTGTCGCAATTTTAGTGAAAAACTAATTAATTAATTATGCACATTGAATCTAGGATAGAGAAATATTTTTCTATCCTACCGAGATTGACAAAAAAATGTTAGCATCTCGCACCTGTATTCAGAAAATTTGTCAGAATTTAATTTTCAATTTCACCATTCAATAGAACCCATAACTTAATCATATAATTAATTCTTATAAACTAACATGTGAACAAAATATATCTGAAAAACCATGTCTCTAGAATAAAATATCTTTGATTTCTAGAAGAAAACAAATCAGAAATATTGGTTGGTTAGAAACCTGGATGCATGATCAGAATTGAAACACAAAATCACATTTTGATATCTACAGGACCCTGGAATAATTCCAACTTTAAAAAAAAAACTAAAATAAACTAATTTAAAAATCAAAACTAAAATTATACAATAATAATAATAATAATAATAATAATAATAATGCATAAATCTTAGGTAGGAAGCTTTTTCTGCTATAGTATATAGAGAAATGATACTTTGACACACATAATTTTTTTACATTCAATTAACACTACCTTTTCTTATTTTTTTATTTTTTTCTTTTTCAAAAACCATTTAACTCTTGTTAGATATCTCAAATAAATGTCAATACGTGTTATATTACTTTTACCCTAATATATATATAATATAAAAACATTAGATTGTAAGGGAAAATATATAAATTATTATGATTTGTGTGTGTTTATAATTGTAGGAGATGAAATATATAGTAGCATAGTTTAACTGAGGAAGGTTCCGTGAACAAGACAATTATGATGCTTGAAAATGCTTCATTATTTTGCTCTTGCATATCCCAAATCCACTCCTATAAAAACCATCACTTCTCATCTTTCAAAACAAAAAAAGGTATCACATTACTATCTTCTTACTTAAATTTCTTCAATTATTTCCATGCACAATGATCATAGTCATACATATATTTCTTCTCTGTTGTCATTATTAATGTGAACATTCAACATTAATATTATCGAATGATCTCAAACACAAATTATGATGTTATTATATATACTTCTGCAGATTCTTGTCGTTGAGGATTTTCTCCCTCTGTGAGATTAATTTCTTCAAACACTTCTTCTGCATAGTTTTTTCACTTCTGCTGTGAGTTCATCAAAATCCATTAATGGAAGAGAATGGTAGTTCCAATGAACCAAACTACTACTCAAGGTGGCCTCTCTTCATTTTCTTCAAAGGTGCAAGGTATGATATTATATTATATTCAGAATTTATATATTGTAAGAGAAGATTTTGCTGTCTAAAATACAGAAAGAAAGTTCTGAAATACAAACTCTTCAATATAGTCATCAGGCACACTGTTTTGTTCACTGAAGTTTATTATAAATATCTTAAAGAAATGTTGTGTTCTGCATTTTTATTATTTGTTTGAATAAGTTTTAGCGAGTGTTCTGTGAAAAAGTTAAAAGAGTTTCAACGAATAAAACAATATGATTAATAATAATATATTAATATTATTGAAAGTTCATTTACTTTGTTATGCATGTAGCATAATATATTCGATATATGGTGAAAATTCTTTGACCTATAGTTACATTATTGCATTTACATGTGAAAGCTCTTATATGATAAGCATTAATAATGAAGTATAGTTAATAATAATGTATTCTTTTGATTCTGCTAATTAATTAAATTAATAAATTTAAATATAGGCATGTTTTCAAGCGGGATGCACTTTCTCGGGAGATATTAGGGATTGCCTTTCCCTCAGCACTAGCCGTTGCAGCTGATCCAATTGTTTCTCTAATTGACACAGCTTTCATAGGCCAATTAGGTATTTATTTATAATATATATATATATATATATATATATATATATAATACCCTCTTCAATGCACATTTAATCATCCATGGTTATGAGTAGCCAAATGGGTTAATAGGGAGTTAGGTCAAAAAATCACATTCAATTCAAATCTCTAAATACATGTCAACTTTGTAAGAGTATTTTTTTTTCTTTCAATTTTCTTCGGATTAGTTCAATGAAATTAAAGGAGTTTTATTTTAATTTGGATTTTAAATTTAACATACAAACGGGTTAGTTTTTAACTTATTTTTATCAGCTCTTTACAAAATCTTTATTTTTATATATACTTAGAAGGTGTGAAAATTATGCATTCTCAGATATGTGAGGATTTATTTTCTAATCCTATTACAACTTCCATTTTACCTTTTTTTTAAAAAAAAATATTCCTAGAATTATAAAAGTTAGCCAGCTACTTTTTTGTTTGAATAATATTTTTTGTAGAATGTGATTCCTGAAAATTTAACTTATACAAATTATTCCTGGTGATATATACCTTACTGTGGTAACTTCATTAATTAATCAGGAGTTGATTAGAAATATAGCATAAAATCATAATCATAAGCTTAATTATTAATTCCTTATAATTTGAATCATTTGACTTTTTTTTCTCTCTTGAAGCTAACATTTTGTTTTGATGTGTTCAGGGCCTGTGGAACTTGCTGCTGCAGGAGTTTCCATTTCTTTGCTGAACCAAGCTTCAAGAATCACCATTTTTCCTCTTGTGAGCATCACCACTTCATTTGTGGCTGAGGAAGATACTCTTGAAAAGCTGAATGTTCAAAATGGTAACAAATTAAAGCTCAAAGAAGTGATTATGCCAGAAGATCAGATGCTTCAAGACTTGGAAAAAGATACCCTCAAAGAGAATATTAACACTTCACCAAAACCTGTCATTGAAAAATCTGAATCAAAGGAAAATAATAATGCTACAAGGGACAACGACACAGAAACTGTAGATGGTAATTTTTCTCTCATAATCATTTTTTTTATTATTTTCAAATATCAAGAAAATCTTTTAATTTTTATCTTATCATCTCTGTTTTTACATATTTGAATTTATTGAGATCAAGTTATATATTTTTTTCTTATACTCTAAAGGTCCTACAAATATTTTAAAATTAGACTGGGTGGAAATAATGGTTTGACTTTCGTTCAACTGATGACAATTAAATTGTATATTAAATGCTTATTAATATTTTAAGTAATATTATAAAATTCACTAGTAAAAAATCGGGTTTTTACAGCGCACATTATGCCACGGTTCAACGAAAACCGCAGCATAATGGTGCGCGGTGGCAGTTTTGTAAATAAAACGAACCTATATGCCGCGGTTCCCGGTAGAACCGCGGCATATACCCCAGTCAACCATTGCCTTTGACGCCACGTATGAATAAAAAATTAAATAACAGAGTATATGCCGCGGTTCTCTGCACAACCGCGGCATATACCCTGCCAATTTATTGCAGGTGCTGACTGGGTCAGAGAATTTGAAAAGTTACAGGGGTTATATGCCGCGGTTCTCTGGGGAACCGCGGCATATACCCCTGTAACGTCTTAACTTCTCTGCCAGTCAGAGAATTTCAGAAGTTACAGGGGGTATATGCCGCGGTTCCCCAGAGAACCGCGGCATATAACCCCTGTAACTTTTCAAATTCTGTGAAAGGCAGTTGGGGAGACAGTTTTGTTGAACACGTTTCAGGGGTATATGCCGCGGTTCCCCAGAGAACCGCGGCATATTCTCCTATATGAAATTAATTTAATATTTATTTGAAATATTTCGAGGTATATGCCGCGGTTCAGCGGGCAACCGCGGCAGATAGTTTGAAAATAATTTCAAAAATGCCATTTCTGATAATTTTTTAAATTAGTATATGCCGCGGTTGGGGGTTAAACCGCGGCATATAACCCCTTTATACCGCGGTTAAGTAGTGAACCGCGGTAGATTCCCCTGTTCAGAGTTAAAAAACAAAACTTGGAACAGTGCATCGTCTTCCTCGCGCGTTCTCTCTGTTTCGCGTTTCTTCTTCCTCCCAACCACCCTTCACCTCAGATTTTGCGTTTTTAACCGTTTAAACTCAAAATTGTTCGGTCATTATTCGTTTTTGACGATAAAAACGAGTTTTAGCCGATCAAAATCGTGATTTCCTTGCGTTTTTCACCCTCTCCGCCGCCGCCGCCGTTGTGTTGCGTTTTTCACCCTCTCCGCCGCCGTTCCTCTTCTAGGTATTTATGTCCATTTGCATTTATAACGTGATTTCTTCATTAATTTTTGCATAATGCTATAGTTTTGGTAATGTATGAAGTTTCTATAGTTTTGGTAATGTATTATGGTATAATTTTTGCTTTAATTTTGATAGTGCATGAAATTGTTATAGTTTATTAATTGTTTGATTGTATGATTGAATTGATTGTATGTTGAATATATTGTATAATTGTATGATTGTAATTTTGTAGAATATTTACGTATGGATCGAAATTGGATTAATTTACCACGCATTAGTGTTGAGTACGAGAGAGGGGTAGAGGAATTTATACAATTTGCGCAACGTAATGAGGGGAGAACTGATAATGAAGTGAAGTTTAGATGTCCTTGTGTGAACTGTTTGAATGGGAGAAAGTTGAACGCAACTCAAATTAGAGAACATCTTATATGTGATGGTTTTCTAAGATGCTATACAACATGGATCTGGCACGGCGAAGAAATGGATTTTCTATGATATTACATAAGTCTTGAAAGAAAATTTAATGTTGTTATTTATTTTGACAGATATATGGCTGATCATCCACATTCTTCAGGGGATGAGGCTCCCCCAACCAGATCCACTAGAGGACCCACTAGGATGAAACAATTATTAATCAGGAAAAATAGTGGTGAAAGAACTCCGGTGAATGTGAATGTCACCACGGGTGTGGCAACTGGCCCCCATGCAGATGACTTCCGATCATACCTTGGAGTAGTGGCACGTGATAGGATTAGCATTCTCATTCCATCTTTTGATCATGTGTCCGAGGGTGATCGGAACATTATTTGGCAAGATATATTGGTAAGTTAGTTAATAGCATTTGAATTAAAATTTGTTTATATTGATAATTTTGTACTAATACAACTTTATTATGTTTTTTTCAGATGACATTTGACATTCCAAATGTCCCAACACTTAGAAATAAGTGTTTGTCAACTGTTGCAGAAAATTTCAGAAACTTTAAAAGCAAGTTGACATCAAGGTACATCTTTGGACACCTTAAACATAAAAGTCCATGCAGTTCATATAAGTCCATTGATGAGGAGACTTGGCGGCTTTTTAAAGAGAGTCGGATGTCAGAGGAATGGCAGGTTAGTGTAGTTCATATTATTCAATTCCTCATTAACAAATATATATCATATGAACTGATTAATTAATGTGTATGTGACAGGCAATTAGAAGCAAAGCACAAGGAACAAGTGCTAAGAACAAAAACCCCCACCTATTATCTCGTGGTGGGTATAGGAAGCTTGAGGAGAAAATCCTCAAGCAAAAGGCAGATGCTATACCACCATCTCAGAGTGGTAGCCCTCCTCAGCCTCCTTCTCCACCGTCTAGACATGACAAATGGAAGTTGGCCCGTATGCGACCATCGGGCACCTACTCTTCCGACACAGCACGAGAGATTTCTGAAAAAATTGTAAGTTATCACTGTTCCTAAAATAATAAATATTGTCATTATACATACTACATTAAACTATTTAACTGATAATGGTGTTTTGTAATGTTACAGGACGCCTTGGTTGAGCAGAGCTCCCAAGGCCAATTCACTCCAGAGGGTCGCCAGGATATTCTTGCTGCTGCAATTGGACGACCTGAGCACCCTGGACGTGTACGTGCTGCAGGTCCTGGAGTAGGAATTACGGATTATTTTGGGAGCTCTTCTCGTCAGCATTCATATTCGTACAGCGATACACAAAGGATGACAGAAGAGATCACAAAAAAGGTCCGACAAGACCTTATGCAGGAGATCAGGGCCGAGGTGAGGGCTGAATTCCAGATGCTATACCAGGAGCAGTTTCAGAGCATGCGCCCGGTGCAGTCTCCTATAGAGGAACATGTGGTCCCTCCCCCTCCCACAGGTAAACTTAATAAACATTTATGTGCAATTATTTCTATCTTTTGTATAATCTAACATTTACTCTGACAGGGAGAAGCGCCAAAGGAAGTTGTTCCGCATCAGCCATCCCAGAGGATGACATGGACGATGGTAGTCCATGTCTGCTATACATTTTAGAAGAAGATGAGATGGTGCTGGTAGCTCGTGGAACAGAGTTTAGGTCAGCGACTGTATGTCATGGTATGCAACTATTAGAGGATGAGGTGAAGGTCTCAGTGGATGAAATGATCATGCCAGATGCCTCGGTTCCACTGTCCACGGAAGAGATTTTCACTGTGGAACAAGCATATAAGTCGTTTATCACTTGGCCTAAATTTTTGGTTAAACCAGTTTCTGACCCCTCGGTATGAAATTCTTCTTTACACTTCTCAATTTTAAAGGTTTTTGATGTCAAAACTTATCTTATCTTTTCATGTAACAACAGACGCAGGAACAACAGAAGATTCCTCTATCTGAGGATGACCCTCTTTCTTCATTGCATCTACTTGCTGACATCCTTGATGATAAGCCTTTGGAGGTTGAGTATGATGCTAATGTATTTGGGCATGGCTCTGAGGTCCCAATATACCTTAATAGCCAAGATGTCCGTGAGCTTGCGTCGGGAACACAAGAGTTGAATATTTCAATTATTCAACTATGGACGATGTAAGTCTATGACCAATTATTTATATATAAAATTGATTTATATATCAAGTATCCTTATATCAAAGTTAATTTTTAATTTCAGGTATATGTCTGGGGTCACTAATAAGTTGGGGCGTTCTGATGATTATGGATTCATTGATCCCCAAGACATTCATGAATCAAATGATTTTGAGCATATCAACATGAGTCTGATAAGCAGTTTTCGAAGGGGCAAGAAAATATACTTTTTGCCTTATATATCCGGGTAAGTGAACTTTGTTTAGCATAATAATGTTCCATATGTGATTTTAATATTTAATAGTTACGTTATTATGAATTTCAGGCGCCATTGGCAACTTCTTGTTATGTCTGTGCAAGACAACTATGCTTTGTGGTTCTGCTCATTGCACAGGCCTCCTCCCACACAACTCAGACAAGCAATTGATTGGTAAGAACCTCAATGTTTGGACTTTCTTTGTTATATAACTGAATGCTAAAACATTTTTTTATATACAGTTCTATTCCAGCAAGTATGATGATGGACGGGAGATCAATTGTTAAGAGTAGAAAGATTGCTTGGATTTCTCTCAAGGTTTGACATATGCTAAAGTCATACTTTGTTATAATTGTTTTATAACAAATGTTATTCACTAACTATTATCAACTGTGATGATATATTGTAGTGTAACAGACAAAATGGGTCATATGAGTGTGGATACTATGTAATGTATTGGATGACCCATATTGTTCGTTCTCACATCACAACTCGCTGGGAAACGGTAATATTTAACTTTAACAAATTTTGATTTTTTAACCAATGTTGAATTCATATACACTAATTAAAATGAATTGTCTTTTGCAGAGATTCAAGACTACTACACCAGTTCCTGAGAAGTCACTACTATTCATTAGGAACGCTGCTGCGAAGTATATAGTTAGATTATACAATAGCTCTTAGATTTAGATTTAAACAATGCATTTGATTAGATAGAATTTTCTTAGACTCTCTACTTTATTTGATGTTGAAATACATTTGAACATGTGTTTGTTATGTTCAAATTGAATTTCTGTAAATGTTTTTATATGCAGGTCTGTTTTTGTGGTAGTGGATATCACAAAAACAGACCTGCAATTTTAAAAAACTGCAGGGGAATATGCCGCGGTTCTAACCACAACCGCGGCATATAGTGCTTCGTTTTTTTTTAAAAACGAGACATATGGCCGCGGTTTTGACACTAACCGCGGCATATTCTTCGGCCTATATGCCGCGGTTCAACCGCGAACCGCGGCATATAGTCCATTTTTTAATTTTTTTTAAAATTTTTTTTTAAAAAAAAATGACTTTAGTCAGCGGTTCCCTAGACAACCGCGGCATATTCCGCAGCCTATATACCGCGGTTAGAACCGCGGCATAAAGTGTCTGACTTACTACCGCGGCTGAATATGCCGCGGTTCTCGAACCGCGACGTATAGTGAAAATGAACCGCGGTAAAAGCCCCTCGCTGCACTAGTGATTATTAAAAATCTGGAATTTGAAACTACATTATATGTTTCATAAAACAACGAGTAAACGTATATAATAAAATAATTGATACTTGAAATGTTTAACTTATTTATGATTAGTTATGTTTATAGTCTTTAAATATAAGTCTCATTATATATATATATATATATATATATATATATATATATTAGGACTTTAAACAATAAAATAGAGAGATTAAAAAAGATATCAAATCAAATTGAATAACTATTTTTTAACATTTAGAAATCAAAACCAAATTCATCTCAAATTATAAAACTAAAACAATTAATTGTTCTTTTATATATCTTATTAAAACATTGTATATTAAATTTTAAAAAACTAAAAATAAAAATAAAAAAGATCGGTAGAAGCTAATTTTTTACACTTACTAGGTTTTAAATGCATTCTTTATGGATTTTCACAATTTCTAGAATTATCGAATTAAGAGACCAGCTTTCTGTAATACACTAGTTCAACTTGGCTATATCTGTTTTCGAAAACAGTGAACCCTAGTTATGACACTTTCTATATGTAGAATATTTAAGCAGAATCCTAGACTACTACATGTTTTGTATTATGATCATCAACCCTTTTTTGTTATTTTATGTTGTTGGTGTTGCCGACATATATAAATGGAGAGAGATTGAATGCAGATACCAGTGTTTTATTATGTTCCTATAATTTTTTCACTCAATGATAAATTGTATACATATTTTTTACTACTTTTCAGAAGCCAACAAAAGTATCTGCAAGACTTCATGGATTACTAAGAGTAAGAAGAAAGTTGTAAAGAAGAAGAGACGTATTGCTTCAGCATCAACAGCACTACTTTTTGGCACCATCCTTGGTATTATTCAAACTGCTGTTCTTATATTTGCAGCAAAACCTCTCTTACGTGTTATGGGTGTGAAACCAGTAAGATTCTTTCTTTATCTAATCTTCTATGTTATATTTGAAAAGGGTTTCATTTTTTTATTATCTGATGCTTTTATAAGTTAAAAAATTGTATGATGTTCATTCTGTTCATGCTTAATCACAGTGAATTTGTTCCTTTGTTTAGGATTCTCCAATGCTAAATCCAGCAGAAAAGTACTTAAAACTGAGATCCATTGGAGCACCTGCAGTGCTTCTCTCCTTGGCCATGCAAGGAATCTTTAGAGGGTTTAAGGATACAAAAACTCCATTATATGTCATTGGTAGGTTGAAATTATATAAATATATAAATGTCAAAAAGGGTCAACGTGTTCACGGACCTAACAAAATAGATGGATTGGGACAGTGTTTATGGGAAATTAGGTTAAATGGAAATTGATATATTTATTACAAAGAGATCATACAAGATATATACAGGAGACTTAAGCTATTTTAGGAAATATAATAACTATATTCTATTCTAGGATCCCTTGATTTATGGGATTGTCCCTATTTATTCAAATCTGTACAGATTACAATAAAATATATACTTGTAATGAAATACACAAATTTCCTAATTTATTCTTTCCTAAAATACTATTTGATTTCTCACACTCCCCCTCAAGCTGGTGAATAGGTATTTTCCATTCCCAGCTTGGATACAATGTTCTCAAAATTGTGGCAGCCCAGCCCCTTGGTAAGAATGTCTGCAATTTGATCTTGAGAGGACACATATGGAGTGCATATCAAGCCACTATCAAGCTTTTCTTTGATGAAGTGTCTGTCTTTGTTCTATCATGTTGCACTGGGTTGTGGGCTATGCTGATTGCTGACTTATTATCACAATAGAGCTTCATAGGTTCTTCCCATTTTATCCTCAAGTCTTCTAAGATGATTTTAAGCCATAGCAACTCACATATACCTTGTGCCATGGCTCGGAATTCCGCTTCAGCACTGGACCGAGCCACTACACCCTGCTTTTTGCTTCTCCAAGTCACAAGATTTCCTCCAAGAAAGGTGCAATATCCTGTAGTTGACCTCCTATCCACAATTGACCCTGCATAATCAGCATCAGTATAGGCTTCAAGCTTCACATTACCATTCCTTTTGAATAGAATCCCTCTTCCTGGAGTTCCTTTAAGGTACTGTAAAATTCTGTGGGCAGCTTGTAAATAGGTCTCCTTTGGGCTATGCATAAATTGGCTAATTAAACTCACTGCATAGGCAATATCTGGCCTGGTATGAGACAAATATATAAGTCTGCCCACTAATCGCTGGTACATCTCTTTTTCAACAACAACGTCTTCTTCTGCATTTCCAAGCTTTATGTTTGGTTCTAATGGGGTACTAGCAGGTTTGCAAGCTGCCTTGCCAGTTTCCTTGAGCAAATCAGTGATATACTTCTGCTGGGATATAAATATCCCTTTCTTGGAGTGGGCAACTTCAATTCCCAAAAAATATTTTAGTTTTCCCAAGGTCTTGATCTCAAATTCCTTGCCCAAGCATTGGCTCAACAATTGCTACTCTTCTTTATCATCTCCAGTTAATATTATGTCATCCACATACACCAATAATATTGTTATTCCCCCTGACTTGGAGTTTTTAAAGAACAAAGTATGGTCCCCTTGGCTTTGTTTGTAACCTAGACCTGTCATAACTTTAGTAAACCTGCCAAACCATGCACGGGGGGACTGTTTTAGCCCATATAATGCCTTTTTCAGCTTGCAAACAGTGTTGGTAGAAACGTCTCTACCGTATCCCGGAGGTATCTCCATATAAATTTCTTCTTCAAGGTCTCCATGTAGGAAAGCATTCTTAACATCAAATTGTTCCAAGTTCCAGCCATAATTGGCAGCAAGAGACAATATCACCCTAACTGTGTTCATTTTGGCAACCGGAGCAAAGGTCTCCAAATACTCAACTCCATAGGTTTGGGTGAACCCTTTGGCAACTAGTCTTGCCTTATATCTCTCAATTGATCCATCAGCCTTGTATTTCACTGTATAAACCCACTTACATCCAACTGGCCTCTTTCCTATTGGTAAGGTGACTAACTCCCAGGTGTTGTTCTTCTCTAATGCCTCCATCTCTACATCCATGGCTTGCCTCCATTTTCTGTCAGACAATGCCTCAGATAGGGTATTAGGTAGAAGTGTAGTGTTTAGGTTTACTAGGAAGGCTTTATGGGTAGGAGAGAAATTTTCAAAGGACAGGTAATTTGAGAGAAGGTAGAGTGGCTGTTTGGTGCATTTTCTTGGCCCTTTTCTAATGCCAATTGGGAGGTCAAGATCATTTTGGGTTTCAATTTCAAGATCATTTTGGGTTTCAATTTCAGCCTGCACAGTTGGAGAAAAAATTGTTACCTCTTTTTGTGGATTTGAGTTGGATTCTTGAACATTGCTTGATCCTGGAATGGCCTTAGTCTTCCTTGAGTATCCCAGCTTCTTACCAAATTTTCCAGCTTCAACATCTCCTTGATCAGCTTCACAATTAATTTCACTTTCTTGACCTATTTTACTTGGTACAACTTCAATTTGATCTAGTTTAGGTTCAAAGATCAAGTCTGGAAGAATGGGAAAACCAGAATTACTACTTTCCTTATCTTCCCTGAAACTCTCCCCCGGAAGATAAGGTTGATGGAAATAGCCCTCTTGTTCATTGAAGGTAACATCCCTAGACACAAAGAATTTTTTGGATGGGGGTGGTAGCATTTATACCCTTTCTGAGTGAGTGAGTAACCAACAAAGACACATTTTAAGGCTCTAGGATCAAGTTTCCCCCTGTCTGTACTATGAATATGGACATATGAGATGCACCCAAAAACTCTTGGTTTAAGATTATTTGTAGTGGATAGGTTTGGATAGAAAGACGACAAAGCTTCCATAGGGCTTTTTGATCCTAAGACTCTAGAGGGTAGTCTATTGATAAGGTGTGTTGCTGTAAGAACAGCTTCCCCCCAGAGATTTTTTGGAACACTATTTTGGAACAACAATGCCCGAGTCTGATTTAATAGATGCCCATTTTTTCTTTCTGCGACCCCATTCTGCTGTGGTGTTTTGACACAAGAGGACTCATGAATTATACCTTCTTTTTGACAAAAAGAATTAAGGACATGATTGAAGTAATCTTTGGCATTATCTGACCTAAGCCTCTTAATATTAACACCAAACTGACCTTTTATCAGGGAGTGGAAGTTTAGGAAGACAGAACTGACTTCTGATTTTTGTTTAAGTAGGAAAACCCAAGTGACCCTTGTACAATCATCTATAAAGGTGACAAACCATCGAGCACCACACACATTTGGAACATTAGAAGGTCCTCATACATCAGTATAACAAGATAAAAGGGGAAATTGCTAATTTTATTACTTATTGGAAAAGATACACGCTTGTGCTTAGCAAGTTCACACACCTCACAATGAAGACTCTCAACATCTAACTTTGTAAACAGAGAGGGAAACATAATTTTGATCACTCCAAAGGAGGGATGTCCCAACCGACAATGATAAAGCATGATTTTTTCTCTGTTGGTCATCAAAGATTCAGATATGAAGGAATGAGAGATTCTGTTTTTGTTGGACAAACTTGGATCTTCAAGATAATAAAGGCCATTCCATTTTCTAGCATGTCCAATCATCCTCCCTGAATCCTTGTCCTGAAATACACAATGATCGTTGTAAAAAACAACTTTACATGACAAATCCTTTATAAGTTTTCGTATAGAGACTAGGTTGGTGGACAGCTTTGGGACATGGAGAACATCTTTTAAGGTTATTAAAGAATTGATTTGGATATTTCCTTGACCAGCTGCAGTTATAAGGGTTCCATCTGCCGTGGCAATTTTCTTGTTGCTGGGACATGGGGAATATGTGGAGAAGTGTTTGGCTAATGGTGTCATGTGGTCTGTGGCTCCAGAGTCCAATATCCAGTAATTGTTAAAGGGTGTATCTGAGACATTTAATCCAAAAGAAAGTGGAAACTTACCTGAATATGCCAAAGAACACATACCTGTAGGTTTTTCTAGCTTACTAAGAAAGGTTCTCACCCTTTCTATCTCTTCTTGATTAAGATGGGCAACAGCTTCTGGATTATTTCCTTCATTTGTTCCAGCAGCAACATAAACTTGTCCTCCTTTCCTTGAGGGGCCTCCTCTGTGTCCCCCTTCTCGATCTCGATTTAAAGGCTTCTCATGCAACTTCCAGCACTTCTCTCGGGTATGACGAGGCTTATTGTAGTAGGTACACCAGAGACCATCACCTTTCTTCTCCACATTTGTTGATCCTCCTTTCTTCTGTTCGACTATCATGGCCAAAGTCTGATCTCCTTTATGGTCAGCCACCATTGTTGAGTTCTCTACTACTGTTGGACTCTCCAACATGAGACCCCTTCTGCTTTCTTCACTCCTCACAATAGCCATCACTTCATTGAAGCATGGTACCTTTTGCTTCCCCAATATTTGAATCCTAACTTGATCAAATTCAGGATTCAAACCAACAAGGAAATCATAAACTCTGTCTTGTTCAATATATTCCTTGAGAAGTGCTGAATCTTCAGTACATTTGGCTTTTATGACTCTATAATGGTCTAGCTCCATCCATAATGATTTCAACTGATTGACATATTCTGTAACAGTCTTGTTCCCTTGTTTTGCTGCCAAAGTTTTCACCTTTACGTCATATACTTGAGCAGCATCTTTGGCTTTAAAGTAGGTTTGCTCTACAGCATCCCAAATCTCTTTTGCCGAATTAAGGAACATGCATGTGTCGCTGATTTCTGGAATCATTGAATTCCACAGCCACGCCATGATCATTGAATATTCCTCATCCCATGTAGTAAACTTGGGATCCTCCTGTTTGGGCCCAGACTCCATCAGGTGACTCAACTTCCCCTTTCCCTTCAGCACTGTACGAACAAGTTGGGCCCACTTCAAATAATTTCTTCCATTGAGTCGATATGCAGAATGGATATTCTGCAGTTCTCCAGGAAGCTGGGAATGGGAATTCCCTGTTTCTGGGGTTGGGTTCACAACTTCCTCTTCCCTTGACATCATAGCAAGAAGATGGCTGAGCGATAAAAAAGGAAAGGCTGTGCAATTAAGGCACAGAGAAGACAGCAGCAACAGAAGGTTGAGCGATAGAGAAGGTTGCAATAGCAAGGAAAAAAAATGTAATGAATATAGGAAAAGATGCAGCAGCAATGCAGGCTGCCGTCTTAGGGTTAAGAGAGATGCAGCAGCAATGCAGGCTGCCGTTTTAGGGTTTACAATGCGCAGACAGAGCTTCCTAGATCGGAAGCTCTGATACCATCTGGGAAATTAGGTTAAATGGAAATTGATATGTTTATTACAAAGAGATCATACAAGATATATACAGGAGACCTAAGCTATTTTAGGAAATATAATAACTATATTCTATTCTAGGATCCCTTGATTTATGGGATTGTCCCTATTTATTCAAATCTGTACAGATTACAAAAAAATATATACTTGTAATGAAATACACAAAGTTCCTAATTTATTCTTTCCTAAAATACTATTTGATTTCCCACAGTGTTTTCTACCGAGTCTAACTTTTTTTTGACAATTTACAATCGTGTGACAGTTTGTGATTGGTCCGTTTCAAATATACGAACCAATAAAATAATAATACATAATATGTTGTCAAAAAATTGTTAAAATATCATGGTCCTTAAATTAATTTGACTTCATCTTCATGGTTCTTCTCTAATTCTTTATCCTAACCCTAAAGTGGTTTATTATTTGTTGGTTTTAGTTACGGGATCTATATTCAATGTCATCTTGGACCCAATTCTTATTTTCACATTGAAATTAGGCATCAAAGGTGCAGCCATTTCACATGTTCTTTCTCAGTAAGTGTAATACTTTGTTGTGTATTTGAATTTGAATACTAATTGTTCATCATATTTCGTGTTCTTACAAAACTGTAACACTTGCAGGTACATGATGGCAATCACTCTCTTACTGATATTAATGAGAAAAGTGCATCTCCTACCTCCAAGCATAAAGGATTTACAGATTTTCAGATTTCTTAAAAATGGTAAGGCCATATTTTTGCATATTCTTAATATTATTGGAGTAAAAAAAAAAAGCCAAACATTGAGAAAAAATACATAGAAATTAAACAGAAAACAGCATGATATATATACATGTGACTTCTTCATATATTACATTATTGAATGATATAGTTTATAGGTTTTGAATTTCTATGTTGCAGGAGGTTTGTTGATGCTGAAGGTGATAGCAGTGACATTTTGTGTTACCTTGGCAGCGTCATTAGCAGCAAGGCTTGGTTCAATTCCCATGGCTGCATTTCAGACATGCCAGCAAGTCTGGTTGACATCATCTCTTCTTGCAGATGGATTAGCTGTTGCTGTTCAGGTAATGGTGTATAATAAAATTATAATATTATGAACTTTACTATTATTTATATATTATTTAATTATCTTTATTAATTATGCTGAACTATTAAATCACAAAAGAATATTGAGTGGTTAATAAGTAGTTCAAATAAGTTAAATCTGTGCAATAAATTAAATTCAGATAAACAACACTAATCAGTTTCCCTTCTTGACAGGCAATTCTAGCTTGTTCATTTGCTGAAAAGGACTATAAGAAAACAACAGCAGCTGCAGTAAGAACACTGCAAATGAGTTTTGTTTTAGGAACTGGTCTCTCTCTTGCTGTTGGACTTGGATTATACTTTGGAGCTGGAATATTCTCCAAAAATATTCATGTTGTGCACTTAATTAAAATAGGCCTCCCGGTAATTAATAAATATTATTTAGCAACAAATCAACAATCAAAACCATGATAATCATAATTATCTAATTTCCTTCCTATAATAATCCTCAGTTTGTGGCTGCTACTCAACCAATCAATTCTTTAGCCTTTGTGTTTGATGGAGTCAACTATGGAGCTTCTGATTTTGCATACTCAGCATGCTCTCTGGTTAGTTCACACATGCCATTTTTTCTTTCTTTTATGATATTTTGCATCTTGATTTGATTATAGGTTAGGTTGGATATTTATCAATTATAGATAATTGTAAATTACGTATATAAAAGTTATATACAAATTTTATATTATAAACTAATTTTATATTATAAACTAATTTTATATGATTCACTTAAATTTAAAATTTAATTTTAACATGATGATATGATAGTCATATTAAAACTTACATTTAAGATATATATGTCTTGATTTAAAGGAATTTGAAAAAGATTTTTTATCTATTAAAAATAAAATCAACCACATATTTATAAAAGTGAAGATCTTATTTTATAAATTGATTTTGTAAAATTAAATTAAAAATAAAATTCACTTTTATTAAGAGTGTAGGTATTATGACACATTGTTATTTTTATTTGACACAAAATATTAAAGTATAATGGTCATAAAAAAATTGTAAATTTTTGTATTTTTTAAAGAAATAATAAGAAAGTAAAGAAAAAATAGTGTCAATAAATACAAAAAATTTAGATGTGTCAAAAAAAAATATTTTTCTTTTAATAAATTTCTTTTTTTGCAGGTGGTGGTTTCCATAGTAAGTGTAGTCATAGAATTTGTTCTCTACAGGGCCAAACATTTCACTGGGATTTGGATTGCATTAACCATATATATGACTCTTCGAATGATGGCTGGAGTATGGAGGTAATTAAACTTTGCATGTATTATACACCATTCGTACTGCTTTAATTTTCATGATACTATAACTTTTCTTGCAGTAAACATAAGTATGCAATTTTTTTTTTATAAAAATAAATAAATAACTTAATCACACTTTGTGATATACAGAAGAACTGTTACACAAAATAGAAGTAAAAGGCTTCAATATTTTTTAATAGTAATAATAGCATTATCTAAAATGTATGGAAAAAGTTCTTTTAACAATTATTTTTTTGACAATTTTTTGACAACATATACGTGATAATCTGTAATTGGTTCGTTTTAAATATTTTTTCAAAAATAAATTCAAACAGACCAATAAAATAATGACGCGTGTTATGTTGTCAAAAAATTATTAAAAAAATTATTAAAATATCACGATCTAAAATATATATATATATATATATATATATATATATATATATATATATATATATAAACCTAATTGGTTGGATGGTGTTTGATAATTGCACATGCAGGATGGGAACTGGGACAGGACCATGGCGCTATCTCAGAGGTTGTTCATTGACTTAGCACATATTATGTAATCACCAGACAAATTTTGTTGTCGAGTATTACTTGTTCAGATTTCATATAACGTTCTCTCTTTCCCTTATACATAGGAACTTTATTATATATTTTTGTAATACATCTAGGTTTCATTCATTCACACTTATTATTTTACGTTTTGTAATACATCATTGCTTCATTTACACGTTTTATATATCATGTTGTGGTTTTCAGAAGATTCCTAGTCATATGCTGTGTTTTTTCCTTGCGTAAAATTTCAGAGTTATCGTTTACTTCAATTTTTTCAAGCCACGTTAAAGCATGTAATTAAAATTTGTAAATTGTTATTGGAACCACACACACAAAAAAAAAGAGAGTAAGGGTTGTTGATAACAAGGGTATTACAAGGAAAATAAGTCATAAGTGTGTGAACAACTTATAATTCCCGAAGTAAAATGTATTTTTAACAAATTTTTTTTTACAACTTTTTTATAATGTTTATATGATAGTTCATGATTGATCCGTTTTAATATATGAATCAATAAAATAATGACACATAGTTTATTGTTAAAAAATTATTAAAAAAAGTTTTTATATCATAGTTCATTGTTGAATAATGATTAAATACCAAATAATAACTAAGACAAGAGATACTAGTGAGATTCTCTCATAATACTATAAATTCATCAAACATATTATAGCACGCAAACATGGTCCTTATGCTTAGGAACAATCCTCACTTGATTCATATAAGTATGACTCTCAAAGGTTTCTCACACCACACACTGTCGATTTTCACCATTCATCATATTTTTCATTCTCCTCCGTTTGCTTACCCTATAAAAAAAATCCATGTCCACATCCCCTGTTTCCAACCATTTCACTCTTAATTTTTGCTTCTTTATCACTTCAAATTTAAATCAAATCTTTTTTAAATTATGCAAACAATTGTTATTTTTTTCACCTTTTCTTCATCCAAACTAGTTTACTAATATTTGATTGACTTCTATTAATATTACCAAACTCCTTCTCATTCAATACATTGGTGTCCTTTTCTAGCATCTTTAATTTTTTCTTTAAACTCCACATTACATTTTTGAACCGTATGACTATTCGGTCAATTTTGGACTGGACCGTCTAAACGGTTAATTATACTACAAACGCAATCATGCACTACTCGTGAGATTGAATAACGGTGATCAACAAACCAAATGGTTAACCTATAGAACAATGACCTTTAATACTTGTCAATTTAAGACAAAGTATACTTATTACTAATTAGGCCATTAATTAGGTTGTCATTGATCCAAAGTCTCATTATGAAGTCTATAAATAAGGTTTGAGTTAAAGAAATAAATTATGACATTTAATACGCACTAATAGTTTTGGTTGTTGAATATTTATGACTTTGACATCAGAGTATCTTTTACAGGTAATTTCTAAGCATAACGTACTAAAAATAATGTAAGGACGAGCTTTTCAACTGTTAACAACTTGTACAACAATAAACTATTGATTTCAAACCCCACATTTAAAACAATTTACATTGAAATCCTAACTCTTATTAACTAAATCCAAGAAACTTCTCTTATATGCCACACATCTAGAAACCTAAATCCCACAAACTCATTATCTTTTAAGGTTTTATATTAGAAATGACATTTTATTCTCAAGATATTCTTCTCCTTGTTCATTAATATTAGCCATTTGATTGACTTGTTCATCATGATAGGTAGACATTTAATGTAATCAAAAGTTATAATAATAGTGAGCAAATAATAGTTTAAAGATCATTTTCAATCTTGATAACTTTCACTATAGCTAATTTTAGTTATTAATAATTAATATATTTTAAAACTTTATAAAATGATATGACAAGGGGTTTTCTTCTGTAAAATTTACTATAACATTTATTGTAAAACGGTTTTGAAGCTTGCGTATATAATTACAAAGAATAGGTATATATGCAGCACTAGTAGGGAGGATATATGTCTGAAAAAAAAAAACAGTCCAATCCCTATAATTAAGTAATTCTTATAATTAAACTAATTTTTATATCTAATCCTGAAAACTAGCTAATGCAGCAAATCAATCTATATTTGATAATTTATTATACAATAAATCAATTAGAAATTTCAACAACATTATTAGATTTTGAAGACCAATTAAAATTTTATTCATCTTATTACAAAGTCTCAAATATGGTCACAAAGATTTAAAGTAATTTTTGATGTGCTTTGAATCACAATGGAGAGGAAAAAAAAACTAAAAAAGTTGTACGATAAAACAATAAGTTGCAAAGAATACTTAAAAGGTAAAAGGATAAACACTTTAAAGATTTTTACACCATATGAATATGATAACAACCAAACAAAGAAAGATTTTTTTTTTTTAAAAAAAAAAAGCATTAACTTCAAATTAATCAGTACTTGAAATTAATTTTCCTCTTTCTAAAATCAAACAAAAACCCTAAATAATTTTTTTGACTTTTACATATTTTAAATAAAATATAAATTCATGCGCTTTTTAAAATTGTAAATAAAATACAAGAAAGTTACAAATGAGTAAAGCTTACAAAATGTATACTTTCTTTCTCCATTTAGGACATTTATAAAATAGTAATAACAAATTAGAAATTTTGTTCGCAAGCCTGTTTATAATTAGTTTGATTATTTGTTAAAACTATCATTCTAATTTTCTCTTTCTCATTTTCAAACTTATAATGAGCATTATATACCAAAGATACCTCGTTGACGCATAATACGAAAAAGTACCTATGCATATGCCAAATATAAAAACACAATTTTGAAAATAGTATTTTTAACACACATTTTAAAAATATTTAAGAAAAATATTTAATAAAGTTTGTTTTAATTTTTAAGAAACGTTGCAAAAGGAAGATAAATATTGTGTTTAATTATAAAATTTCACAAAAAATGTTACAAAAGGAAGATAAATAAGGACAAAGTTTGTGTTTAATCATAAATTTCCATATAGTTACAAAAAGAAGATAAATTGTTTCAATTTTCAAGAATTAAACTGGGTAAGAACGAAAATGTGTGTGTTTAATTATAAAAATTCATAAAAGAAAAACGTTACACAAGGAAGATAAATTGTGTTTAATTATATAATTTCATAAATAAAATAAAAAAAAGCTTTACAAAAGAAAAATAAAGTATGTGTTTAAAGTTCCATAAAAAAACGTTACAAAAGAAACATAAACTTTGTGTTTAATTATAAAATTTCATAAACCTAAGATGGCCATACAAGGAAGCGGAGAACGAGGACTCCACACTCGAAGACATTTACTGTGTACATACTGTAAAAGGGTGGGCCACACTAAGGCAAACTGTTATTACTTGCATGGTTTTCCAACCCAATTGCTTGGTTTTCACAATAAAATAGCCAACTTATCTCCGGCTAAAGCTACCAAATTCACCAAAGATGAATATGCAGACTATCTACAGTTAAAATCTCTGCACATAGCACAATCTCAACATACATTAAATGTTTGCATTTCTCAATTTGCAAAGTCAAAATTCATGGGTAATTGATTCAGGCACTTCTCATTATATGTCTGATAATACCTTCTTGTTCTCCACTATTTCTTTTCAAGGAAAATCTGAGTACATAACCATTGCAAATGGTTCTAAAGTTTCCTCAAAGGGAATTGGTGACTTCTCCGTGACTCCTTCACTAAATCTAAAGCGTGTCCTTTTTATTTCTAATTGTCCTTTCAATTTAATCTCCTTAAGCCAATTAACTAAACAATTAAATTGTTTCATAACTTTCGATCACAAATCTTTTGTTATACAGGAGCATGGTTCAAGGAGAGAGATTGGGGAAGGATATAAAGCTGGAGGATTATACCATTTTGGATCTCATCCTTAGGTATCTTGTGTTGTTGCTCTTAGTCCTAAAATGTTACATGATCGATTTAGCCATCCTCATTTGTCAAAATTAAAAAAGATGTGTCCTGAATTTAGTCATCTCCAGACCTTACAATGTGAGTCATGTCAATTAGGAAAACATGTTAAATCTATTTTTCCTAAAAGATCTCAATCCTTGTGTGATTCTAGTTTTTCTATCATCCATTTTGACATCTGGGGACCTAGTCGCGTCTCATCTTTTGGTTTTCGATATTTTGTTACGTTCATTGATGAGTACTCCCGTTGCACTTGGATTTATCTACTGAAAGATCGCTCTGAACTGTTACTCATCTTCATCACCTTTTTGAATGAAATCAAGAATCAATTCGGTCAAGTCATCAAAATCCTAAGAAGTGACAATGCTAAAGAGTACTTCTCCTCCGCTTTTTCTGAAGTTTTAACTTCCCATGGTATATTACATCAGTCCACTTGTCCTCATACACCACAACAAAATGGTATAGCAGAAAGGAAAAATAGACATTTGATTGAAACTGCTTGTACTCTTTTGCTTAGTGCACATATTCCCATTCATCACTGGGGAGATGCCATCCTCACTGCCTGTTATCTTATTAATAGAATGCCCTCTTCCTCTCTCAATCATAAGACTCTTTTTTCTATTCTTTTTCCCAATCATCCTCTCTATCACACATCTCCTCGAGTTTTTGGTTGTGTATGTTTTGTTCATGACATGTCTCCAAGACTCGACAAGCTTTCTGCTCGTGCTATCAAATGTGTCTTCCTTGGATATTCCCGTAATAAAAAAGGGTATAGGTGTTACTCTCCTGAAATTAAGAAGTACTACATGTCTGCAAATGTTACATTCTTTGAACAAACTCCTTACTTTTCTCCATCCGATCAACATCGTGATATCATCCAACAAGTCCTCCCTATTCTAGTGTTTGAACCAAATATCCCCATTGTCTCTATCAATCCCAGTCTTGACCAAAATCCTCCCGAATCATCATCTCCACTTTTAAACAACTTTCAACATACACAATAAGTTGAAAATCCGGCTTCTCAAGAAAATGGTCCATCCCCTACTTCCGATCCTTCTTCGTCGTCACCTCCTACCATGTCTCTTGGTGCAGATGATTCAGCCCAACCCATTGCTCTTAGAAAAGGTAATCGTTCCTCTCGCAACCCACATCCCATTTATAATTTTCTTAGCTATCACAGATTGTCGCCCTCCTATTTTTCTCTTTTATCATCAGTCTCCTCTGTAGATATACCCAAAAATGTGCCAGAAGCCCTTGCTCATCCTGAATGGCGCCAAGCTATGATTGCAGAAATTCAAGGTCTTGATCAAAATAATACTTGGGAGCTTGTGCCTCTCCCACCGGGCAAAAAGGCTGTTGGTTGTCGATGGGTGTATACAGTTAAAGTTGGTTCTGATGGTAAAATTGATCGACTCAAAGCACTGTTAGTTGCAAAAGGGTGCACTCAGATTTATGGTCTTGATTATTGTGACACTTTCTCTCCCGTAGCCAAGATAACTACCATTCGTCTCTTTCTTGCCATGGCTGCAATTCGTCAATGGCCACTTCATCAATTGGATATCAAAAATTCGTTTCTCCATGGTGATCTTGAGGAGGAAGTTTATATGGAGTAACCTCCTGGGTTTGTTGCTCAGGGGGAGTCTGGGATGGTTTGCAAATTAAATCGATCTTTACATGGCCTCAAGCAATCACCACGTGCTTGGTTTGGAAAATTCAGTTCATTGTTCAGAAATTCGGGCTTAAACACAGTGAAGCAGATCATTCAGGTTTTTACTGTCATACATCTCTCGGGAAATGTGTTTACTTAATAGTATATGTTGATGATATAGTCATCACAGGAAATGATACTGCTGGAATATCTCAACTGAAGATGTACTTGAGTAAACATTTTCAAACCAAGGATCTTGGAAGACTAAAATACTTCTTAGGCATTGAAGTATCACAGTCAAAAGATGGAATTGTAATCTCCCAAAGGAAGTATGCCCTTGATATGTTAAAAGAAACCGACATGATTGATTGTAGACCGGTAGAAAGTCTTATGGACCCAAATCAGAAATTAACGATGGAAGAAGGTGAGTTATTCTCCGATCCAGAAAGATATAGGAGACTCGTTGGAAAACTGATTTAACTCACTATTACAAGGCCAGATCTATATTTTGCAGTAGGAGTGGTTAGTCAATTCATGCAGGCTCCGTGTGTTGGCCATTGGAATACTCTCATTCGCATTCTAAGGTACGTTAAAAAGGCCCCCGGACAAGGACTATTATATGAAGATAAAGGAAGCCTTCAAGTCTCTGGGTACTGTGATGCAGATTGGGCAGGTTCACCTATTGACAGACGATCTACTACGGGATATTGTGTTTATCTTGGAGGAAACCTTATTTCATGGAAAAGTAAGAAACAAAATGTAGTGGCTCGATCAACAGCTGAAGCTAAATATAGGGAAATGCGTCATTAACATGTGAGCTTATATGGGTAAAGCAGTTCCTTCAAGAGCTTAACTTTTGTGACATTCAGACTATGAAGATGTATTGCGATAATCAAGCTGCTCTCCATATTGCATCAAATCCAGTGTTTCATGAAAGGACTAAACACATAGAAATTGACTGCCACTTTGTCCATGAAAAGCTATTGTCCAAAGAAATTTGTACTGAGTTTGTTGGGTCAAATGACCAACTTGCAGATATGTTAACAAAGTCCTTAAGAGGACCTCGAATTGAGTACATTTGTTCCAATCTTGGTACATATAATTTGTATGCTCCAGCTTGAGGGGAGTGTTAGAATTATGAATTATGTGTGTAAGTGTTGTGTGAGTGTGTATGTGTTGTATGTGAGTGTGTGTGAGTTGTCAATGAGTGTGTTCCAACTAGTCTTAGTTGGTTCTTCTCTATAAATGTAACTTGAAGTGTGGAGGTGCATTAAGGCCTCAAGAAATATATGTCTCATTATTTATCTTAATAAACCCTATTTCTACGAAAGCAAAAAAATCCTAATCTACAGAGCGGAATGTAAAATTGTAGAGAGTGTCTGTTCCAGGTTCTATTTACATGGCAAAAACCCCTTTATATAGGGTTACAGTAGTAGAGAAAAACAATGAGAAAGAAAGGGAAATTTTTTTGGAACCTTCTTTAGTATGCTTCAATTCTTCTCTTAGACGCCTCCTCCAATCTGACGGCTCTCCTTGCCCTTTTTACTAAAATTGTTCGGTCTTTTTACAAAACGGTTCGGTCTTTCAGCAAAACCGTTCAGTCATCTCACAAAATCGTTCGGTCATCCCACCTCCTGTTAAAAAAGTTAACGTCGTTAATTGCATTTAACGGAAAGGCTATTATTGAATCAAATTGACTAAATTAGGGACCCAATTGATCATTTTCAAAATTGGAAGACCCAATTAAAACAAACCCCAAATATAGGAACCAAAATAGGTATTAAACCTTGTTTTTTCAGTCAGAAACCAAAGAACAACGTTAACACTAGTCGGTGCGCTGTTACGGTGCAATTGAAGATGTTGTGAGTGTCGTATTTGGTATCGTTATCAATGATGTTCCTATCTCATTTTTTTTTTTGTGAGGAATCAAATCCCCAAACCTGTTTTTTTAGAGTTTTCTCTACATTTACTAAATCTTTTCAGTTCTTCCTATTTTTTTATGCTACTGCAAGCATCATAAAAATTTAAACCAATAAGATAAATCAAGCAAAAAGATACAAAATGATCATGTTATACCCATTTTCCATCAAATACTACAAAAGACCACATAACAAACAATTGATATAACAATAATCTTCTTTGATATCTCAACTAAACATACATATGTTTGTAACTAATGATCTTTTAGTTCTTTTTGTAGATAACCATGGCCTGTTCTGTATATTAACTGTGTCAAATTTAGTTTATTTCATAGAATATGAGTATAAGAATCCAACTAAATTCATGTAATTGAACAGTTAAACGAATAGGCTTTCACTATTTAAGAATAAAGGGAAGTGTAATGTGCACATCTAGATGGTATTTGTTTTTAAACTTTAGTTTTTATTTAAAATTTAATAATTATTCAATTTAATTAAATATTTTAATATAATTTAATATATTTAAGTATATTAAATCAAATTTTATACAATCCTTTTTTATTTTTGTTATTTCTATTTTATTTTAATTATTTTACTTTTATTATTACTATTTTATTTTAATTATTTTATTTTTATTTTTTTAATGTAATTATTATTATAATATAAATCATATTTTAATAATTATTAAAATATAAAAAACATATTAAACAATATTAGAATTTTAATTAAATTAAATAATTATGAAATTTTAAATAAAAAACAAAATTTAAAATAAATTGTTTATCAGATATTTCGATAAACAATTTTTTTTTTAATTTAAAATTTCATATTTATTTAATTTTAATTTAATAATCAATATAATTTAATGTATTTAAATATAGTAAATCATATTATATATATATATATATATATTAATTATTTTTATTTTTATTTTTTAATAAAACTATTATAATAATTTATTTTAATATAATTTATAAATCAAATTTTAAAATTTATATAATTTTTAAGAAAGAAAACAGAGAACAGTGTACTTGTGCTGCTTCTACCATGGGCTCTCTCTCCCTTTTGCACCTTCTCAGACACATTCCTTTGCAGCTTTACTTGCTGTGGCTGCTTCATCTCTTCTATTTCTCTTCCTGCTGCTCCGCCTCATACCAGGAGTCACTCCCAGACATGCAGGACTTCTCAAAGTACCAGGTATCTATTATGTGTTTCATGTGAATGAAAATAAGAATGGCATATGAACCTGGTGAATATTGCAGCTGTTCCTGGACTGCCCATCGTAGGGAATCTACTGCAGTTGAAGGAGAAGAAACCTTACAAGACCTTCGCATAATTAGGAAATTAGTATTTTTCTGTAATTCTTTTAATAAAAATGTTTTTTTAATTAGGTTTTAATCTCATAATTTTTTTTTATTTGCATTCTAACCCTTTAATTCATTTTCTTTTAGATTTAGATTTGATTGGGCTTCAAGGTTGGCAGAATTGCATTGCACATATTGGGCCGCTTGCAAGACCGCTGACGCTGATTGAAGAGTGAATTGGGTTCTGCTGCATCTCAACTTTGGGCTTGCATGGAATTGAGCTGAAGCCTTCCTGGTTAATTAGTGAAACGGTGCGTTGAAGGCATAGTTGATCTAAGGGGGTCATTTATTGGGCGCTAACATGGAATTGAGCTGAAGCCTTCCTGGCTAATTAGTGAAACGGTGCGTTGAAGGCATAGTTGATCTAAGGGGGTCTTGTTACTTTGTTTCATTCGTGCAGAGGTTCGATTAAAAGGAGATTTTCTCCCAAAATTCATACAACCCTCGAGCTAGGGTTCTTCCAGCAGAGTGAAGAAGCGTTGCAGCAATTCTGGACGCGTGCTCCTAGGTCCAAAATGAAGCCAGCCCAAAAAGCTAATCGAACCAGAAAGATGATGATCGGAAGCTGTTGACGGTTGGAGCGTTCGCGGTCAGAGTTAGTTGAAGGAGTTGGTTCGAGAAGTTTCTACCGTTATTCGGTTCTTTCCCCCTTTTTCATTTTCTTTTCTTTTCTTTTCTTGATTTTTTCCTATAAAAGGGGAGTTTTGTAAAGTGATTGGACCTTGAAAATATGAAAGTAATCAACTTTTCTGGTAGCATAGCAAAACCCAGTTTTTTTATTGGCCAATCGGAAATGCCTATTCTAACATTTGGTCATTGTAAACTGAGTGCTACCCTAGCTCTACGGTTATCACGAGATTGCATTAGAAGAATGGAGTTGATTACGAAACTTCAGTATTCTGTTGCTGACAGGACATTTAGTTCTGGTTCGGTGTATTCGCCGTCGCTGGAATCGGAGTCCGGTGGAATGAATCGTCGGCGGGGAGGTTCCTCATCGATATATAGCCGTCCTAGTTTGTCAGAAATGAAGAAAGAGAAAGCTGCACTAAGGTTAAAGGTTTATGAGTTCTTGAAGACAATTGGCATCGTTCCTGATGAGCTTGATGGTCTTGAACTTCCTGTGACTGTTGATGTTATGAGGGAGCGCATAGATTTTCTTCATAGTTTGGGGCTTACAATTGAAGACATCAACAATTATCCACTTGTTCTTGGCTGCAGCGTCAAGAAGAACATGATTCCTGTGCTTGACTATCTTGGTAAATTGGGAGTGAGGAAATCCTCCATTACGTTGTTCTTGCAGAGATACCCACAAGTTCTCCATGCTAGTGTTGTTGTGGATCTTATGCCGGTGGTTAATTATCTTAAGGGGATGGATATCAAGACTGAGGATATTCCTCGTGTTCTTGAGAGGTACCCTGAAGTGCTTGGCTTCAAACTTGAGGGAACCATGAGCACATCGGTTGCTTATTTGATTGGAATTGGTGTAGGAAGAAGACAAATTGGAGGTGTCTTAACTAAATATCCAGAGATTTTGGGTATGCGTGTTGGTAGAATCATTAAGCCTTTTGTGGAATATTTGGAAAGTTTGGGGATTCGAAGGTTAGCCATTGCCAGATTGATAGAGCAACGACCTTATATTCTTGGATTTGGGCTGGATGACAAGGTGAAACCAAATGTTAAATCCCTTGAAGATTTTAGTGTTAGACGAACATCACTTCCTTCTATAATTGCTCAGTATCCTGACATCATTGGAACTGACTTAAATTCAAAGCTTTTCAATCAGAGAATTATACTCAATTCGGTGCTTGAATTGGATACAGAGGACTTTGCTCGAGTTGTTGAAAAGATGCCACAGGTAGTTAGCCTCATTAGGGGACCTATGCTGAAGCATGTTGATTTTCTTAAGGATTGTGGCTTTTCATTGCCTCAGATAAGGAAGATGATTGTTGCATGTCCTCAATTACTCGCTTTAAACATTGACATTATGAAACTTAGCTTTGATTACTTCCAAATGAAGATGAAAAGGCCTTTGGAAGATTTGGTTACATTCCCTGCATTCTTCACATATGCTTTGGAGTCAACTATAAAGCCTAGGCATGTGAGGGTTGCCAAGAAAGGGTTAAAGTGTTCTTTGTCATGGATGCTTAATTGTTCTAATGAGAAATTTGAGCAACGAATGGACTATGACACTATTGACATGGAAGAAATGGAAATGGAAATGGAATCACTAACACAACCAAGGAGTGATGATGAGTCAGATTTTGACTATGAAGACCGTGACGAAGATGATGAGTCAGATTTTGACTATGAAGACCGTGACGAAGATGATGAGTAAAATGATTAAGTTACTCAAATAACTAGGATAATTTTGCTATTCTGTTGTATGATCTTTATCTGAAAGTCACAATGCTGAACTATTGGAAAGGTAAATTATTATTACCACTCACAGACTCCATCCCCTTCTTGGCACAAAACTATCCCCTTCTTGGCACAAAACCATTCGGTCTTGGCCCTAAACCGTTCGGTCTTGTTCCAATAACCTTATTTTAAATTATTAAATTTAAATAATGTCAAGTGTCATCACTAATTCTTGCCACGATTCAATACTAAAAAAACTACATTTAAGTAACTACACATGTCATCCCACCATCTATGCATAATTTTAACACCGTTAATAATTTTTAACTCAATTGGTTCAAATTAGACTCAATTGGAAAAGTTTAAAAGAAGGAGACTAAAGTGGGAGGACTAAACAAAAATAGGAACCACTAAAGTTTTCCAAAAATAAACTATAGTAACAATTCCAAAAATTTTTTTTCAAAAAACTCGCGTTTCTTTTTTTTTTATTGTCTTCCCATCGCAATGACAAACTCCATTTTTCTAATGAAATCTCGTGATAGGGATAACACTCAGCTTATAATGACCAAATGTTAGAATAGGCATTTCCCATTGGCCAATCAAAAAACTGGGTTTTGCTATGCTACCAGAAAAGTTGATTACTTTCATATTTTCAAGGTTCAATCACTACCGTTGGATTGAATCTGCAGAAAGAAAAAAGAAGGAATCACTCAGTTGATTGAGCAATTGTTGAACATAATTGAAACGGGAACAAAATTACAAACTTTAACAAATGAGAAAGATGAATACCAAAACCAAAAGAACCCCAGAAGTTCAATGTTTGGGGTATAACCTTTGAAGCCTTTAAAGGATTCTGTCGCATAAACACCCAAAAAAATGGAGAAAAAAAATTATGAAGCTTTTCATGCTTAATTAAAGAAATCGTAACAATAGTAATGTGTGGAATAGGGTGGAAGAGATTGAGAGATAGAGATGAACTTACAGTGATTGGGAAGTGACGAAGCTTTGCAGAAGTTTCAGTTGGAATAGAGGGAGCAAGAAAGGATAACAATAACTACAGAGGGTTTACAGGATCTATGCGGCTGCGCCCGTTTGGTCTGAAGAATGTATCATTTTTTTTTATTTCGTTTGTTTTATTAAAATTTAGAACAAACTTTTAATTCTTTCATTTTTTCATTACGATTAATATATATTTTGTTTCGGTGGATATTTTGTAGGACCGAGACACTCACCTTTCTGACGTGACTTCCTTGCTCCTGTACGTCTGGACCGTTCGTTCTTCCTGAATCTGGACCGCCTTCCGCTTCCTGACCGATCGGTCTTCGATGCAAACCGCTCGGTTTCCTTCTGTCTTAGCCGCTCGGTAGATTCCAGTCCTCGACCGGAGGGGGAGGGTACCTGCAATGACACTCCGACGTTCAAGTTAGGCGTGTGGTGGAAGAACCTCGGTTCTTAATCTTAATATTGGAGAGTATAGAACAAGATTTCTATGAAGTGTGAATGGGATCTAAGTTGAACATGAATTGAATGTACCTGGCTTGCGACTCTGGTCTTATATTTATAGGCTTGTCTCATGGACCTTAATTTGATATAACCCCAACAGAATAAAATATAAACAAAATATAATATAAACAATTTTACCTTATTATCAATATCTTTGACTAGGTATTATTCATCCATATCTTTAGCCAGATATTATTTTATTCTCCATATTTTAATAAGATATTTTTTATTCTCTTGGACTACTAGCCCAACATTGAGAATTGGCCCAATTATGGCCCATCCAGTTATGGTCCATCGCAAATATCATATCGTACAATACGTTTTAATTTATGCATAAGTTAATTTTATGAAAAAAATAAAACTAATAATATAATTATTAAAGATTGTCTTTGTCTACATGAATTATTATATGAGTTATTTGTTGAAAATTATGCATCGTTTAGAGATAAGATTAAATTATAATATATAAATAGATAAAAATCTTATTTTACAAATTAATTTTATGGAATTGAGATAGACTTACCTCGAAATATTATTCAGTTTCATGGTTTTCTAACCATCAATCTACACTTTTTGGTTTAATTTTCAGAAAAAAGTTATGACTAAGAGGAAGCAAAAAGTTGGGAAGAAGGTTATTGCTTCAGCATCAACAGCCTTAATTTTTGGAACAATGCTAGGCCTCCTTCAAACTGCAATCCTTTCATTTGCAGCAAAACCTCTTCTGTATGCAATGGGTCTAAAACATGTAAAGGGTTTAAATTTTATTTTATAAGTTAGTTTTGGTAGATTGTAAATTAATTTTTGAAGATTAAATTAGATTTAAAATTTAATTATTAATAATAATTTGAATTAATTAATTTTTTTAGATATAGATTAATAGTAAGTTACTTTTGTTGTATTTAGGATTCTCCAATGCTAAATCCAGCAGAGAAGTACCTAAGATTAAGATCAATTGGGTCTCCTGCTGTTCTACTCTCTTTGGCCATGCAAGGAATCTTTAAAGGTTTCAAAGACACAACAACTCCTTTATATGTCATTGGTAGGTTCAAATTAATTTGGTTTAATAACTTTGGAGGTTACTTTTTTTTTCTTAGAATCTCAATTGGGTCCTATTTTTATTGGGCGTCTCAATTGGGTCTAAATTTGTGAAAATTGCAACAATTCGGTCCCTGCGACGTTAGTTTATGGTCGATGACCGAATGACCGAACGTATAACAAATATGTTATGTTCGTATAAAACTTCATCATGTGACTTTTACAAGATCGTGGATCGTTATTACATCATTTATTAATATCTAGTCTTACGTATTATATATTTGTATATTTTAACATAAAGATATGTGTTGAAAGTCTCATTTATCTATGATTTATTTTAGACACTCAATTGTGTTTCTACGTGTGTTTTTCTTTTTAAGAATAATATAATTATAAAAAAATAAATTTTATTACTTTGTTATAAAGAAACAATGTAGTGTAAAAACAAGATAGTAAATCAAATTTGTATGAAGGAAATTGATTTGAATTGTTTTCTTCATGGTGATCAAGAATCTTACCACCAAGAATATAACTTTTCTTCGTGTTCTTGTGTTTAATGGCTAACTAGATATGGAATTTTACATGCGAATACTTTTTTTTAATATATATGTTTCACAAACTTTGCCACCTTTATATTTGTTCTTTATTATATACCCTGTCTAGTACAAACAAATATAATATTAATTAAATATATAGAATCTAATATATTATTTTTCACCTTGTATTTACCTTTATATGTTTTCTCCTCGACTTTTGTCAAATCGATTAAATTATACATCTTTTAAAATCTCTTTATCCTTATATATCTATCTACGTTAATTAAAAATTAAATTTTTAGGTTTTACTATTTTCAACTTATTTATTTTCTACTTTCAATTCAATTTTATCTTGTATATAGTTTTTCTAACTAATCTATTCTCTATATATTTCTTCTAAATCAAAGACACTCATAAAAGAGAAAATACACACTCTCTATAACTTTAGGTAACATCTAACCATAATTATTTTCCTTGATTTTAATTATTCGTTTGTCTCATGTTAACTTCTATCAATTTAACCTTAAACTTAGGAGAAAATAAAAACAAAGCCTAATCTTTCATAAGTAAACTATTATTTAAGTTAAAAAAAACTATAACAATTAATTAATGTTAAATGCAGACATAACTTATGAATTCAGGAAGAAATAATAATAAAATTAAAATAAAATAAAATTTTTGTTTAACTTAGAGATTAAAATATGTTATTTTTTATATTGTATGGATTGTGTTACTAATATAGAAAAGTCTTTTATACTAGTTAAAAATTGTTTTTTATAACAATTTCAGAATCTGTATAAAAATAAAAAAATAGAAAATTTTTTATATTAGTTTTAAAACAAGTATAAAAAATCATTTTTCTGTACTGATTTTAAAACTAGTATAGAATTCCTCTTGTAAAAATAAAGGAAATATGTTTTTTGCGACACTTACACACCAAGCTTGAAACCATTTTTTTCACACAAAATTCATCACATTGAGTCAGTATAGAGACATTTCTTTTCACAAAGCAAAAAAGAAAACGAAAAGATGAAGATGCAACAAAGGTATTATAAGTTATTGATTTTTCTTCCAATATTTGCATCATGAATTAAACAACAATGTCCATTGTTTTTATATTCTTTAGATACAAAAAATAATCAAAATAATAATAAATTTAAAAAAGAAAAAATACAAAGAAATGCATGAAGGTGAATGAGGAGTTATAGGAGTTTAAATTTACATATTATCAACTGAGATGAAAGATTTTTCAACTAAATCTTAATAAAACATTATAATCTGTTACACTAAATAATTTTTTGGATTAGTCATATTCTTCCATGGATCTTTGATGTCATAGTATAGTAAAAACTTTTTCATGAAAGTTAAAATAGATGTTTGTTTTTTTTATATTAGTTCTAGTTAACATAGCATAAACAAATTTACACACGATTCAAAGCAAATAAAAATATTTAGTGAGACCAAATCATTCTGTATTTTTATTAAATGAGGTTAATTTATTTAAAAAATTAGGCATAAGGATCTCGTTTAAAAAAAATAGAAAAGTTAAGTTGTTATATGTAATATGTAATGACAACATTGTTGGATAAAAGTTGTTAGAGATCTTCACGAGTTTGGATCATTGTAATGAAGGCGTAGGATGTGATGACATTTGTTCTAAAGTCAATCTCTTCGCGCATAATTAAATTAAAATGCTAAATTAGGTTAAATCGTAACTAATAAGAAGAAAACATATTTGGGAGTGATGATTTTAGTTAAAAAAATTTATAAGAGAACTCTTCTAAACTACTAATGACTCAAGTTTAACTAAAACTGTGTTTATCTTTCACGACTAAAAGTATAAATTATTTTGAACTGAAATCGTCATACTTTTTGACAAATTCAATGTTAATTGGTTTTGATCTAAATTCGAGACTCCTTTGATGACGAGTTCAGAATAGTTAGTTTTGAAATGAAGTTATCATCCTTTTTGACGACTTCAGAATAATTTGGTTATAAACTAAAATTGTCATTACGAGTGATCACTTCAATGTATTTTGAAAAATTTGGAGAATACTTAAGTTACTTAGTCTATTATGAAAATTTTTTAGAATTATAATTGCTAATTCTGAATGTTACAATATGAGAAGGGAATAAAAGCTTGAGACTTATATTAATTATGCAAATTACAAGTGAAGCACATGATTATGATCATTATTGTCTATATGGACAACTGTTTCTATTGTGACCTTCATTTCGACAATAAGAACACTTTTTTTAGTTTGTTTGGAATCGGCTCATCTATTTTGTTACGAATACGATTAGTTGTTGGTCTTCTTGCTTGATAACGTCTCATAGTGAGATCAGGTATGAAACGTGGTCCAGTATCTGTAGACCAATAGTTCTAATTTTAAGCTCGTTGAAATTGGAGCTCATAAACCTTTAAAATATTGTAGAGGTTGTACACATGAGAAACAAATGTAGCTAACTATAGATGACAAAATGAACAAATGGCGAAAACATAAAGACAAGACAACTAAAGAGTTTGCAACTCGCCACAATCACTCCACTATTCATTTAATTTAACAATGTATGACATAGGGTGGCGTCTAAGTTAAGGAGTGATGATCTCTTGAACAACAAATTCAGAATTTTGTTGATCGAATCTTTGCACATGACATATAGTTTGTTGTTGTTCATTTTTTTCTCAATATAACAGTAATATCTTCAAGATATTAGAGGCCTTTACTTGAGCAAAAATCAGTTAGCTCGTGCACCCTTCAAAATTGAATTCATGCATTCGTCTAGGTTTGTTGTCATGCAGTCATACCTCTTACCGTTATCATATGCCTAAGTCCATTTTTCTAATGGAATTTGACAATTTCAAGACATTTCTTAGTGGAATTATGCTCTCATAGTCATTAACTTTGCTTGTAGAGTTGGTTGTTTCATCTTGTACCTTGTGAAAATAACAGTCACTAATTACAGTTGGGGTTTTGCTTTCTTGGCCTACTTACATCATGTTCTTGATCGTGGAGTTCACCTTAACCAAGTAAACATTGGAGGGTGTATGCTTCTTCTATCATTTTGGGCTTAGGAACGCATTAAGAATCTTTCTCCATTCAATGGAAAATTTGATTTCACTTCTTTAAAATATTTTATTCTAATACTTATGAACATTATATCAGTTCCTCTAGACTCCATATACCAACTTGGAAGTCACTCCATTGATTAATGTTGAGGTTTTTGTAGTTAGTTGATAATGTGTTTCGCTAATATGTTTTATCATAGTTGAATTCCACTAAGTTGATCGGGTGATGTGTCAATTAAGCTTCCGACAAATTATTCTAGTTCAACCTTTAAATTTATATCAAGTTCACAAAAAAGATATGAGAAAGAGAGTCAACACATGTTGGCTTGAACATCATCAAAGTTGGATAGTTAATTTGAATGATTGACACACAATCTCATTCAAGGTACATCATTAATCGATAATGGCCATTTTCATGACACCATACCTTATATGCAATGGTACATTATCCATACAATTTGTTATATATATCGGCTCCCTAATCAACATCCGATGGCGATCTAAATTTAATTCCTAAGACACTTACTCATGTGTTTCTTTTCTATTTATGACCAATTTACATTCTTCCCATAGTATGACATTCCACCAATTCTCAATCTCAATATCAACATGTTAGGTCTTCTTCCTATGCTTATTGGTATCATGATCACACAATTGGTTAATCTATTCATTTTGGTCTGTAACAACCTTTGATGTCCACACACATGGATCATTAGAAACTCATGTCTTTTCAATCATCATATTAAGGTGTTGTTAGAATTTCTACTGTGAGTCGAAGTCCCATATGGATAGAAATGAAAAAGTAGAGTACCATATAAGGTTAAGATCCATTAACCATTGTCTTAAGGTTTTGGGTAGAAAGTGGTATCAATCCCTTATATAGTTGAACTCAAAAGAAAGTCTTCCTAGCAATGAATTGCATATGTTTTTGTTAAGATGAATGATAACAACAATCCATAACTACCAATTAAATTTTCCAAAATTTGTAACTTTAATAAAAATTTAATTTAATTTTTCATACATTGTGTAACTTAAATATTCGTCAAAATTTTTAGGGATTTGAACAAGTCACAAATGACTCAACAACCACTCCAAATTGTCTCAGAACATTCACATCAAAATTTCACTACTCAAGACCCCCAATTTGCACCTAAAAACCATCCAAAACACCACAAATTGTATACCAAACATTTCTAAACCATTTTTCTATTAATTCAGCACTCAAATAAGTTTCAAATGATCATACCATAGAGCCTAAAACATCATTTTTCCACTTAGACCAGTTTGTCTAAAACTCACCCATTCATTTTTAGATCGAAAGTGACCTACAAACAAGATTAACCATTCTTTCCCAATAATTTCAATTCAATTAACATCATTAACTTCACCGACACAAAATCTACAATCAAGAACACATCCAAACAGATTCATCATATTCTCAAACATACATCATTGCACCAAACATCAATTAATTATTTTAAAACATTCAAATCCCAATTCATACAAAGGCAGATAAACTTCTATTTTTAACCACATCCAACATAACTTAATTAAAATCATCAATTAAAATAACATCAAGAAATTGCTACTATCTTCCATTACCTTACAAAAAACAGCCCCAACTCAAAGAATACTCCACAGATTACATGAACTGCAAGAAATACCTAAACGAACCTACAAAACACCAAATTCATCATATTTTTCATTCTCCTCCGTTTGCTTACCCTATGAAAAAAAAATCCATGTTCATATCCCTTGTTTCCAACCATTTCACTCTTAATTTTTGCTTCTTTATCACTTCAAATTTGAATCAAATCTTTTTTAAATTATGCAAACAATTGTTTTTTTTTCACCTTTTCTTCATCCAAACCAGTTTATTAATATTTGATTAACTTCTATTAATATTACCAAACTCTTTCTCATTCAATACCTTGTTGTCCTTTCCTAGCCTCTATAGTTTTTCCTATAAACTCCACATTACATTTCTGAACCGTATGACTATTTGGTCAATTTTGGATTGGACCGTCCAAACAGTTAATTATACTACAAACACAACCACACACTATAGAACGATACCAACAAACCAAATTGTTAGCCTATAAAACGATGACCTTTAATACTTGTCAATTTAAGACAAAGTATACTTATTACTAATTAGGTCATTAATTAAGTTGTTATTGATCCAAAGTCTCGTTATAAAGTCTATAAATAAGGTTTGAGTTAAAGAAATAAATTATGACATTTAATACACATTAATAGTTTCGATTGTTGAATATTTATGACTTTGACATCAGAGTACCCTTTTGCAGATAATCTCCAAACATAACCTACTAAAAATAATGTGAAGATGAGCGTTGTTAACAACTTGTACAACAGTAAACTATTGATTTCAAACCCCATAGTTTACATTGAAATCCTAACTCTTATTAACTAAATCCAAGAAACTTCTCTTGTATGCCACACATCTAAAAACCTAAATCCCACAAACTCATTATCTTTTAAGGTTTTATATTAGAAATGACATTTTATTCTCAAGATATTCTTCTCCTTGTTCATTAATATTAGCCATTTGATTGACTTGTTCATAGGTAGACATTTAATGTAAGCAAAAGTTATAATAATAGTGAGCAAATAATAGTTTAAAGATCATTTTCAATCTCAGACAACTTTCACTATGGCTAATTTTAGTTATTAATAATTAATATATTTTAAAACTTTATAAAATGATATGACAAGGGGTTTTCTTCTGTAAAATTTACTATAACATTTATTGTGAAAAGGTTTTGAAGCTTTTGTATATAATTACAAAGAATAGGTATATATGCAGCACTAGTAGGGAGGATATATCTCCGAAAAGAAAAAAAAAACAGTCCAATCCTATAATTAAGTAATCCTTATAATTAAGCTAAATTTTATATCTAAAAACTAGCTAATGCACAGTAAATCAATCTATATTTAGTAATTTATTATACAATGAATCAATTAGAAATCTCAACAACATTCTTAGAGACCAAGTAAAATTTTATTCATCTTGTTACAAAGTCTCAAATATGGTGACAAAGATTTAAAGTAATTATTGATGTGCTTTGAATCACAATGGAGAGAAAAAAAAAGCTAAAAAAGTTGTACGATAAAACAATAAGTCGCAAAGAATACTTAAAAGGTAAAAGGAAAAACACTTTAAAGATTTTTACACCATATGAATCTGATAACAACCAAACAAAGAAAGATTTTATTTTTTATTTTTTTTTTAAAAAAAGCCTTAACTTCAAATTAATCAGAACTTGAAATTAATTTTCCTCTTTCTAAAATCAAACAAAACCCCTAAATAATTTTTTTGCGCCCACACTACAGAAACACAGAGTTTCATCATTGTTGTTCGCCGGTGCTCCTCTTTTTCATGTCATCGATGCTCCTCTGAGTCATGTTCGATAACATATTAAATACTATTTGTTGTGAAAATAGTATTTTTAACACATTTTTAAAATATTTAAGAAAAATATTTAATAAAGTTTGTTTTAATTTTTAAGAACCGTTGCAAAAGGAAGATAAATTTTGTGTTTAATTATAAAATTTCACAAAAAATGTTACAAAAGGAAGATAAATGAGGACAAAGTTTGTGTTTAATCATAAATTTTCATATACAAAAAGAAGATAAATTGTTTAATTTTTAAGAACTAAAATGGGTAAGAACGAAAATGTGTGTTTAATTATAAAAAGTCATAAAAGAAAAACGTTACACAAGGAAGATAAATTGTGTTTAATTATATAATTTCATAAATAAATAAATAAAAGATTTACAAAAGAAAAATAAAGTATGTGTTTAAAGTTCCATAAAAAAACGTTACAAAAAAAGAAAGATAAAGTTTGTGTTTAATTATAAATTTTCATAAAAAGGACGTTTCAAAAGGAATATAAAGAAAGAAAGAGTTTGTGTTTAATTATCAAGTTTCATAAAAAAAGCGTTACAAAAGGAAGATGAAGTTTGTCTTAACTTTTAATTATGAGAATGCGTAAGAATGAGAATGTATGTGTATTTAATTATAAAATGTCATATAGAAAACGTTACAAAAGGAAAATTAAACTTATGTTTGATTACAAAATTTCATAAAAAAAGTTATAAAAGGAAGATAAAGTTTGTGTTTAATTATAAAATTTTATAAAAAAAAACTGTTACGAAAGTAAGATAAAGTTTGTGTTTAATTACAACATTTTATAAAAAAAACGTTACAAAAAGAAGATAAAGTTTGTGTTCAATCATAAAGTTTAAAAGAAAAACGTTATAAAGGAATATAAGGAAGATAGCGTGTGGCATAATCATTAAATTTTATAAGAATAATTAAAATTAAACCATATGTTTTTTTAAATAATTTAAAAATACTATAGTTTTTATATTCTTTTGAATCTTTTGTGATCGATATTTAATTTTTAAGATCGTATTTATTGAAATATTGCCTCTTTGTATTTGTATAAATATTTTTGAGTGAATATTTTTATATAATTTTGAAGAACCTATTGTATTGAAATATTGCATCTTTGCTATGAGTTTGGATAGTCAATATACCATATTCTTATATATTTCATTTAAATTTCTATAGCTTCCTAATAATTAATTAAGATCAATTTTAATTTGATTATTATAAAATATAAAAAACTTATATATATATATATATATATATCAATTTATTATTATATGATAATATATTATAAATCATATTCTTATGTAAATAAACTTTAAATTTATGTCAATTTCACAAAATTGGTTTTTTTAAAATGATGTTTACATTTATTTTTAAATGCACTTTCAAATGAGTTATATATATCTCATATATAAGACTAAATATTAATAGATAATTCAATAGTGACTTTATAATAGATATATCCACTTATATACTTTAAATTAGTGTTACGATAATATATCATGTTATAGATAAATTATATTCTCTTTATATATTATATGTACTAATGTCTTCCTATGTATTGTTTATCTCTTGTATCATTGTTTTCCAAATTTTCAGTGGTCCATTATTTTTATTGATTATTTTATAGCAATAAATGAATCACGCAGTAGTGTCAATTATTTGCAAGTTCTAGGGCTTCTGCATGCCGTGTTTAATTATGTTGCATGTAACTGATTAATTCATTAATAAAGGCCTTCCCTATTGTGTTCTCTTTTTTATATTTTAAGAAAAAAAAAACAACTTTAATTCAACTAAACTATATAATAATGTTATATAAACTTGTATAGAGTACTATAAATACATCACTTCCTTGTTGTGATCTTTCAACGCCAAAAGGTTAACTTTATTAATTACTTTCTTTTCATTCATTTGTTAGAAGAAAAAAAAAGATTATTACTTCAATAATCTCTAATATTTTTCATGCCTTAACCTTTATACTTTTAAACATAATTATAACTATGTGCATTTGAAACTTGTCAGATTGAACAAGAACGTTGTGTGGATCTGTGATTATTTGAGAATACAAGAACATGGAGAACAACAATGGCAATTCTCAAGAACCTAACAACAACAAACGAGGAATTCCATTCATGGTTTTCTTCAAAGACGCAAGGTATTATGTATGCTTTCAAGGCCCACATAATTTCTTTAAGTTTTACAATGTTTTAATAGTTATGATGTTTTTGTTTTGTTCTTAAAAACTTGGAATGGTTTTGTTTTAATATTGTATTTGATTACTGTGGAACATGCTTTTGAACAAAAAGTGAGTTATATTTTTGATATATTTATTACATACTAGCATGCATACGCTTTTTAAAACATAAATGGGCATATTATAACAAATCCCATATATATTACGATGTTAAATTTTAATATTTAAAATAGATTAATTTATCTTAAGAAGGAAAAGTAATATAATTTGCATTTATATGAAGTTTCCTAAGCAAAAGCATATATAAATTTAATTTTTGAAGAGCTAACACTTTGTAATGTGAAAATGTAGACATATTTTGAAGCTGGATTCCCTCTCTAGAGAGATATTAGGAATTGCATTCCCTGCTGCTCTTGCTGTTGTTGCTGATCCCATTGCTTCTTTGATAGACACAACATTCATAGGCCACTTGGGTATTCATTCATTTCTCTTTTTTCCAACATTATTTTTTAATTTCACAGGTATCCATTAATAACAAAACACTGATATTTAAGTATTTTTTAAAGTCTCGTATCGACTAAAGATAAAATTAATTTAAAATATATAAATAAATATAAACTTTATCTTAGAAATTAATTTCATAGGATTAAATTAAGTTTAAAGTTTATTTTTTAATAACTTTTATTCTTAAATTATCTCTCACATAATCCCTAATAAATAAAGTGTTCTACCTAAAACGTTCATTACAACTTGCAATTTTTTGACTTTGCAATTATAGAATAATGAATTAAATATATTTTTAGTTTTCAAACTTTAACATAATCGTTCAATCTCAAATTTTGATACAATTTGGTCTATAAACTTTTAAAATGAATAGATATAATTTTTTTAACCTAATTACAGTAAATCATTTTAACATGACAAACGGTGTTTAGAGACTGGTGTTTGAATTGTTTACATTGTATGATACAATTTATCTCAAATATCAACCTAACATGCCGTTTAACACGTAAAAAATTAATATAATTAAATTAAGATTGCTATATTAATTTATTTTTAAAAATGAAAACAAAAATATATTAAAAGTTTTTATACATGTATTTCAATTTTACTTACAAATTTAAAGATTAAAAAGATATTTAACTCAAAAAAAATTAAAAGAGTAATTCTTGACCTTACTCTCTAAACTTGGTAAACATTGAAGCAACAAGTAATATATATACATATCTCCTGTAATTATGTAAAACATCACATTTTTCATATATAATTTCAATCTACCTTTAGAATTTAATTTTGACATACAAATTTCTTGTGTTTTTGTTCCTTTTTGTCTTGTATATGTATAGGACCACTTGAACTTGCTGCTGCAGGAGTTTCCATTGCTGTGTTCAACCAAGCTTCAAGAATTACAATTTTTCCTCTTGTTAGTATCACAACTTCCTTTGTGGCTGAGGAAGATACCATCAAAAACTTGACCACCAAACAAACAGAAAATGATAACACTAAGCTAGACGGACCAATTGTGTCTAAGGATCATATGCTTCCACAAACAGACAACGTTGATGATCCAAAAGAATCAACAGATGAATCAAACAATGTTGAAACAAAGAGTTCCAATGTGGAAAAGGTTGACACAGGAAACATGGACATGAATAATGGAAATGGTACGTTTTAATTTATGCATAGGTTAATTAATTTTATGGAAAAAATAAAAATAAAAATATAATTCTTAAAGAGATTGTGTGTTTGTTGGAAGTTTCACATCGACTAAAAATAAGACTAATTTATAATATACAAGTGGATACAAACAAACTTCATTTTACAAATCAGTTTTGTAAGATTGAATTATGTTTAAAGTTCACTTCTAATAACCCATATAAATTATTACATAAGCTATTTAGGTCCAAATCTTTTTCAGTTTCATGGTTTTATAACAATCAATTTATACTTTTTGGTTTAATTTTCAGAAAATGTTATGACTAAGAGGAAGCAAAAAGTTGGGAAGAAGGTTATTGCTTCAGCATCAACAGCCTTAATTTTTGGAACAATCCTTGGCCTCCTTCAAACTGCAATCCTTTCATTTGCAGCAAAACCTCTTCTGTATGCAATGGGTCTAAAACATGTAATGGGTGCAAATTTTATTTTATATGTTAATTTGTAGATTATAAATTAATTTTGTAAAATTGAATTACTTAAAAATAATTTTAATTAATTAAGTTTTTTAGTTATAAATTAATAATAAGTTAGTTTTGTTGTATTTAGGATTCTCCAATGCTGAATCCAGCAGAGAAGTACCTAAGATTAAGATCAATTGGGTCTCCTGCTGTTCTACTCTCTTTGGCCATGCAAGGAATCTTTAGAGGTTTCAAAGACACAACAACTCCTTTATATGTCATTGGTAGGTTCAAATTAATTTTCTGTGATATGTATTATTTACTCATACACTTTATTAAATTAATTGAACTAAATGTGTCAATACATTAGGGGTTTTTTATATTTATTATACTTCCAATCAAATTTGATTTTATTCATTAATATATTCATTTGATAAATTTTTAGTTTTCCAATATATTTATTCCTTTTTTAATTTTTTTTTGTCATTAAATAATCTTTTGTATTGTATATTGAAATGTTTTTCCTAAGTAAGGTTTTTTTTTTTGTTTGACTTAGTTTCGGGATATGCTTTCAATGTTCTATTGGACCCAATTCTTATCTTTTATGTGAAATTGGGCCTGAAAGGTGCAGCCATGGCCCATGTTATCTCCCAGTAAGTCTTATTACTTTGTCATATTTCATAACAATGCAGCTGCTTCCTGCACCTCAATAAATTTTCCCCTGCACCTCCATAAAAGTTAAATCCGTTTATGTCATTTTTAAATTGCCTAATTTGAAAAATAAAAATAAGTTTTACATTGTAAAATTTAGAAGTCATTTTTATTTTTTTAAAGAAAAATCAGATTGCATAATTTAGAAACCAAATGACTTTCTGATCATAAAATCTAGAAGTGAAAAATGATCATCAAATGTTGAAGAGGATTAAGAAAAATATAATAACTTCTAAATTATACAATTCGAAAATCATTTGACTTTCAGATTACATAATCCCGAAATTATTTATGGCTTACAGATTACATAATTGGAAAGTCATATTTTATTTTTGTATTACTCATTCTAAAAATCATTTTTGACTTTTGGATTAAATTTATTTTTTGGTTTTAGACTACATATCGAAAGTATTTTTTACTTTCTAATTGAACTATGCATTACACTATTTAAAAGTCGCTTTTTACTTCCATAAATAACTTCTAGATTGTATAATTAAAAAAAATGTAATAATTGATTTTTTTTTTATATGAGGATGCACGGAAAATTTATGGATATCCAGGAAGAAACTGTGTCATAACTATAGGTTATTTATTTTTGTGTACATACAAAATTGATGGGTATCCTTATAGGTACATTATGGCAACCACCCTCCTTATATTGTTAATAAAAAGAGTGGACCTCCTACCTCCAAACATGAAGGATTTGCAGATTTTCAGATTTCTCAAAAATGGTGAATGATTATAATTAATTAATTTAAAAAATAAATATAGAAATGAGAAAAAAAAATCTAAGGGATTAATTAAAGTAATTATTAATATGTTATACAGGGAGTCTATTGTTGATAAGGGTAGTTTCAGTGACATTTTGTATGACCTTAGCATCATCACTGGCAGCAAGGCTTGGTTCCATTCCCATGGCTGCATTTCAACCAGGCCTTCAGATTTGGTTGGCATCATCCCTTCTTGCTGATGGTTTAGCAGTTGCAGTACAGGTTCACTTTTTTCTAACCCTAATTTCGTTGGATTTCATTACTTAATATTATTCATTTAGTTGCATCAACTTCATTAGGGTCTAATCAATTACATTCAATTTAAGATGGTAAAGTGGGTCATAGCATGAATTTTGAAATTTTTGATTGTAGTTTGTTGTAGTTTAGGGTGATATGCAAGAAAATGAAAGTATAACAGGTGAGTTTTCCATGGTTGACAGACAATTCTTGCTTGTTCCTTTGCTGAAAAAGACTACCACAAGGCTACTGCTGCTGCAACAAGGACCCTACAAATAACTTTTCTTTTGGGATTTGGACTCTCTCTCGCAGTTGCTGTTGGATTATTCTTTGGAGCTTCAATCTTTTCCAAAAATGCAACTGTTGTGCAATTAATCAAAATAAGCATGCCGGTATGCATCCTTAACACCAAATCAACCTTCAAAATCTTCTAAATTTATCGCTTTTAAACACTGTTGAGTCTATCAAAGGAATGAGATATAAGCCTAATCACACAAGAGATTGACACCAGTATCTGTTCAAAACCTTAATGATATTGTCCGCTTTAGGTTAAACCCTCACAAATTTACTTTTGATACCACTCTAAATGATATAAACTCATGTCCATCTCTTATGTTATCTGATGTGAGACTTTGTTTATATCCAATATCTTTCTTCAAACAAAGAATTATGGTTCTCCTATCTCCCCTATCTGCCACTGGTCACCTGATTATGGAGGAACGTACTCGTCTAAGTCCGGTCACATGACTCTCATACTATTTGTTGCAAACACATGGTTTTTCAACTTCAAAGGAAAATTTATTGCATGGTAGGATAGCACGTGATGTGGTTTGGATCAATCTCAATCTCGTGCATAGATATTATCTCACATGGGAAAATGAGACTCCCATCTAAACCCTAAAACTAATCACATGTTACTGTCGTTGAAGTAAGTATATGTTATCTGCTTTTGGTATGTTTTGAAATGATTGATTTTTTAATTAAGACATGAATCACCAACATTAGTTATCGAAACAAAATTTCAGAAATATCTTGCTGAGTTTTCTGATATCATTTATTTCTCAGTTTGTTGCAGCTACTCAACCAATCAATTCATTGGCCTTTGTCTTTGATGGTGTCAATTATGGTGCTTCAGATTTTGCTTATTCTGCTTATTCTTTGGCAAGTTCACATGCCCTTTTTTTTTTTCTTCCTTTTCATAATCTGTCACTTTAACAAAATTTATTAACTTTTTTTTCTGTTCTTCTTGTTTAGGTTTTGGTGTCATTAGTGAGTATTCCTATAGAAATCTTTCTCTTCAGAAGCAAACAATTTATTGGAATATGGATTGCATTAAGTATATACATGATTCTTCGTATGTTAGTTGGTATATGGAGGTAAACTTCTCCTTCTCATTCAATCTTCTAATACTTTCAATGCAATCTTTCTCAATTTTTAACAACATCAAAACAATATATAATGCATGTTCAACCTTAAAAATATATTAAAAAAAATTAATGTCTTTTAAAATATTAAAATCAGTATCGATTAATATATTTTGAAAATCCAGCAGAAAAGAACAGTATCAAAAAATTTAGCAGAAAATCTGAATTTGGATATGAAACCAAAAGGATTATACATTGAGTTTCCAATTATATATTGGCTTGTTTTCAATAAAATGTCATTTGTAAATTAATTATTTTTGCATTTTGAATATTCGATTTAATGATTTACATATTAAAGTATAATTCAGTTTCACATTAATTATGAGTAAATAAAAAGTATTATTATTATATATGGTTTTCAAGATAACTATAAAAAGTATTATTATTATTATTATGATTACGAGACAACATTGGTTTAATTTGTAAATTTTTTATGTGCAGGATGGGAACTGGAACAGGACCATGGTACTATCTTAGGAAAGAACCATGGTGTTACATGAGAGGCCACTTGTTACCATAGAAATATCAATCTTATCAACATGGAGCACCACTTTTTTTTTATCATTTTTTAAGACATAGATCTCTATATAGAGTTCCTATTTTAATAATTTCCATTAATTTTGGTGATAAGTTATCTTCAACTGCTCCACATGTCTTTTGTTATACATCGTATTCTGTTTCGTCACTTTGAGAAATTACAAATCTGTAATGTTCGTATAAAACTTCATGTGACTTTTACAAGATTCTCTTTTCCATTACAAAGGTTGAGGTTCTTATCTTTTCTATTTAAATCATATTTAAAAGAATTAGAAATCCTAGTCACTAATAATAAACTCAATTTAAAATATATTAATAGATGTAAATTTTATTATACAAATCGATTTTATACAGTTAAGTAAGTTTAAAGTTTATTTTATAATATAGTATTAGAGTTGTGATTTAGAGATTATCTTAACGAAATTTTTTATTTACTGAGTCTATTGTCTTATTCGCGGTCAAAATATTTGTTATTTGTTGAATATATTAATTATTTTATCTATGGATCGTTATTACATCATTCATTAATATCTAGTCTTACGGATGATATATATACGTATATTTTAACATAAAGATATATGTTGGAAGTCTCACTTATCTATGATTTATTTTAGACACTCAATTGTGTTTTTAAATATGTTTTTTTTTAAGAATAATATAGTTATAGAAAAATAATTTTTCTTACTTTGTTATAAAGAAACAATGTAAGAACAAGATAGTAAGTCAACTTTGTATGAATTTTTTTGAAGGTATTAAAATATTATTATCCAGATACATAATATTATAATCCTTTAAATAATAATTATAAACATGTGATGGTAATCTAGGAAATACTATTGGAGTATAATATGTACCCTCACTTGAAAACTTATTCTTGATAAAAGTTGGATTTTTTCTATTTGTGTATGAAGGAAATTGATTTGATTTATTTTCTTCATGGTGATCAAGAATCTTACCACCAACAAATGGAATATAACTTTTCTTCGTGTTCTTGTGTTTAATGGCTAACTAGATATGGAATTTTTACATGCGAATATATTTTTTTTAATATATATGTTTCACAAACTTTGCCACCTTTATATTTGTTCTTTATTATATACCCTGTCTAGTACAAACAAATATAATATTGATTAAATATATAGAATCTAATATATTATTTTTCACCTTGTATTTACCTTTATATGTTTTCTCCTCGACTTTTGTCAAATCGATTAAATTATACATCTTTTAAAATCTCTTTATCCTTATATATCTATCTACGTTAATTAAAAATTAAATTTTTAGATTTTACTATTTTCAACTTATTTATTTTCTACTTTCAATTCAATTTTATCTTGTATATAGTTTTTCTAACTAATCTATTCTCTATATATTTCTTCTAAATCAAAGACACTCATAAAAGAGAAAATACACACTCTCTATAACTTTAGGTAACATCTAACCATAATTATTTTCCTTGATTTTAATTATTCGTTTGTCCCATGTTAACTTCTACCAATTCAACCTTAAGCTTAGGACAAAATAAAATAAAAACAAAGCCTAATCTTTCATAAGCAAAATATTATTTAAGTTAAAAAAAGAAACTATAACAATTAATTAATGTTAAATGCAGAAAAAAAGTAACTTATGAATTCAGGGAAGAAATAATAATAAAATAAAAGTTTTGTTTAACTTAGAGATTAAAATATGTTTTTTTTATCACAATATAAATTTAATTAATTAAATTTATGTTGTGATAAAAAAAACAATTTACTTATTATTAACTGAGATGAAAGATTTTTCAACTACATCTTAATAAAACATTATAATCTGTTACACTAAATAATTTTTTTGGATTAGTCATATTACATGTTCCTCCATGGATCTTTGATCTCACAGTATAGTAAAAACTTTTTCATGAAAGTTAAAATAGATGTTTTTTTTATATTAGTTCTAGTTAACACAGCATAAACAAATTTACACATTATTCAAAGCAAATAAGAATATTTAGTGAGACGAAATCATTCTAGTAATTTTATGAAATGAGGTTAATTTATTTAAAAAATTAGGCATAAGGATCTCGTTTAAAATAAAGAGAGAAAAGTTAAGTTGTTATATGTAACATGTAATGACAACATTGTTGGAAAGAAGTTGTTAAAGATCTTCACGAATTTGGAATGAAGGCATAGGATGTGACGACATATGTGCCAAAGTCAATTTCTTTGTCCATAATTAAATTAAAATGCTAAATTAGGTTAAATTGTAACTAATCAGAAGAAAACATATTTGGGAGTGACCATTTTAGTTAAAAAATTTCATAAGAGAACTCTTTTAAACCACTAATGACTTTAAGTTTAACTAAAATCCTGTTCATCTTTGATGAATTTAGTATAAATTATTTTGAACTGAAGTTGTCATACTCTTTAACAAATTCAATATTAATTGGTTTTAAGCTAAATTTGTGACTTTTTTGATGAGTTCAAAACAATTGGTTTTGAACTGAAGTTGCCATCTCTTTGACAACTTCAGAATAATTTGGTTATAAACTAAAATTGTCATTACAAGTGATGACTTCAGTGTATTTTGGAAAATTTTGAGAATACTCAAGTTATTTAGTCTATTATGGAAAATTTCAAGAATTATAATTGTTAATTCTGAATGTTACAACATGAGAAGGGAATGAAAACGGAAGACTTATATTAATTATGCAAATTACAAGTGAAGCACATGATTATGATCATTATTGTCTATATGGACAATTGCTTTTATTGTGACCTTCATTTTGACAATAAGAACATTTTTTTAGTTTGTTTGGAATTGGTTCATCCATTTTGTTACGAATACAATTAGTTGTTAGTGTTCTTGCTTAATGACGTCTCATAGTGGGTCAGGTATGAAACGTGGTCCAGTATAAGTAGACCAACAATTCTAATTTTACGCGAGTTGAAATTGGAACTCATAAACCTTCAAAATATTATAAAGGTTTTACAGAGAAAAAACAAATGTAGCTAACTGTAGATGACAAAATGAACAAATGGAGAAAACATAAGGACAAGACAACTGAAGACATAGGGTGACGTCTAAGTTAAGGAGTGACGATCTCTTGAACAACAAATTCTGAATTTTGTCGATCGAATCT